>OX384037.1:32860029-33327529 GCA_947534325.1 Agonum fuliginosum
AAAAAGTACTACTTTCGGTTTGTAGATTGAAACCAAACATATAATAGCTTATTAAAATTCGTATTAAAACCTTAAATATAAAATTTGAAATTTTAATATTTTTTGAGTTATCGCGTCCGAAAAAATTGTAACATACAAACGAACGAACGAAAGCGCGCGCACACACACGCACACGCACATACACACACAGACATCATCTCGAAAATGTTAAATTCTTACTCTGGACCCTAACACCTACTTATCCACCAAAAACTCACACTCGAAAATTTTGACCCATCACAATACCTCCCTTATAGAATATGAGTCGGAAAATAAAAACGAGCTTTCTTACTACAAAACTGAACTAAATAAACAACCCAGTGCATTCTAGAGTCCCACATTTTCTAGATTTGCATTTTCCTGGTGTGAATGTTTTAGATATTTATTATAAAAATAAACGATATTCTTTCAGGTTTTGCAGGAGTCATTGCCATGATAGTTGCCATTTTTTTCGGTATTTTCGCGGCCTATGCAAAGAGGTGTAGTTGTGTGCGACCGGCTTGCTGCAAGTTCCTCCACATTTTCGTCGGAATTGTCTCATACGTCGTCTGTCTGGGAAGCTTGTGCCTAGAACTGCAAGGAGATTGGTTTACGAAGACCTCGACAACTGAAATGTTTATCTCACTTCTAGCGCTGATCGGTATTGCTGGTGGTTATACTATTATTGCTGCGTTTTTCACCATGATGTATTATTTCATGTTAATATGATACCTATAATGTATTTATTCATTTTTACAAAAAATATACCAATTATTTCCTAAATCTTAATTATTTTTATTCTATCAAAATGAAACATTAGGTACGTACACTGTAAAAAAATCTGATGTGGCCAAACCTCTCGCCTTGACACTGTAATATGTGAATTTGGTTTTTGTTACTTTTTGTAAATTTTTTAATAGTTATTCAAGCAAAGTACCGATTTCGATTGGCATTAAAATCAAATTAAAATTAGCTCTTTGCGTAGGGGTCTCAGGAAGAAGTTGAATTTTGAATTGCGCGCCATTTCCGTCTGTCAATAAGGCATGTACACCTACGTCACAGCATCAGTAGCAAGTATTTACACTTTGTAAATACGAGAAAAATATCACTAGATTTTTTTGACGGCAAAATTAAATTTGACCTATCAGCGTGAAGACTCGATACAGTCACTGACAACAGCTGACGGGACAATATGGAGAACATTCGTTTGTTTACATTACAAAGTTTTTGTGGTGTAAAACTGGTGTTACATCAGGGGTGCGTTCCAAAACCTTACCATGGAACACAGAGTAAAGTATTGGAGTAAGAGTAGGTTACTCCAGGGTTTTGTGGGGTTTCGGAACGACGTAGAGTAGGAAATATTTTATGGTGATATAACCTATAACCACATTTATTTGATATACAAAATTGATCTTGCATCATGGATAATAGAAGGGTGTTAAGTGTTATAACTGCGAATATTTATTAATATTCGCGCCAATTTATAAATGTAGTCCTGGTAAGGTTTTCTAATATATTTATGAATATACCTTTATTTTCCAAAATCAACATATTATCTTCTTTTAGAATACAAATTACTTTATAATCGTTTGCGTCAATTTGTGTGGCTGATTCCAATTCGTTGTCCATTATAAATTAATAATAATAAGATATTATGGAACAGACAATTTAGGTTAGCACTATTTGGCGCCAAAGTCACCAGAGTACGTTTGTACCCTCCTATTTTACAGGGTACGAAGAGTATGCTCTTCGAGTAAACTCGAACAGTTTTGAAACACTTCAGAGTTTCCACTGGAGATATACTCAAACCTTTTGGAACGACTTTGAGCATACTCTATACTCTGGAACTTCAGATTGCTCCATTTATAGTCCGGGAGCTGGCGTCAAATTTTCATGGGTGATTGCAGCAAAGCTGATTTTTGTAATAAAATTAGTTCTATAATAACTAATTAAGAATTGCAGTGTTAGCTGGCACGACCGTGTGGCCTGCAGATTTAAGGGTCTGCGAAACTTTCAAAAAATATCAGAATTTCAAGTGAAACCAGCAAAGCTATAATTTTGTATAATGATACTTTACCAATTATATTTAACCAAAAAATATGTTAGCTGGACAGGGCAAGTGGAAAACCTTGTTAGCTGTGCAGGTGAACAGTGACAGTGACAGTGACAATGTCAAAATAGTGACACATCGTTTTCATTTTATGTAAACAGTAGAAGAAGATAGGGCCACATGGGAACAAAAAGTCTCTGTCATTGTCGTGTCAGCGGTTGTCACAGCGTGGGCTGTCATCAGTCCGCTGAAGACGATGTTAAATTATATGAAGACTGTCTTTGGGTTTAATTAATTTATTTATGTATACAAGACTGTTTTATTTATATTTTTATATTTTATTTGGAAATTAAAATGCCTAGTAATATTAACCCCAATTCGAGGGCTGGCACTGAATTGGTATGTTTATTCCTTTTATTATTTCATTTAAGTTAGTTGCCCGTTAACAATTGTAGTTAATTTATCTTAGAAATGTGACAGTGTTGTGAAATTTTTATTAGGCGAGATTTTTTTAAAGTCTGGTAGGTCTGGCTGTGCGATTTTGACTTTTCGCAATCGATTATCTATTACGAGAAATAATAGATTTTTTGATTAATCGATGATCTAAATAAAAGATCGATTATCGTTATTTTACCAAATCGTCATTTGACCAAATTGCCAAAGCGGCAGACGCTAGTAACATCTTTAGGATACTAGATGTGGCTAGCAAACTAGGCAAACGTTTGTGAAGTTTGCCGAATAGTGTGTACGGTACCACAAATGACAAACTCCTTCCAACGTTTGCATTCGTCTACGTTCGGATTGAAGTCGGTAAATGAGACCAGAATCAAAGAAATGTTGGCCACTTGTCTATACGAAACGCGATATAGCATTAAGTTTTGTCATATGTATGGGATGAGATGATTCGGCACGTAATGTGTAGGGAGTACTCGGTAAATGTCATTCGACATGAAAAAATGTACAAATCACCAACGTTTGCCATTGGCCTAGTTTGCCATGTAATGTGTAGCCGGCATTAGTATAGTCAATCCGTCATTTGACCAGACCAAACTGTTTTATTTTAAACTTGTCATTTCACAAACGAAATTTAGGGAAATTGCTTTCTAGAGGAAAGTATTAGTTATTTCCAACGGTGTGTTTCAAGTAGCGTTGGCATTTAAGTTTTATATTTTCAGAGTGCAGACGTAGACTAAAGATGTCACTAGCGTCTGTCGCTTAGGCAATTTGGTCAAATGACGATTTGGTTAAATAACGTTTTGGTGTAACAGCGTTTCATTAAATAACAGATTGGTAAAATATCAGTTTGATCAAATAACAGTTCGGCCAAAACTTCGTTTGGTGAAAGGACAGGTTACAAGAATAAAAATTCGGTCAAATGACAATTTGACTGTAAAACACTTTGGACAAATAAGTGGATCCCGGGAGTAAATCCACTGAAATATAATAATACTGGAACGTGCACTCGCGACGCCAGCCCGAGCCGACAGAGACAGCGAGTTGCAGGTGATTGCGTCTTTGTCGTACAGTCCTGATTGGTGCCCGAGCCGACAGAGACAGCGACTCGCGGCTGATTGCGTCTTTGTCGTACAGTCCTGATTGGTTTGTGGAGTGTAAGACAACGATAGAATCACTTGCGAGTAGCTGTCTCTCTCGGCTCGCATTTCGTACACAGCGAGCATAGGGAGTGCACGTTCCAGTATTACTATATTTCAGTGAGTAAATCCCGTTGAATGGTTACCATCCAAATAAATACCGTGATTTTCTTTCAGACTGGGGTTCCAATCCAATGCGCCCCGTGTAGCTATGGAGTGAACGTTGTAAGCATACAAACATGTGCACAAGAATGTATTAATTATCAAGGGACCAAAGCAAAATCAATCGGTATCCTGTATTGCTGGGAAGACTCAAGGCACGCTATCAACATCGTTGCTATCAGCATCGCTGCCGTGATCTCCTCGTTCTTTGTTTGGTGGAGCAACCGAACTGAAGTGGAATTTTTTCTTTTATTGCATATTTGTCTGTGTACTCCTGGGGTGAGTTCAATTTAAAGTAGTATTATGATTAGTATATTATGCAATGAGTTTATAACGATAGCTATTGAGATGGTTTACCAGTATCTGGAGATATTCATCAAATTTTTACTGTGTTAAAGAGGTTGGTGACCCATTTACCTGGGCGGTCAGTAAGAGGAGAGTATTCGTATGCTGAACATAGAAACTTGAAGTCATTACCAACTGACTGATTCATGAATCTCGACATTTACGTCAAGATTTCTCAAATTTTTAAAATTATTTACTTTTTTCAACAATTGCTAATATCGATTTTTTTAAAATTTATTCCACCAATTCACATTTCAAATCGTTCCTTGGGGATGAAGAATCACCAGGATCCAGTCCAGGGACTGATCGAATCTCCGGGAAAGAACCCAATTTCATGGCATAATCGGGAAAGACTCTTGTTTTATACAGTCCATTTGTTTATAAAATTTACGCGCAAAATTGGACTTTAGAAATGATTAATTTATTTTTGGTACTCATTCAAAAATACCACCTGCATTTTCCATGATTATCTAACATTACCTACATTATTTATTTTCGTCATTTAAACAAAAATATTTTTTTACAATCCACAATTATTTAATTAACATAAATGATTTTTATGATTATGATTATTATTAAACAACGACTGAAATTTGCCGCCCGTGTGCGGTGCACTCCCTGCTCTCTCGGGTTGGCGCGTCACTGGCCAAACTTAAGACTGGTGCACATAGCCCTAGAACGAGAACGTGAACGAGAACGATAAAAACATAAATTCCATTCTTTTAAATGTAGGCATGCACAACAAGTCTCCGAGAACGGAGAGAGAGAGGTAAAGTTCGCCAAAATTCATCTTTTTCGTTCTCGTTGCGATTTGCTAACCAGTAGGAAGAAAGCATGACGCCATTCTTCAGTTTATCTTCTGTCACTTCTCATATTTTTGTGTGATTAGATGGTTTGTTCAAGTTGAGTTTTCATTTTCATGGATTGGGTTATGGAAATGAAAATAACAGAACGAAAATACACAGACTGACATCATAAAACAAAATGTACTTTATTTAGAAGTTACATGCCTGGGTCCCCTTCAAAGTACTGTTCTTCCACTTCTTGAAACAGTCCTGGTATGTTTCTTTTGGAATGTCCTTCAGCTTCTTCGCCGCATTTGCCTGAATCTCGGGAATCGTCTCAAATCTGCTTCCTTTCAAGGGTATTTTGAGTTTGGGGAACAAGAATAAAAAGCCATGGTCAGGTGATGAGGGGGTGGGTAAGAATAGTGATCGATTGTTTGGCCAAAAACTCACGAGTTCTGAGGGCTAAATGGGCTGGAGCGTTGTCGTGATGGAAAAACCAGTCGTCACTTCTCCACATTTCTGGTCTTTTGCGACGGATGGCGTCCCTCAGACGTTTCAAAACTTCAATGTAGTAAGTTTGGTTCACTGTGAAGCCTTGGGGGAGATACTCCTGGTGAACAACACCCTTAGCATCAAAGAAAACTGACAGCATCACCTTGACATTGGATCATCGTCTTCAATCGACTGTCGACCATCTTTAAAACGTTCATGCCACTTAAAATATGCCGTAAGTTTCATAGCAACATCACCGTAAGCCGTGTTGTGCATAGCAAATGTTTCAGTCGCAGATTTTCTAAGTTTAACACAAAAATTCGCAGCAAATCGTTGCTCATTCATTCTGAAATCCGACAAACAAACAAATCTCACTTCACTAAAAATTGCGTAGCTAATCAACAAATGAAGATATATGCAATAGGGAAACGGCGTTATCATCAGCAGATCTGTACAAATCTAGCGACACCAAGCGGATTTCCCTGGATCCAACTGGTTCCGCGCAATTCAAACAGTCCGCGTATTTTTTGAACAGACGTCGTACATCTGAAAGCATTTTTTGTTTCCGTTTCCGTTCTCGTTTACTTCCCGTTATCTTTCTCGTTCTCGTTCCAGGGTTTAACAAGGTGGCATATTTTAGTGTAGATTAAGATGTTCTGGTGTTTTCTGCATTCTCCTCATGTCGCTGGTTTCAGACGGTTTTCCTCTGCACATTGGGCATCCTGATATTCGCTGGCAACCAGTGCTTCGGCAGGCCGTACAAGAAGCGCTACAGGGCCTGCGTGCACGGCTACTTCATGATCGCAGCGTTTCTGCTGGTGCTGACCGGCATTCTAGCGCATCTTTTAAGTCCGGGCGGGCCAAAGGTCACTATTCATGGATTGGTAGGTAAGATCGAAATCGGATTCACGGGCGAGGTACAAGGTCTGGCTATTAAATTATGAGACTGCGCGCACTGATGGCGTCCTAGAGGGGCAGGAGGAGAAACGAATGCAGCGTTGGATAGCTGGAAGTGTCTACTATTCCGGTACGAAAACACGTTTTTGTCGCTGTAGTAGTATTTTTTCTATAAATGTTAGAAACGGACGTGTTTACTTCTCGTACCGATAACTATGTATATTATAACAATGGATTTTGCACCAGGACAACGCACCTGCCCATAACGCGCTGTCTGTGAAGCGATATTTAGCCGCTAGAGGTACTCCAGTGCTCGAACACGCGCCGTACTCGCCTGATTTAGCACCCTGTGACTATTTTATATATTTTAACCCGACAGAGTGGTCCAGTTCGTTATCTGGCTACTACCGGCTACGTGCTGTGACGTCAGTCAACGTGAGATCGATGGATCTCCGTCGGGCGACAATGTGTGATTTGTCGTAAAATAAAAAAATGCCCTTAAATGTAGTCCTGGTTGCACAAAGAATATCTCTAGGATTAAGTAAGTAAGTAAGACTATTTTCTATTTCCGTAGATAAGATCTGCCTTAAAAGGAACCCGGTTCGAGTCGATGGAAGAGGTGAAGCGAAAATCGGCACGAGAAGAAAACACGTTCGTTGCTCACTTTCATAGAAAAAATACTACTACATTGACAAAAACGTGTTTTCGTACCGGCTATCCAACGCTGCATTCGTACCCCCTAGGACGCATTTTGCGTGCACAGTCTCGTTATTTAATATAAGATTCAATATAAGATTTGTGTTTTACATTTTATAAAAAAAACTCTGATGTGGCCAAAACATGACTTCTATAATTTATAACTGCAACACATCAAGTTTTTATTTCCTGAAATTAATAATCCAGTCAAGAAAATTTCAACTTTATTTAATACTAGCGGTAGCGGTACCCTATACGCTTTGCTACGTCTCCAACTCGAATTTAAAGGAAACTCGTTGTAAGAATCATAAGCTATACCCTACCATACATGGACGTAGGTAGAGAGGGGCGCTTGTTTCAATATTCACCGATTGATAATTATTTTACCGTAACTTCTAATAATTCAATATTCACTGGGAAAATGATTTTATTTTAAATTGGCGAATTATTTTAATTAAATTAGGTACGAGGAATCCAAGGCTTAATCATGCAACTAGTTATTTTTAATTATGTTTCTAGTTTATTGATGTATACACTTCATTTACTATTAGTTCACATTCTACACAAAAATCAATTCTAAAAAGTAAAATTTTCCGGGCCATGCCATCATAGGTCCTAAATCATCACCAACGATAACTGCATAATTTTCAACGTGGTAAAATCCCTAACAAGAGTATTATATATTTCTTACGATATTGTATTAATATTTCTATAAGAATTTTTACCGGTTTAATTGGGCATTCTTTTTCAATATTTGCAGCTTCTAGTAACCGCAACCAATTTTCAGAGGAATATTTATACATAAAACTGCAGCCTTTATTTTGATTTATATTTAGTAAGTTATACTTCCAACCGCCGTCTCCCCATTTTCGTAGTTCAACGTGTACCTTAATCAGAAATTAATTTAAGATTACCTAACTGTATTCCATTTGAATGGATCAAGTTTGTATAAAATAAATTTTCCCAAAAAAACTTACGTTATAATCGTCGTCTAATGGTTCTGAGACAGTTCAATTCAGATTCACAGCAAATGTAGTTCTATTATATTTGAAATACGTTAAATTCATTTTTTGCTGTGCGTCAGTATCAGTTTTGCAGTCTCGAATATAATTTAATTGAAATTCTGTTTTTTTCTGTCTTATCTAAAATAAAAAACTAAAATAAAATAATCCTTGCATTATATAAAAATATTTACGAATAAATTGCATTTAATTTTTTCCAAACACAAGACTAGGAACAAAATGAAACATATACGAATCAGCATCATCGTTACGAAAATAAAATTTCAAAAGTGAATACAAAATAAATATTTTCCATATAAATTGATTCGAAACAGCGGACGTTGTTATTTTTAATGTTTAAGAGTATAGTAATTTATGATAAAAATCCAGGCAAATAATTATATTAATAAAATTTTATCTCCTACAGATTTTGAAAAATTCAAACCAAATTCAAATTTTCATATGGAGCTCATAGTTGGCTATGACCCGTCTTAATAGAGATTTTTTTTCTCTTTTCAACGATATAAAACACAAGTACATTGAAATTAAAATAAAGGCAGAAATTACATAATAATTATTTTTTAAATTGTTTTTATCAAGAAAGCCTACGAATATCGATAAAATAATTATAATTATTATTATAACACATTGGATTCCTCGGAATTTAATTATAATTATCCGCTAATTTAAAAAAATAACAATTTTCATCCAAACAAATGGCAAGTGAATAACCATTTTTTCGATTTTGGACCTAAATTTTGAACGCTCATATCTCGGAAACTAAAAGAGATTTTTTAGTGCGGTTTGCGCCATTACTCGTAGTTTAGTTAGCATAATTTGATACTTTTTAGAAAAATCAATATTCGTGGTCTCCCTTAATAAAAATAGTTAAAAAAATATTATTATCAAATTTCTGCCTTCATGTTAATTTCAATGCACTTGTGTTTTATATCGTTGAAAAGAGAGAAAAAATCTCTATTAAGACGGGTCATAGCCAACTATGAGCTCCATATGAAAATTTGAATTTTTCAAAATCTGTAGGAGATAAAAAAATTTTGAGGACTGCTGTGAATTCCTCGCTAAAAACTGCCTATAGAACGTGCAAATTAAAAAATGGTACCAATTCAAATAAAAAAGTTATAGACGAAAAACGAAATTGGCAAAATTTACATTTTTGCGTATATCTAGTCACCTATGCATTTATGTGGGAAATCAAAAACATTTCTAAATTGGCCCCCTAAAGGGGCAACTTTTGTCTTATTTAACCGACTTTGTATCTCTTACCGTTCTCGAGATCCCAATGGTGAGCACGTTAACTTGGACACCCTGTATATATGAGGCGAGAGGTAATAAACGATATTCTTTCAGGTGTGGCAGGAGTAATTACCATGATAGTTACCATTATTTTCGGTATGAGCGCGACTTTTACAAAGTGCTGTAGTTGTTTGCAACAGGATTTCAGCAGGTGCTTCCACATTTTCTTCGGACTTGTCGCATACGGTGCCTGTATGGGAAGCTTATGTATAGCACTACTAGGAGATTGGTTTAAGGCGAACTCGTCAGATGAAATGTTATTCGCATTTCTAGGGATGATCGGTATTGTTGGTGGTTATACTATTATTTGTGCATTATTCAGCATGATGTATTATATGATGTTAATATGATACCTAATGTATTTATTCCTTTTTTTCAAAAAATATACCAATTATTTACTAAATCTTAATTATTTTTATCCTATCAATATGAAACATTAGGCACATACACTGTAAAAAATCTGATGTGGCCAGCACATAACCTCCCGCCTTGACACTGTAATATGTGATTTTGGTTTTTGTTAGGCTACTTTTTGTAATTTGTTTTTTATAGTTCTTCAAGCAAAGTACAGATTTCGATTGGCATTAAAATCAAATTAGCTCTTTGCATAGGGTGAGGGTGGCTCCTTGTGATTTTTTTGTGGGGTTTTTTGAAATCCCGTGTTTACGTCAATTGCTAACATTGCCACCAAAATAAAAAGTTTCTGATTCATAAAATAGGCATTATTGCGTTTTTAAATAAGTAAGTTATGATGAATCACCCTGTACAAATAACTATTTTTTCCGGCTGTTATGCCATTGTCAAGGTTACAAGTACAACTATACTATGTCCATCGAACACATAGAGTAATAAAACTAGTAGGCAGAGCCAAAACTGCGCAGTACAATGTGCGCAGAAGTAGACTTTACAAGCAACAAATTTTAAAAAGCAGAAAAATTAAATAGATTTATTTGAAATAAATATGGAAGAATTATATATTTTATCATTTATGTATAACATAATTTTAAAAGACATATGAAGTACAATTTTTATTTACGAACGATTTTTTTGATGACCGATCTCAGCAGTTGAGTTTGCCTAGCAGTGTAAAACTGGCTTACCAATATCAATACCGTATTTCAATTTCGCGCACATTTGTGGGAGGAGCATCTACTCTATCTGTTCGGTGGACATAGATAAGACAAACATTATAATTCTCCAAATTTCACTTTCAATCTCAACCATGAAATTATAGTTACAACGAGACGTAGTTTGGTTGTTTAGTAGTAGTATTAATTTGCATGCTAAAAATAAACTTCCTAAATCATTAAAACCAAATTAAATACTGTGTCGAGTTTTAAATATTTAGTAGCCGGGTTAACAGATGTCAATGACAAAGATCAAAGACAATAACAATCTTTTTGGAATGTTCACATTTAACTTAGAACTAAATATGCAAATTATATTGCAAAACAACAAATTGAATAATAAATAGAAGATATACCATATTCCTAATTTTGTTTTTAAAACAAACTAGACACGTCTTGGATATTTTGATAAATAAATAAATTTTTAGTTGTAACAGTTTATGATGAACTATGTTATCCATAATGTTAGTTCTTTTTAAGATCTTTGTGATGTTATTTATGGTAGTAATTATTTACGAACGTGCTAATAAATAGGTAGGTATAGGCGGTTTGCACATATCGAGCATGAGCGCCTCTAGTGGGAGGATTCGGCAAAAGTATTAGGTATACAACACGTTTGAATGTTTAATTCACTTCCGATTTTTCATTTCCAATAAAAAGAGCATTGGTTCCCAGCGCTTTTCGTCAATTCTCAAAATACAATTAATAAATAGATTATAAAACGTGATAAAATATATTTACAGTTATGTAGGTATCTACTTACGAAATTCGTTTTACTCTGTGAATCCAAATTTTACATCTCTCGTCCACATACCATCTTATTATAGAACCTTAGAACAGAACTGGTTGAATTGAAACAGTACAACTGACGAACTGTCAAAGGCTTTACCACAATATTAATGCATTTTTTCCCGCCAGGGCGGCGCTGACTACTCATGTGCAAACCGCCTATAGAAATTTTCTTATCTTTATTTGTAAAGTAAATAACGATTTTCCTGAGAACTAGTATTCATCTTAGAAAAAATTCCTTTTTTATGGAAAATGTAGAAAGATTTCTCTAGTTTAATTTGGTGTATTTTTTTTAACATAACCCTCTACCAAATATAAGGGAAACCCGAGAAAATACCGGTTTTTCATTGTATTTCGCTTATAACTTTTTAAGCAGAAAAGTTACGAGGTGGCAACCCTGAAAATCGTGTTCAGCACTCCAAAAACATAGAATGAAAGAAAAAATTACTTCTCCAAAACTTTCCATGCAAGATCTTAAATTTACTGGACTTATGATTAATTTAATAGAAAATGTGTCCAAATTTCCAGCTTTACACTATTAATCTCAAAATTTGTACCGCTTCCACTTAAATTTTTAGTATCACTTAAATGAAAAATATCCAATCGAACTTATGACAACAATGTTATTTCTACGTTTGAAAATTTGATTTTGATTCGATATTGTTCATTTAAGTAACCCTTAAAATTTAAGTGGAAGCAGTGCAAATGGTCATTAATACAAAATATTTTAATATCGACTAAATTGAGGCCTTAATAAGTTTTAAAAATAATGTAATTTAAAGAGAAAAGAGAAAGAATGGATCTACAGATGTGCCTTATTTTAAAAATTTATTTGTATCATGAGATAAACCCGTGTAAAGTTTGCATGAAATAGGATTTTTTTTTTGAATTTTTCGGAATTTTTATATTCATGTACAATTTTCTAATCAAAATTTTAAAAAGGTACATCTGTAGATCAATTCTTTCTTTATTAAATCCTAGTTGAAATAAAATTTTACCATTCTTGTACTGGCCACAAAACACTACTACTTTAGTACATTTTATGCTGGATTTTAGATAGTAAACGGGCCTCTTAAGGTGAAGTCGACGGTGTGGTTACCGACATTTGCAGTTTTGCAAATATTTCAGTTGGAAAGCTAAATCAACTACTGCAACTGATTCATTAGATTTTCTCACTTTCGGAGCATCTTTTGAACATGGCCAGGTTAACATTTTGGGCACTGTTTAGGGAACTCGTATTTTCGCCACCTCGCAACCTCGCCCACAATACTTTACAAATGTTAACCTGGCCATGTTCAAAAGATGCTCCGAAAGTGAGAAAATCTAATGAATCAGTTGCAGTAGTGGATTTAGCTTTCCAACTGAAATATTTGTAAAACTGCAAATGTCGGTAACCACACCGTCGACTTCACCCCGTTCTATGACTTCAAAAAGTGTTACAGAAATAAAATCATATCTCAGAATCCACATAACATATAAACTTCATTCAAAAATTATTACAAAATTAAAGAATGTATCTATGTTCGTCTAGTGATAGTTTTTTGTTTATTTTGTCTTAAATCGAAAAAAAAGAGAAATCTTTCAAAATGTTGTCTGTTTTCAACAGCAATTTTTAATATACCTAATACAATTCAAAATTCAAAATTTCATCACTAGACGAACCTAGTTTAAACCTTAAATTATCTGTAAATATATTTATAAATATAAAAGTATATAAATTACACGAAAATCTGTACTTAGAATTAAACCTCTGTAACATTGTATTTCAAGCAGAAATGCATGTAAATAGATAGGACTCTTCTTCGCGAGCACAAAGTGTAAATACAACTCTTAAAAGTCGCCTAAATCTTGAAATCCTTGTCACGGGGACAACTTACATCACTGCTACTTCCATTTCCTCCACTTCCTACATCTCTTCCGGCGCCAAGTCCTTCCTTCATCCTCACCGCTAACTCAACAGCAGCGCGCGTGTTCTTGCCTCGCGAGTCTGACAGTTCTGCTCCATCCATCGCGCCGTCCAGCCGAGCTACACTCGAGCTACACTCCGCTTGACTTGACGTGACGACGAGTATCGCTTCGCCCAGTGTTGTCATCGTGGTGGCGAGGTTGACAGTTGAACGCCGGTTTATGGTTGTTGGTTGTTGGTGGTGAAGTGTGTTGTTAGTGGTTGTAGTGATGTGTGCGGTGGAGTCGAGGGGACTAGGGTGAGACGTGAACATGGTTTATGCTGGGTTTGTTGGGTGAGTTTCTGTAAATAATATTCTTAATTTATTGTAAAATCTTCCTGTTTATGTGGCCTACCCTACTCTAATTAAGGGTTCTGTCATCGTAACAAAGTATTGCGTGTTTAGAGGTGTAGCAGTTTCTGTTTTACTCATTGCATGTTAAAAATTTTAAGAAAAAACAGGTACTAAATTCATCTAGGTTTATGCCCAGTTAGAATTCTGAAAAAATCTTTGGAATTAATATAAAAAATCTGATGTGGCCAGGACATGACCTCTCGCCGACCTCTCGCCATACTCTACTATTTTTATTTTTCTAATATAAGTACCTATATATTACTCACAAAACATATACCACTATAGAAGAGAATTCGGGCATTGTAGTTTTTATAATATTACCTATTAATGTTTATCATAACCATATAAATAATAAATGACATTTCATATTTTCAATATGTCAACATGCCAAAAATTTATTTGACATTAACGCTCAAATATTTTATTTTTTGTTTTCATTGGTAGGCAGATAAATCAAAATTATGACAAATTTGTAGAATTTTAACTTCTTGTAATTGGAAAATGGAGCTAGATAGAAACAACGTGTTGAATACAAATTGTAGATAGAAACATTTAGTATACACTGTTACTTAAAAAATTCCTAATAATCCATAAATTTTGAGGATATACCAGAAAAACTTCCGATTGCACGATCAACACTAAAATCTAATCAGATCTAATCTAGTCTGTCAGAATATTATATACATAATTTCAAAAAATTGTATTCAGTGGTATTTGAGTTAACGTACCTCCAATATCCATCTATCCATACATCCATCCACCCATCCATCCACATGAATACACAAACACATACATAATCGCGAAACTATCAAAATCGTGTTGTAGGGACCTCAAAACGTGCTTATCAATTGAAAACTCACTATCGAAATTTTAGCATGATTACAATACCTCTCTTACAGAACTGAGTGGCGAGAGGGAAAAATTAATGAAAAAGTGTGTTTTAAGCAATTTTTTACATGCTTTATCTTATGATAAAGAAATTTATTAGAAAATTTAATTCGGTATAACCCTAGTTCCATTCTTCGTCTATCAATAAATTTATCAGCATTTAAAAAATTGCTAGACTGTTTTTACGTATTTTAGGCAAATGTTTCCAAGCGGTGTTAAGCTACGTGGAGTAGATACCCTTAAAAATTTCTTTTATAATAATAATAATAATAATAAAGATTTATTTCTGTTGACACAAATACAAAAGTGTATAGAAAAAGTCAGGTACAAAAAATTAAAAATATATAGATACAATACAATACAATAAGTACAATACAGTCCGGAGATATCAATAATTTAGATACTCATTAACGTCATAAAAATTATTTTGTAACAGAAATAATTTTAAGTTATTTTTAAAAACATTAACATTTAAAGAAGATTTGATTGAATCAGGAAGCTTGTTAAATAAAACAGGGCCAAAACGTTCAGGACAATATTTTACCACATTTAATCTTGATTTAGAAATATAAAATTCCTTATTATGTCTTGTATTGTAGTTATGTTGATCAGAGACTAGAGAAAAGGAAGTTTTGTTTTTATAAACAAAGATACACATTTCTAAAATATAGATGTCCGCTAAAGTTAAAATATTAAGTTTTTTAAAAAGAATACATAACTTTTGCTGATATTATTTTTCACTTATGAATGAAATGACAAATTAATATCTTATGAAAGAATTTCATCGTTGATTAGTATCCGTTAATAACTAATACCAGTTTTTCTAAGCTACTTATATTTAACATACAAATTTAAATTACATAATTATGTATGTCTGTATTTCACATTTAATTACAATTACATATTATTATAATACAGTGAACAAGCGATTTGTTTGTAAACAAACCCATATCAGCGAAGAGAATGTGTATGGGCTACAAGTGTGTGTTGAAATCTATAAATAAAATTAAATGCTGAATTAAATTTTAACACAGTTCCGAGTACAATAATTTATTTTATACAATAAGTGAACTTCAAAATAACTGGAAAAAATTGTTTCATTTAATATCTATCACGCATTTTACCTAACTTTATATCCATAAAATAGTTTAAAAATATAACTTAGTTAACTATAAAAATTTTAATTTCAATAATAGACTACTGCATGGTAGGTAATGAAAATGAGATTTCTATCATAATGTACCTAATGCCCTGATCACACGAGAAAAGTTTTCACTAAAAAGTTACTTGAAAGTAAAACAAGCTGTCATAGATAAAAACTGTCAATGCCGTTCATACGGGGAATGTAATTATTTTTATTAAATATACTTAAGATCACTAGCTTTAATATATTTTAAAGAAATAATTAATTTCCTCCACGGTTTCCCCGTATGACCGGTATATGTCAGCTCCTAGCACTTGTTTTACTTTAAAAAAACTTTTTAGTAAAACTTTCCTGAAAACATAATTAAAATTACAAATTTTATTTAAAAAAATTACATGAGTGTTGAGTAAATTAAGAATGATATTTTTCTGTGACGTCATTATTTTGTATACGAGAAAATTAAGCATTTTGCGTCACATATAAAATTTTCATTTTTCATGAATTATTTTGTCTTCCTAGTAGGTAAGTATGTTATTGTTTATTTATGTTAAGGTATGTTATGTATTACATTATGTCCTAGGGCAGTAAAATAACCATGGTATTATTAACACAGCACAAATCTTTTTCTTCTGAAATTAAAATATACCTCTGTCCGTTGATAGGATACCAAAAATATTAACAAAATTTGAAACGTAAAAGCGAAATTTCACGCCTGGAATATTTTAAATAAAGTAATAAGACGTAAAATATTGTATGCACCACGGGCATTATTGACGTTTATAGCCCTCGGGCGATTTACAGAAGCCCTTGGGCTTGTAAACATATCGCCCACGAATGAGCATAAACTTCATGACCTTGACACGTAAATAACTATTTGGGTTTTTGATAAAAATTTTGTCATAATAAATAGTACATAGGTATCCTAAGTTTTATCTCTTCAAAACTGTTTTATAAATAAATTCATGCAAGTAGGTATAGCTTTTTATTATACTATAATTTTAATAAGAATTTTGCTTAAATGGATTACAATGATAAGTAACTTTGCCTATAAAAAAACAAGGTTAACTATAAAAAAATGATTATATCCGGAAGAACGTAAAATAATCATTGCCAAAACATTAAATAGTAATCAAAATATACAGACCGAGATACAGAACGAAATGCTAATAAACATTTACTGTTTATCTCTTAGATATAAATTACAAAATCTTAATTATTCATTGCTACTACTACTATGACTGTTGATATCAATATGTGTCAACAATAATATTATGAGCTATGCGTTCATGCACTGATTTGGATATAATATGATGGGTTAACTAATTTAGATATACTATTTATTAATTAAAATTGTTTGTGTGGTATTTAGATGAATATATGTGACAATAATTAAAGTTATGGCTGTGAATATGAATGAGGCTATTTATAAGACATTTGAAATATTTTGAGCGTTTAAAATATTTAACATTTATTTATTCTTTTTATCAAAACGCCGCACGTATTATCTCTAAAACAAGAATTTTAAGCTTATTTATACAATTTTAAATTAATTTTGACATCAACATTTTATCTTTAAAAATAATCTTTTAAGCGCCCACTACTGTTGATTTTAAAATATTTTGGAGTTTCTTAAAATTTAAATAAAATAATAATAACATTCTTCTACACAAATTCGAGAAATTATTTATAAGTTAACGTTGAGTAACAATAAATGACACAGGGTTTACACAAAATAACTAAAATATATTTGTGAGTAGGTACCTTTAACATTTTTTCTATATCTTCTCTTACCAATAAATGAAAATTTTACCTACCACGATTTGTAAATCACAATATATAGGAAAAAATTTAAAAACAAAAATGAAAATGTCAATGTGGCAGATGAACAGACGCACCTATACACAATTTTTGAAAGGTTTGTGGTATCATTAATTAATAAACAATATGTATTAAGAGGTAATAATAAATTAAAAATTTTATCTATAAAGGGCTATTTATTAAGTTTGTGAATTATGAAATTTATTCCAAAATTATAATTTAAAACAAATTCACATATTACAGTATCAAGGCGGGAGGTTATGTGTTGGCCACATTAGATTTTTTTCTATTCCACTCTTTTCTCCACTACTACGACTGCCTAAAACCAGCCCGATACTCGTGCATTTTCGCATCCTAGCAATGAAATGTCATTTTGAAGTTGAAAAACACTGTAAAAGTGTTTTCGTTGCGAATAAACTGTTAGTTTATTATTGACTTCAAGATAATGTTTTTATAAACACTTAATAGACAAAGAATGGATCTACAAATGTGCCTTTTTAAAATTTAAAAACAAATTTTTATCAGTAGATATAACCGTGTAAAATTTGCATAAATTGCAAATTTTTATGAATTTTTCTGAATTTTTATAATCATGTACAATTTTTAAATCCTTTATATTAACTTCACCGTCGTACGTACGTACGTACAGCAAAAAACAAAAGTCAAAAATGATCCACTTCCCGGGATCCTTTTTACAAGAAAAAATCTGATGTGGCCACCACAAGACCTCCCGCCGTACCCTACGCTTTTTAACTCTGAAATTTGGTACATAGGCTCGTTGTGACCAAACATTTACTTTGGCCCAAGAAAAAATCTGATTTGGCCAGCACAAGACCTCTCGCCATACCCTACTCTTTTTAACTCTTTCTTGAAACACACTATCTAAGAAAGAGTTACAATGAAAACAAAAATTTAAATAAAAATCGAGTCTCATAAATAAAGGATTTATAGTCAAAAACTTAGTTTTTACGGGTTCATTTTTTTATTAAAATTTTAAAAAGGCACAACTGTTAATTGATTCTTTAAGTATATAGGTAATCCTTGTTGAAATGAAATTTTACCATTATTGTACTGGCCATAAAACACTTCGCTACGTTAATACATTTTATGCTGGATTTTAGGAGGTAGACGTGGCTCTTAATGCTGTTACTAATGTCGTAGTAATTCAAATGAGTAATCTATCTAGTTTTTTTATGGATTTTTCTGTATTTTTATAATCATGTTCAATTTTTTTTATTCAATACTTGTTGAAATACAATTTGACCATTCTTGCGTACTGGCCACAAAACACTCGCTACGTTCTTACGTTTTGTGTTGGATTTTAGGAGGTAGACGGGCCTCTTAAACTCATTTTGTATAATATACTATTATGGCTTGTCAAATAAATTTACTAAGCAAGAGTAATGTATTAGGTATATTAATTACTATCAAGTAACGATAATAAAAAAATAAAACTACTATGAAATGAAATTAACCAATATAAATTTTTTTCGAGAATGCGTTTTAGAAGAGTTTAGTATAAAATACTGTTATGTTTTTTAATTACAAAGTTCTTTTCTTCTCTTTCTTCTACGATATTCAAATGCGTGCAATTACTCCGATTAGCTTCAATTAAACCAGAAAAAAGTCGCTTATTTAACTGATGTAGAACAGGTTTTAAATTGCTCTATAAATTTGATTCTTATGCACAGATGGCTTAAAACTCAACTAACTTTCGACCTGAAAATCTTAGATTTAAATTCACACCTACATGAATACCGCAACTTATTGAGGCAGTCGGAAATACTGCCGTGACATACGGTATATAAACGAGAATCACATATCTAAATCGTATACAATGTGTTTGTTAAATATTTGAAATATGTACCTAATCTTGAAATTTTAATATAGCTAATAAATAATAAGGATTTTGACAGCTTGTATACAGGGTGTTTCTATACTTCGGGGAAAAATTATAGACATGACGTACTAAACTAAAATTCAACGAGATAATTTAACGACTCCTTTGGTTCTTCTTCAAAAATAATCCCAAAATCGAATCATTTCACTAACAAATATTAGAAATATGAAGCAAATAACAGTTTAGTGTTTTGTTTATTGTTTGGTTGTTACGAAAAATTTAAATAAGGTTTTATCCGAGGTTTTATCACTTGCAAAAAGTTACCTCCCTTTTTATCCGCTGTCAAAGCGATAAAATTGTGTTTTGTTTATGACTTACTTTATACTTTATACATGAGTGGAATTATCTTCGCTATTTCAACGGTTACCTATGAATTTTAAATTTTATCCAAATTCTACGACTTGTAATGCATGCTGTAGATTAATTTGAGTCATATTTTGGGCTGTGACCACCCATGGATTTACTACCTTTTAAGCATATTTAATCAAAACAACATAATTGAAATGAATTAGGTACTCGTTTCATAATTTTGTATAGGAAATAAGACAGCATTCTACGTCAGATACTGAATAACTATTCAATTTTCATTGCTTATTTTTGGGCTTGTTAATAAAATTTTTGTGAAATTAAAAAATACGAGTTCAACGTTTTTAGGTATATCTTAATAAAAAAATAATGTAAGAAGCTTATTATTAAACCTTAAAAATTATGCTTTCTTTATAACAAGGTAAGAATAATCAATTTCATTATTTTTTAGTTGGAGATTTTTGTTCTTTTCTTATTTTTCATTTTTTTTTACTATTCGTGTTACCAGTATGCCTAACAATTTTAATTCCGTTAGTTGTACACTGTACCTATAGGTAAGGTTTAGTACACAATTTTAATTACAGCCCTACGGTTTGATTTATAAAGGAACCATTTTTGTATATAATTACAAATGTATATTAGTTAAATAGAATCTAATACTAATTTTTTATAGTTCATATTTATTTTTAAGTTTCATAAACTAAATGAACAATTGAGTAATACTTTTTATCATTTTTAACAATGCAAAACTATTTTAAACTTATTTTATCAAAGTTAAAAAATTTAATCGCTGTTTAAACATAACAGTAACACTACCATAACGAGCTCCGGTTTAAGATAAATTTTATTACTTCAATTAACGTAAGTAAATTAAAACTTAACTGCATTGTTCTCAGAAATAAAACATTTATTTTATAAATATTATACTCATTATTGCAATTTATGTATAGGTACATGTTTAATCAGATAATGGAAGTACATTCGTATAGAATTTATTTTTTTATTGTTTGAACAATGTATTTGAAGTAATTATTTCTGCCTATTAAATAGTTCCATAAACTTAGAATAAGTGTGCTTAAACTATGGTTTAACTAAAAGGTTATAAATCATATTGTGGTTGCTGACTTAGATTAAAAATGCATAAACCTACATTTTCCCTGTGTTATAATATAACGTACAAAGTATTTGCCTCGGTATTTGCAATAGTTAGTACTGTGTTCTTTTGTTACTGAAATTAAAAATACAAAAAGTAGCAGACGAGTAGCAGATATCTTAAGAGAACTTTTTTTATCCAACACCTTAAAAAGATCATTACTATGGTGATTTTAAACAAACAAAGTAAAAGATTGCCCACTAGTGGGTTTGCCCAAAATTATACCCACTAACCCACTAGTGGGTAAATGTTACTTTGCTTGTTTGAAGTCACCATAGTAACGATGTTTTTGGTTAGAACATAATACACTGGTGAAAAAAAATGAAACACTTGAAATTCGTAAAAATTTCGACCATTTTCAAACCGCCATAACTCGGCGTATTTTCAATCAATTTCGATATATCTTTGCGGGCGAAAAAAGTATCTAGCGCAACTCCTTCCGACCCCCTCTAACACCCCTGTGAAAAAATGTTTTTAATTCTAAAAATGTCCAACTTTGACGATGTGTACAGAGTTGAAATTTTTTTTTTTGATCCACCAAAAGGACACTAAAATTTGTTCAATTCCCAGTGCAGGACTCAAAGAACGAAGTTCCTACGATGATTTGGCACAAAGTTATGGGTGTTTTAAAAAAAGTGCATTTTTAGGTTTTTCGCACATAACTCAGCGACGTTTCAACCAAATTAGACGATTTTTTCGGGGAAAAACCCCATTGTGGGGGTAAAAATTAGAATTATCTCTTTTCGTACCCTTCAAACCCCGAACAAAAAACATGTTTTTGAACCAAAAAAACCTCCAAATTTGGCGATGTGTACCGAATTGGAAAAAATTTGTCGACTCGATCCACCAAAAGGGCATTGAAATTTGTTCAATTACCTGTGCAGGACTCAAAAAACGAAGTTCCTACGACGATTTGGCACAAAGTTATGAGCGTTTGAAAAAAAGTGCATTTTGTAGTTTTTTTCACTCATAAGTCGAAATTTATCGACGATTTTTTTTTCACCCTTGACGTATACAGGTTGGTGGAGGTGAAATGCGAACATAGGGAACATACATGACAATCGAACTTTCATGCCAGGTATCTTGATATATTTTGTAGTAGTGTCACAAAACGAAGTAATGTGAATTTGTGTGGCAAAAAGAGTCAATAACAGAAATAATAATAAAATCTAAAAGTGCATTTAAACTTTCTCGTTCTGCTCGTACACATACATTATTATGCAAAGAAAATATTTTAATGAAAATAAAAATTTCAATAAAAAGACAGCTACTTTGACATTGACAGTACTTATTCCACGTATATCAAGATGCCTAGCATGATAACTCCATTGTCATATATTTCCCTATGTTCGCATTTCACCTCCACCAACCTGTGTACTCAAAGTTGTATACATCAATACCGACGACGCACTGTATGTTAAACTGTTGTTGGGTAAAAAGACTAGATACAGTAGAATCGGGGAGACAGCCGAGGTACGTCATCAAAAAATGTAACTAAATAATGTGACGTCAGCTGTGAACATGTTTACAATAGTTCTTTAAATCGTAATGTAATATGATGTGCATGTTGCAACAGTGTTGCAACAATCACGAAATGTTGTTTTGAAAAAGACAGATTTAAGAAAAAAGATATAAACCAAACTGGTAATATAGAAGCCACAAGAAAATCAGAAACTCACACAGTAAATCAAGTATATAAACGTACTATAATTCAGTGTTACCACTCGAAGAAAAAGAATTAAAATTGATGGATTCATATACGGTCATTTAAATACATATATAAACTATTTCATATTGATTTAATGATAATATAATACGTAGGCATATTTATAAAACTCATTATTAATTTTTATGTACATTTGGTACAAGTTTAGTTTTCGTTTCAGTTACTTTAATATTATAAAGTTTTTCACCAAATGATGACGTACCTCGGCTGTCTCCCCGATTCTACTGTAGGTACGTTATTATCCAGTTTCATACACATTCCAGTTTAGTTTAATTCGAGGTTTAATTGCACACAATCTTCCTTTTTGGTGTAATCTTTACTTACAACTTTTAATATTCGTGAGTTGACAGTTGGTAACCGCACACACGTGTAAATATATATTTATATCCATGACTCACACCCAAGTTGGGTGAAAGGTGTTATTAACGAGTAAATTTAATTTAATTTAAATAATTCGTTGTATTTTCATTCATGAATAACAAGCTAATGAATGAAACTACGTGTGAAATGTGTATCTATTAAAATATATGAATGAAATAGTAAATATTTTCACCATATCCAGTTTCCTGTTACGGTAACTTGCTCTAAGAATGAAGTACGGTGTGTAGGTTTATATTAATAGGATTAAAGTTGGTATAAATAACACAAATGGGATTTTAAATGGGTGAAATCTTTTAATTACATTAATATTTTAATGGTGTCAAAGTAATAATAATAAATTATTGTCTAAATACTGTGATATTTTCCTTGTGGTAAAGTTAACAAGATGCATTTTATTATCACGGGTTCGCTTAATCGTTAAAATTTAAAATCACATTAACAAGGGTTTAAAAGAGTAATAGAGTGGTACCCAACCATAACGAATGCTATAAAACAAACCACTTTTGTACTACTAGTTAAAACCACATCAGTAAAAAATTAATTTCCACTTAACACGATTTTTATATTGACACCGTAAAACCACCATACACAAAAAATTTAATTGAACGTTCTAGAAATATGTAGTTAAAAGGAGGTTTAAACAACTTTACACAAATAATACAAAAAATCTGACGTGGCCAGCCATATCTAGATTTATAAGCATAAATGTATACGTAAAATCCGGTGACCATTTAAAATATACAAAAAATAAAAATATTCAAACACAGAAATTTACATCACCTGAAGCAAAAGATTCATTCACAGGAAAACTCTTCTGTGTTGAAGCCATCCTCCGTTCAATTTCTACATTTAATATCTTACTTATGACTTATAGGACGTTAGTGCCAACGTGTCACCCATCAATATTTTTTACGCAGAAAAAAAATCAACCGATCACGGATTACAAGATTTCAACGTTTTATTTGATAAATTTATTTTTTAAATTTTACTACAGTTCTTTAATGCAACCAGATAAAGACAATTTTTATAACGTAAGTAGCAAGTAACTTTTCCTCATATTCTTATTACAAATAAATACATACTATATTTATCCAAATTAATAGAAATTTTTGACAATTAACCTTTTCAATCTTCAAAAAATATCACTTCCAGTGAAGATATTTGTACCAAAATCTAATGAGCTATTCCAATTTATATACAAATGTTAAATACCACATATGAAAATTTTTGGGTAATTCGTATTTGAGTTATCCAACCTCCACCCCGGCCTTGACCACATACACACACATATAGACATCATCGTGAAACTATCAAAAGTAAGTTTTAAGGACCCTAATTCGTCCTTATCCACTAAAAACTCACTACCTACCCGATTTTTAGCATGATTCCAATACCTCCCTTACAGGTAAGAGAGAGGTAAAAATACAACATAAAGCATTGTTTAATATAGTTTTATAATCTAACTGTCCAGGGCAGCATTTCGCAAACAGTATTGAAATCAATTCGTACAGATTCTAAAGAAAACAAATGTCCACGAACAATATCCCAAGTTCTGTCTTCGCGTACTCTTAGTTCTAGATTAGTGATTGGTTTGTGTTTGTCGGTTCCACACAATTAGAGAGCACTAGAGTAAACTCATAAACTCAAGTTGTTCGTCTGAAGAGTTCATCAACACATACAGCAGATAGTGTAATTAAGATATCAACCGAAGAATGGATAAACGCTAAGCCGAATGCTGCTGTCCCTTTTAGTTATATTTGTACAACGAGGAATTCATTTCTTGAATGGTTAATTGATAGTTTCAACCGTGGAATGCGGGGAGAAGATTATATTTTTAATTCGGAGGTAGGTACCCCGTTTCGGACACTGAGATCATGACACAAAATGGTCGAGTGACAAGAGATTTTTGATCAGTTAAACTGAAATGTGTACCTACCTTACTGGAGTCGAACCTGAGTTAAAAAGACAAGGTAGATGCACTAGCTGCTCGAAGCGTGCCACTAAAGTGTTCCAAAATGGCCGCAGAAAATGTCTGAACTGAAGTTAGTTGCGAATAATTTTGAGGCATCCCTCTTTCATGTGCAACACAAAACTAAGCTAATTTACGCATTTCAGAATCACCATTAATAAATTATTGTACATTTTTATGATGAATTTAATGAATACCTACCAATTGTGATGTGTTTTACGATCTTCCAATTTTGTTGTACTTAGTTAAGGAGGTTGGGGACGCCTGCAGTGGCGTACCCAGACATTAGCCTTAGAGGGAGGATATGAAAATAAAAATATTTTTGATAATGTAAAACAAAATTAGCTCAACGCTTCAACGCACGTTGGCTGATGTCATTGCATTGCTGTGATATTTATTTTTACAATAATTACTAATTCCCTAATCAAAAATGCTTGACATGCTTACATTTTTACCTCTCGCCTAGAGAGGTATAGGGATCGTGAAAAAATTCGATGTCGAGATTTTTGTCAATAAGCACGTTTTAGCACCTTTAGAACCTATTTTGACTATTTTCACGATGATGTCTGTGTGTGTGTGTATGAAAGTCTGTATGTGTGCCTACTATGCTCTTTCGTTCTTATTCATTATCTCAAATTCTATTGAACATAAAATTCTAATATTTTGCATTATATATTTGTACATGTTAATGAAGAGCTGATTAGATTTTGGTAAATATCTGCCAACCGGAAATGGTATTTTCTTGAAGCATTTTAACATTTTTTGCAAAAAATATAGAAAATTCTGCGATAGTTACAATTTGTCATACGACATTTCAAAGAACAAATTATATCTTACAATATTTATTTAACATCTTGTCTTCTCTTACCAATAAAGGAAAATTATTTTTCAAAGATATATAATTTTACCTACTACGATTTGTAAATCACAATATAGGAAAAAAATTAAAAACAAAAATGAATACTATGTCAATGTGACAGATGAATAGACGTATACACAATTTCTGAAATGTTTGTGGCACCATTTTAAAAGAAATGTAAATATTATTAACTAAACATAATGTAATAAGGTAATAATAAAGTTAAATTTTTATCTATAAAGAGCTAATTAAAGAACTAAGAACTATAAAATTATTTTCAAAAAGTTTGTAAATTTATTGCAAAATTATAATTTAAGAAAGCCTAACTAAAACCAAATTCACATAAATTACAGTGTTAAGGCGGGAGGTCGTGTGCTGGCCACATCAGATTTTTTTAAAATAACTTGCAAATGGTTTAGACAAAGTACACAAAATCTTCAAGAACTTATTTTTAAAGGTTTATTGGAAATATTAATACAAGTTCTGTGAATTTTTCATCATTTTATCATATAGTTTAAACAAAAATTTAGTGAATTGCCATAAGAGTCCATGTAAAACGAGCGAATTTCAACTTTTAATTACTCAAAAACCGGATAGACGAAAATTTAAAAAAAATAATTTTAGAATCTAAATAGTGAAATGAAGGCACTGTATAAATTTCAGCCTCTCATCATCATTTTAATAAACGGTCGCCAACCTCCTTAAAGCGTATTTTGAAACGTAGCACTAAGGCAGACACGTAGGTATCAAACCTCATAAAGCTGATGATTGGCACAAAAATTCCTTTATTAAATAATTATTTCCTACATTTTCATTGAATAATATCATTTATTCAGCCTTTTACCCCTTTTACCCAACTTGGGTGTGACATAAATGTATAGGTAGGTATTGCATTGTCCGTGCGTTTACCAGTCGTCAATTCGCACATGATTCTTAGTGAAGTCTATACACAGACACACCACAGGGGAGATTTTGTGCAGTTAAACGAAGTGCCTGACTGGATTCAAACCATAGTTTCCAGAACCACAGTCGGCCACAGAGCGCACTGGACTATGTTTTTGAATTACTATTACTAAGGCTTGCTTACTATTTCTGTATTTCCCATCGTAGCAAGTGGTTCGGTAAATTAATTTTGGATGGTTTGTTTTTCATGTGCGTTCCCTGATTGGTTTATATTGATTTTATTTGTTGTTCTATTGGAATTCTTCCCCATTTTGTTGAAATGCTTCTGGGATATTAAACATTGAAGATGTCATGTTCAAGTTGAAATGTTATTTGTTTTAAAACATTAATTAAAATATTGCTTTCATAATAAACTTTGGAGCACATCGTAAATATTTTTAAATATTAACCTCGATTTTGGACGTCACTCTTTTACAAATAGGTACTGCATTTTTAGTATGCTCTCTAAAATCGTTACTTTGCGAACTGTTTTTAGTCCGCAGAATAATATTTATTTATTTATATTTTATTTTATTCAGTTCTTTAATAGATATTTATATCACAAGGCCAGAAACTGACCTTTTGCAAGAGCGAGTACTTTTGACACGCCGAGCCACAGGCGAGGCTTGCAAATTACGAGCACTAGTATAACAGTTTCTGGACGTGTAATACACAATATTTTATGTGCCGATTTTATTACAAAAATATAAAATAATTATACATAACCTAAAAAATTGTGCACTGAATACTTGCATTTGAGCTTAAAATATATTTATTTCAGTTTCTATTAACGATTTACGTCTAAAATTTATCAAAATCTTGTTAATTCTTGTATAAAAAATATTCAACGCATAAAATTGACATCTGCTTGACAACTGTAGTAATGTCAAGATGTCAACCTATAACTTCCGGTTGTTTGCCGGCCTAGGCTGGCAACAAAGAGTTTCTGACGGATTTGAGATATGGAAAACTAGCGATGCCGACCGGAGGCATATAAAATAACGTAACATACGCAATGAGCTGTTATTTACACTTTATATAGGATTATTTTCACTGATTTTAATTGTTTCTAGTGATGCGTCGAGACGAGACGAGACGAGATTTTTCACTTCTTATCTCGGTTATGTAAAATTTGATCTCGTCACGATTATTTCCCGTCTCGATCTCGATCTCGTGTCGATTTCTCGACATTTTTACAAAAAAAATTCGTCGATTAATATTAAAAGTGCTATTTTTTGACAGCTGACAGTCTGTGAAATCTCACTTTTAGTGCCTAAGAAATTAAATATTTTTTTCAATACCTACACCCTAGTAATAGAGACGAAAGATGGCGTTTTCCTCCCAGGGGAGGAAAAGTACTGACCGGTCAGAAATATTTCACTTTCGTTCCTAATAATAGGGCTACGCCTCTTCTATAAAACTCTAGTCGTGGCAGTAATTCTGTCATATTTTTGTCTAAGAAATAACTATTGGATTTTGTTGACACGTTGATTTAGTAACTACATTATTTTTTAAAATTGATAGCGCTAAATATAATTTTAAACACACCTCGACAAGCCGTGGCTTTGGCCGTTTTTAGTCACGGGCTGAACATATCAATTGATTTATTATGCACGGGGTAAAGTTGCCCTCTATATTTGACATTTAATTTTTGTGAACAACTGAGGTAAATTAATGATTTCTTTCAATAATTGTCAAATTTGAACCATATAACTAACAGTGAAATACACTTGCCTAAGTAGTATTTTCTAAAAAAATTTCATGTTCTCTTCCCGTTCCATCAATTTGTACTTGTATTTTTTCTCTCACTTAGTGATTTTTTCTTAGTCATGGTGTGATGTGTGTGTTCTATGGTAAAAAAGACATTAGAGCATTAGAGTACGGCTGTCATATTGTATACAGGGTGTCACGCACAATTAGAAGCTTATGGCTCGGCTGAGAATGTCGAATGACACTTAATTTTGTTTATAAAAGAACTTAATTATGTCTGGAAGAGAAAGTAGAAGAAATAGTGACTTTACATTGTGATGTAGGAAATAATACAAATATATGAGTCGGTATATTTATTTTTTATGAATGCTGATCCAAATGCCGACAACCCAAATACCGTCAAATTTATCTCTTGATGCCTAAATATTTATGTAGAGTAATTAGAATTCTGACTATACTATAAGGTAAGGTGGGGTAAGTGTGTTTAGGGGGTAAGTGTGTTAGCTGAAAATATATTCTGAACCATTTAATTATAATTATCACCAGCTATGATTTACTTGAGAAGGACTCGTGAACTACTCATGTCATGTGAAAAAAATAAATAAAGTTAAAGAGATAATAAAAAAACTAAACAGCTACAAAAAGTTAATATTTTACACTTTTACACACTTACCTTAGAGTTAGCTTGCCTTGATTTGTACACAAAATATTAGTCGAATACACACTATCCCCATTTATCGGGGGAAGTGTGTAATACGGACATTGTTTAAAAAAAAAAATGAATATATGCTAATAGATCATCGTATAAAGTTGCGATTTTATGTATGTAAAGCCAAAAGCCATATGTATATACTGCCAAATTTTGAATTCCCCATTATAAATACCTTGCTTTAAAATATGGAACATGTATCAACTATTGATATTTTGCTACACATTTACCCCACCTTACCTTACAGGGTGTAACAGCTAAATGAGCTACCTCGAATAACTTTTATGTTATTATAGTTAGAAAAAAATGTTAAATAGCAAAGTTGTAGGAGACCAAGGGGGACATCTGAATAAAGAATAAAATAATTTTTTAAACCAGTGGTTCTCAAGTTAAAACACAAAGTTATATTTTTTCAAATGGGAATATACATATTTTTTAGGCCTATTCGGTAGAGTATTTTTTTCTGAATTCAACCATTTATTCGTTTTATATCCTTACATAATAAAAATATTGAGAAAAATTCAATTGAAATTTAAATAATTTTTAACTTTTAATATTAATGTGCAGTAATCTATGGATGAAAAACAAGTGATAAATTAAAAAAATAAATAAAAATACCATACAAGCTTGCGATATTTATACTACGAGATATCCAAAGAAACCACGTCCATATATATTTAATTTATCACTTGTTTTTCATCCATAGATTACTGCACATTAATATTAAAAATTAGAAATTATTTAAATTTCAACTGTATTTTTCTCAATATTTTTATTATGTAAAGCTTGAATTACATTATACTTTTTTCGGCTAGAAACTTTGACAATTTTCATACTGAATTCTAGAATTCTCACTTGGATAATGTAAATCAAGAAAATTTCGATCCAAGTTTCATACTAGAACCGTCTTTTTATATAACCTCAAAAATAATAAAGTTAGTGACAGCAGAATAACTAAATTGTAGGTACATAAAACTTCATCACTAACACATTAACCGAGTACCTACGTTGACAACCTCAACTGACATTTCTTTTTAAATTTTCAATGGCAGTATTGGTCGATGACTAAATAAAATATGTCAGTGCAAGAACAAATTTTAAAACTAGATTCTAGCCGAATTAAGTACCTAAAAAAAAGTTCTTTTTTCTAGCCGAAAAAAGTATAATGTAATTCAAGCTTAAGGATATAAAACGAATACATGGTTGAATTCAGAAAAAAATACTCTATCGGATAGGCCTAAAAAATATGTACCTATATTCCCATTTGAAAAAATATAACTTTGTGTTTTAACTTGAGAACCACTGGTTTAAAAAATTATTTTATTCTTTAATCAGATGTCCCTCTTGGTCTCCTACAACTTTGTTATTTAACATTTTTTTGCAACTATAATAATAAAGAAAATATAAGCGTTGGTTGGTTTCGCTGTTACACCCTGTATATTTTTACATTAATTTATTGGAATACTTTTGTTTTACATTTTGTAGGTATAGTAATGAACAATAATTTTACTCAATTTCTCGACAACTGACGCACTGACAGCAGTTCATGAAATGTACGAGAATTTTTTTATGTTATGTGAATTTGTTTTACGATTAGCCAATAGGCTAGCATAGTTTACAAAGTGTTATCTTCTTAAAAAAATAAAGTATAGATAGTTAGCTACTTCTACTGCTTCTACTTATACGTTATGTTTTTTTATATGGAAGTAAGTTGGTATTGAATACCTCTTCAAAATGTCAATCATTTAAAACTGAAACAAACGACCAATTATTATATTTTTTATCTTAAGCTATAATTACGCTACTAATAATTGATTTCAATGAACTTAAACTTTTATTAGGACAAGTTAAATTGAAGGCGGCTTTAGAAGATAAATAGTTATACTTTTCAGCTGTCAGATAAATTATAACATTAGCAAATAACTACACACATATATTATTAGCAAGAATTGTAAGTTGCCCAAAGTTGAATATGTGTACCTATGTATAACTTTTTGTTCTATAGAAAAGGTACTATATAGATAAAAAATGAACTTTATTATCTCTGTTCCACAAGACTTTTCATTAAAGGGGCACAAGTTGATGTTGTTTCGATCGTCATGATTCGTTTCTCGAGCACGTGCTAAAGTCGTATCCAATCGTAGCATTATGCATACGTTTGAGAGCCAATCAGAATGCACAAAATCACGTGGCCTGTGTCCCTTTAATAAAAAGTCTCGTGGAATATAGAGATATGAATATTGGTATTCGGCGCAGAGATTTACCAATACTACTACATTTGGCGCCGACTTCGAATTGATAGGTATAGGTATTTAACTATTGCCCTACAAAAATAGGTGACAAAATATTATTTTCTATACGACTGTTATAGAATGTTATCATTCTTACATCATTTTCTATTATGGAATGGCTACATTCCGTCACTAGTGATGAAATGAAATGTGGCGAGTTATAATAATATAACTTTATTAAATGTTTTTGATTGGTGGGTAGCTTTAAAATACATTTAGATTTATTAATTTATTAATTTTATGTAGAATATTATTTTAAAAATACTTTTATTTTAATTTTAATAGTTTTGGGTTATGTTTTAATGCAATAAAATTAAAATCGTATAGAAAGTATAGTCTGCAACACGTGTGGAATGGCTATTCCGCTCTCGTGGAACCGTAAAACTCGCCTACGGCTCGTCTTACAAACTTTCCACTCGAGCTGAATATGCTTCATTCCACACTTGTTGCAGAATATAGTATTATATTTTTCTGAGGTGAGGATTTAGAAGACGGTTTTATTTTTTTTATTAATTTTTTTTTTATTTAATTCCAAGCTTAATCCACAATATAATATTTTTGACCTTGCTCTTCTTAATCCTATTTAAATTATTCAAGTACTGATATAATTTTGTGATCCACTTTTTCGATTCTTCTTTATTTAAATTTCTGTTGCAACAATGAGTCACAAATATTAATATTCATTGCAATTGTTTGCATCGTTCTGTATATTGCATGAGGAATCAAAGTGTACTTATTATTTGTAAATAAATATGATGTCACCAGGGTTATGAACTGCTATTGTTACTTTACGTGAATGAAGAGAACGCTATCAACGGTTCTAATAACATGACTATACATATTAATCTATGAATTATGATAGTGATATGACATGCATGGAGATATGATAAAATTTGCATTATGTAATGCTGCAAGAATTCATTCATAATTGCAGAGGAAAGGATTGTAAACTGAATTAAATTTGTTATAATGTCAATAGACTTTAATTCAATAGACGATATTCGTGGTGACGTCAGAGATTGCAGCGTTGTGGCAAGTTTTGGAAGTATTCTTATAAAAATTGAATTGTGTATATGGACATAAAATGTACATATGTGCATTTTAATACAACAGAAACAGAAAAAATGTCCCTATACCGATACCAAACTCACAGTATGTGACGCTGTCACACTTAAGTTGAATAAATAGCTTGATATGTCAGTTAGCTCTTTTTCTATAATTTGTGGTCATATAGAATATTTTTACTTATAATATCACATGTGCATTAATTCTTTCCAGAAATTTTTTGAGTGCTTTCCAACAACGTAATTAGCTCTCGTGTACCACTCGAGCTAATTACGTTGTTGGAATGCACGATAAAAAATTCCTGGACATGAATTAATGCACGAGTGCATATTCGGTAAGAAAATCGCAATGACACCGCCCCTCCATTTTTGAATTCTTTTTACAATAGAAACTTGAAATATTTACTAAATTTTATATTTAATATTAATAAATACAGGTTGGTGGAGGTGAAATGCGAACTTAGGGAACATACATGACAATCGAACTTTTATGCCAGGTATCTTGATATGTTTTGTAGTAGTGTCAAAAAACGAAGTAATGTGAATTTGTGTGGCAAAAAGAGTAATCAGTAACAGAAATAATAATAAAATCTAAAAGTGCATGTAAACTTTTTCGTTCTGCTCGTACACATACATTATTATGCAAAGAAAATATTTTAATGAAAAAAAAATAATATGACAGCTACTTTGACATTGACAGTAGGTACTTATTCCACGTATATCAAGATGCCTATACTATGTCCATCGAACACATAGAGTAATAAAACTAGTGGGCAGAGCCAAAACTGCGCAGTACAATGTGCGCAGAAGTAGGCTTCATAAGCAACATATTTTAAAAAGCAGAAAAATTAAATAGTTTTATTTGAAATAAATATGGAAGAATTATATATTTTATCATTTATATGTATAACATAATTTTAAAAGAAATATGAAGTACATTTTTTATTTACGAACGATTTTTTTGATGACCGATCTCAGCAGTTGAGTTTGCCTAGCAGTGTAAAACTGGCTTACCAATAGCAATACCGTATTTCAATTTCGCGCACATTTGTGGGAGGAGCATCTACTCTATCTGTTCGGTGGACATAGTATAGCATGATAACTCCATTGTCATATATTTCCCTATGTTCAAATTTCACCTCCACCAACCTGTATATATTATTTACCATTTTTAGTGTAAGCAATTTAACCAATTTTAAATTTAATGTCAATTTGACATTATGACAGTAAAGTTTCTTCAAGCTACTAGTAAAAATTTCCTCTAAATTTTTATATAACCATGGTTACTTTTTTTGTAATCAATTCTTCCATTGGCTGTTATTTGTCTAATGCGATTTTCACATAAATCTGAATCTAATCAGCCTACAAGTTAAATGATTCGTATTATAAAAATTAGCTAGTTTATATAAAAGCATTTGTGTCAAGTTATGAAGAATTAATAGCAAAATAAATTTCTTCAAACTCATGATAGTCTGCTGAAAGAGTCTCCATCATTGTTAATTGACAGTCCGATTGACTAGATCATATTCTGTTCTTCGAATCGCACTATAAAAACCTAATACATTCTGCTTTTCTATTTTCTATTTTGTTGCGTTGCAATTCTAACATCTCATCAAATGTTAGTCATTTGATCGAGAAACGCTGACAATTTATGTTTACAAATAAGCACGTTCCACACTCATAACTCTAAATTTTCACACCTCGTTACTTCGAACAAAACCAAAAATAAAATCTGTGATTAAATCGCAGCCAACGCTGTGTTAATATTAATGATTGCTTACAAAGCTCCGACTGACATGACTTGTATTGTTTATTCCATGCAGTATTTAGAATAAATTCTTGTCGTGGGTTTGAAATTGAATTAGTAGTTTCAAAGAGGACAGTATTTTAAATAAAGTAAACCTATTGATAGACCTATTGGAAAATGAACAAGTTTTATAAGACATGATTTTTCTTACGCGTCCAAATTTAGTAAAACAAGCCCGAGGGCGAGTTTACAAAAGGACAAGTTCGAACAAATCTTATAAAATTAGTTATTTATACTATTTTTTTCTATTTGGTGTCTATTTAATATTAAAATTTAAATTAAACTGTCATAATATACACCAAGTTGATTTAGGGAAATTTATGTGTATAACGTTTTGGTTGGTGACATTAATATTTCCATTTATTTAACTGTCACTATCACTGTAAAAGTATATAAATAATACTGAACTATTTTGGTTGATAAGTGAAGTCATTATAGAAAATATTGAACTTATATGTTTTCCATTACTATAGTCATGTATTTTTTTGAATAAAAATTAATTAATTAAACAAAACAGATTTGGAGGCTTATACTGAAATTTGTACGTTCTCAGTAAATGTCATCTGATGCTTCCAATACCAACCTTGTAACAAAGTGTCACAAAGTGAACTCTGGCAACATTCAGTTGCGTTTCACAAAGTTAACTTTGTGAACGCCAAATAGAGAAATAGGCTATCGTTTGTCCCAGCAAAAGGTTGGCATAGCAGTTTAGCAGTTTAACATGGAAAAACAGTTCTTTGTAAATAAAACCAGTTTGACTAATAACTATGTTAGGCCTTGTTCACACGAAGATTTTTTTCAAGATTCTGGACTTTGGAAAAATAATTCTAGTGAAAACTACCTGTTAAATTGCGGGGCCGCTAAATTGAATCTTCAATGAGTCTGGGAAAAGAAGAATTATAAATTATTGATTGCTTCAAAACCGTGAATTAATTTTTTTTTTAGATTCTGAATCTTGGAAGAATCTTCATAGAAACCTCGTGTGAACAGGGTTTTAGGAACCATAATTAATCCTTAAGTACTATTGTGTTTTTTAGTCACACAAAAAATGTCGTGGGGTGTTTCTGGCATATAACAATTTGTCGATGATAGTATACAGGCTGTAACCCAACCTGTGTAATAAATTTTAAGGGTATAGTATAGACCATATTAATTATTATAGCGCCTCTACCAACTGATTTGTGAAATAACAAAAAGCGTTCCAGGATGCCAACTGTTTCTTATTTTTGTAAATAATTTGGCAACGATCAGCCAATTCGGTCTTTAAATTCTAAAATATGATTTGAAACACAATATTTGTAACTAATTAACTATTAAAATTGTATGACACTACATCAACAGAAAAACACACTTTTAAGTTATCTGTCACTCGAGCTGTCCGGATTCCGCTAAAAAAAATTCAAATTTTCATAATTATTTTCACATAATAAACTAGTCATTTATATATTAAACACGGGCAGAATTCGATACTTCGTTATTAAATATAACTTAATTAAAAAACGGCCATGTGATTCTGTCTGCATGAATTACTATTTTACTTTAAAAATTCACTTAAGGAAACATTAGTTACATTTCGATAGTACTTCCTGCTTTGTGATTGGTGATTTCTGAGCATGCGTATTGAATAATTAATATGGTCTATTAGATGGATTGATCACGAATTAAAAAGAATTTTGTTGAAATTCGAAAATTAAAAAATGAGTCCAGGAAAATGAACAGTAACAGAAACTTACAATATTTGATAGAAACATTAAATAACTATAGTATTAGATTTCCTGGAGATTATCTACGTACAGGACCAAATTCTGAAATTTTTTAAATTACAATTTTAAAATCCTGTGCTATGCAAATGTAAATAAAATACAAAATATATATTGAGGCTTTAACAAATTGCAATAATGGTAATAAACTCATTATTCTGCTCTACTTGCGGCCAAAATTACAGCAAAGTAATTGAAAATTACCAAATTACAATTCAATTATTGCAACGAAACCTAATCGCTTAAATCATTCAATTGTTACGTTTCGTTTTTGTCAATTCATCTGGCTTGAATGAAATTGAAATGAATTTATCACAAGTTGAATGTACTTGGGACCAGCAATTACGTTATTTCTTAATCTAATAAACACAAATAATTTTTGAGAGATAAATGAATGAAAACTGCCTCGGAACTAAAAGATCGTCAAGCCACATTAACGGAGCGATAATGTTACATTTGATTCAGAGAGATATATTGTTTGTGATAATAAAATTTTTGAGTTAAAAATATTTTATTGCTTTGGTAATTTGTTATTTTGATTGGATTTATAAATACACACAGTTAGCAGATGTTGCTTACGTATTTATTGATGTTCAGTAGTTGTTGTACTATTTATTGCGAGATGGAAATATTATATTATTCATATTCAATGATATTCAATATTTTACTCTTGATAATATAATTTTATGACACTCTATTTCCGAATGATTTGCGAGAGAGAGAGAGAGAGAGAGAAAGAGCTTAAAATATAAGTAAAAATTCATTTTTGTACGGTTTACAAAAAACAATAGCTTTACGTGCTCTCGACAGTTTTAAACTATCAACTTTTTATATGACATATTGTAAAAAATCTCTTTTTCGAAAAATGCCATAAAAAGTTACGATTTGCATGCCAATTATTAACACGCGAAATAATAGTTTTTGTCTATAGAAATGCAAAAGTCTTTTTCATCCAGGAAGTAAAAGTCTTTTATTTAGAAAAATAACTATTTGATCTCAAATTAGCATTTCAAACTGCATATACCGGAGGCGTCTATACTCGAAGATGTGATTATGACACAGCCTGTATTTTTAGGATGAATGTATAGGTGTACAACTTTTAAAATAAGTTGATTTTTTGCAGGATAAAAATTAATCAATAATAAATTGTTATTTGTGCACAAATTGTCACATCATTTGTCAGGAATTTTTTTAAATAAGTAGGGGATAGTTAAAAATATTGTTTCTGTTCGTTTGATTCTTTCTTTTTTCCTTATAATTTATTTGTCGCGAAGTACAACCGCTTTGTACCTCGAGATAGTTTGTCATTTTTATTTCTTAAGATTTTACTATTATTCTTTCAAATATCATCACAATAAAAATAATACCTATAGTTATTAACAAAAGTTAGTTGTTCTTTAATGTATAATCATTTTCCGAAAAACTCATCACAAAAAAAAAATTGTCCCAAGGTAGAACACTTTCCCCTACTAGTTATTGGATAAAACGTACCTAATCATTCGAGTAACTAATTGCCATTTTAAACTCAAATATAATAAATAAATTATTTATTTGTTTTATAAAGTAAATTTTTAATGACAGCTGTGATCTCATTGTATGAAGTGGGAACAAATTAAGTTCATGCCTAAGATGGGAAGACACCTAAAATGCAGTCGGCCAAAATTATAACAAAGTCAACCATATTATTAGAAAAATAAATTCGTTAAATTTTACGCTCCCATAGGTATAACAAGATTCCTATCACCAAATTTTCAAAACAAATTTACAATCTTACAAATCATCAATTTGGTAGGCGATAATTCGATGATTACACGACATAATGTATAATTTTCGGGTACTTAATGCCAACGGAACTTAAAATGTAAATATTAATTTGCTGGACAAATCGATCAAATCTTCGATACCGTTTTCAGTTTATGGTGTGATGTAATTAATAATTGCTTTTGAAATTGGATCTTTGGGCGTAATAGGCACCTTAAGTCAATACAGTTAGGAGTTTGATAGAACAAATAGGAACATAGCGTTAGAAAGATCTCCCATATATAGGTTGTTATTTTAATAATTATTTACTATGGTTAGCTTTAGTTAGTTAGTAGGTATCTTATAATGCTATCTAGCGATAAAATTATATTTTCATTTCTATTTAGCACTTTTAAAAGGTGAAAATATTTTTTAGCTACATTAAGAGCCTAATGTAGTGAAGTTACGCGCAGCAAAAATATGGTTTTGAATAGGGAATGAAATTGAGACAAATTTTGGTCGGATCAATTTTTTTTTTTTAATTTAAAGATAAAGATGAACTCCGCATCCGCTTAGTGTTGAAATTTTAGTTTTATTTTTTGTTTCAATTTTACAATGGCATAAACTTGTCTTAACTTGCCTAACTTCACATAACTGTTACTCAGTATATCAACATAAATTGCAAATTTCAACACTAAACGGATCTAGATTGAACTTTTATCTTTCAAATGAACCCTTGTTTGTGATGATACGTTCAAATTTAGTACCAATTTTAATCCCTCTACGAGAGCGCGTTCCCTATTGCTGTCTTTGTTCGACACACTAAATCTGTGTAAATCTATCCTTTTCTCGCAGACAGCTACATTCGGGCCTTAATACCTGAAGATTCATAAAACAATATTTTAAAAAATTAGGTAAACGACTTTATTATCTGTATCTTTTAGCAAAACTTTAGATTCGTGGCAATGAGTCTTGAAAAAAAAGCTTTTAATAGCTTCAAAACAGTGAATTTCTCCTTTTTCATGATTCAGAAGCATGAAAGAATTATCAAAGAATCATTTTGTGAGTTATAGTTGCGTTTATGATTTTATTGTGCGAATGGGGTATAAATTTTATGTCCGAAGTGACAGTACCTAGTATACGTAATTACAAAAGTTCTCGAAGCATAACACTGTTTTTCTTTTTAAAACTCGTCAAGTTGCAATTGAGAAATTCACAAGTTAATAAATGTGTCAGTAAGAATCAACACTTCACTTTTTTACATCTAAAAATATATCCGTTTACGTTGTTGCGTTTTTAACTTATACAAATAAATCTTGAAAAACGAGAACCATTTCGTGTTGTAGTATTTTAGTTAATTGATTTAAGCTCGTCTAATAAAGTAAATTTATAAATTAAATTAATTAGCAGCAAATTGTTAGGATTTCTACATATTAACAGATGCGTATCTAAATGTGAGATATTTTGTATTAATTAAGCGAAATATTCCAAATTTTTATGCTCCAAATAATTTGAGAAATATTTCAGTAATGTCCACTCGTACTCGTGGTAATTGCCAACGCATTTTCAAATTAAAATTTTTTAAAGTCTTGAGATGTGGAGCGTATTTCTGAATTAGAGTTAAGATAAATAAAATTGGTCACAATAAATATGGATTCTTTATCACACACAAGAATCTAAAATTTTAATTTTATATTAATTTATTATTTTAAGCCAGTTGAGTAAACTTTATTAATACCACTCCCTTAAAATGGGGTTCCTATAAAAAATATTTTTTTCTAAATCTTGGTTTTAAATGACTAGTGTACACAGAGAAAAATCACATTTGAAATTTTAATACAATATTGTTTTTAAAATTTTATAGACTATTATTCTATAGTTAGATTTATCAATTTTTATATCGTTGTTTTAAAAACAACAACATTAGGTATGTAAATTTTTAAAACAATTTATGTCTGTCCCTATTTGAACTACAATTTGTAGTGCAGAAATAGACAATTGTTTTAAAATTTTCTACAATTTTTACTTCCTTGTACGGAGTAATAAGGAAGTATTGTAATCGCGAAAAATTTCGGTTCTCAGATTTTTACGGAAATATCCGTTTTGACCTTTTCTGAATCCATTATGACTAGTTTTGTCGTGACGTCTGTACGTACGTACGTACGGACGTATGTATGTCACATAACTCAAAAACGGTTAGACGTAAAAAGTTGAAATTTTGCCTTTAGGACTGTTATAGCATCTAGTTGTGCACCTCCTATTTTTTGTTTCAATCTACAAACCGGAAGTAGTACTTTTTTCAAATATTTCGATAAATATTTAATTTAAGACATTTTTTAAATTTTAAATGAAAGATTATGTGATTATTACCTACAATCGGTATTTTATAAATATTTTTGGATCTGGTATCATTTAAGAATAATTAAAGTATATATTTATAATTTAGTATTTCGGTATCTTGTAGTCCATGATCGATTAACATTTGTTACTACGTAAAATTTAAATGATTATGACATGACAGTGACAATAGTCAAATATGCTTTATATCTTCTTCTGCAGTTTAAATAAAATGACTAAAATATATTTGTGAGTATAGTATCAGTAGTAGTAGCACCTACTTTATATATTAATATATTTGTATAATATTATATTATTATTATATTTCTACATTTTAGTTATTAAGAAAAGTATGAACAGTTTAATAGGTGTACAAGGAAGTCATGTGGTGTCCACGTCAGATTTTTTCTCTACTGTTACCAAAATTTGGTTCATAAAGCAATCGAAATGGACGAGTAATTAATTTAATAAGTATTTACACTACTACGACTACGCACTAAGTATACCGGTCCCTTAACAATACTGTAGTTTCGTGGCAATTTTGTGGCAATAGAATGCATGTTCCGAGCTGGCCCGTATTTTCTGTCTCTTTCGAAAAGTTAAATAGAAATGTCACACTTCATCCGCCCTCCTGTCATATATTATACTTCGTGAATTACACTTAAGGCGCTACACTTGTAAATCCAGAAGATTAACAATTTGAACGATTCTGGCTGTATTATAAAAAATTTCAAATTGAAATTAACATGAAAAATCATGACTCATTAGTAAATCAATAAATGCAAATTATTAATTGCTGTGACATCAATTACCAAAACTTGGAGCTAATTTTTATCATTTAATAATCCATATTATACGTTGATTAATGCACAAAAATAAAAAATTCTTTTGAAATCGATAATATACATTAGTCGGAAGTCGCGTAAAGAGAGATTTTTTAAAACAGTTAACCCATTGACTGTAATAATTTATTATGTAAAACTCGCATTTTTAGAAATTATTTAACAAAATACGGCAAGGTTTTTTGTAAATTTCATTCTATAGCCATGTAAGCACAACCTAAGTACATCATTGTAAAATATGAGGTCATAGATTTCAAAAACAAAGATGGGCCTTAACTAGAAGTACTTACCTACCTAGTTCGTAATTCATTTGTCTTCATTATTTCCTTCGTAACTTAAATTTGTCCATAAATTATCTATTTTGCACTTCCGGGACTAAAACTGTTCTTTAGTCTTTATTTTTAGGGACTAAGGTTCTTAATTTGATCCCAAGGGATTATTTCTCATATTTAATCCCGTTGTCAAGGAATTGAATTAATTAATCCCGTTGTCAAGTAAATACGTGCTATTTGTTACAGAGTATCTATGGTAACAATATAAATATTTGTCATAAAATTTACTGTCAAAATTTCAAAATGTGTATTCTTTTAAACTATTTTGCATTCGTTTGAGGATGAAGCGCAAAAAATAGCGTATATACCACAGGACTAAAGTACCTTTAATCCCTCAGGTGATTATTTCCCTCACCTTCGGCTCGTGAAATAAACTTCACCCTCAGGATTAAATCATGCACTTTAGTCCCTCAATATATAATATACTATTAAATCACTCAACAAATTTTTAAATTACTTGACGTTTTAAACTGTTATTATTACTTCAAAAATGCATAAAAACAATGACAACATGCCACTAACGACTACTTTGATTTTTTTATGTCAAAATAAATTTATAATTCATATATTTGAAATAATTTCTTTAAAATTTAATAAAATATTGTATAAACCACGTGAGATACGAATGTTTATTTACTCGAAGAAATTATCCCACTCGCCCTTCGGGCTCGGTGGCTAAACTTTCTTCTCTTGAATAATCATTCATGTATCTCACTTGGTGTAAATTTGTACATAAATTATCTATTTTATAAGTATTTAAAGTACCCTAATATAATTCATTTGAACACTTCAATTTCATTCCAAGCGTAAAATTGTGACCCAAGTGATTTCTACAAAAAATAAATACAATGTCACCCGTCAAAATTATGGCCATAATTCTTGTCTTTGGCGCCAGAAGACAGCCAGTCTTTCATTAACTAATCTAAAACATTTTTTTCTCCCCTCATATTAGATCTTCACACCATAAATATATCTACTTACCCCTATTACAGGGTGGTACTGCACATATTTCTTAATTATATCCTAGAATATGTCTCTCTTTCACTTTGTACTTGATGGCTTGTTTTTCTAGAACTATTTATGACACATTTAGTGTGAGTTATTTTACAGGGTTGTTTTTTATTTAAGTGAATTAACATTTCCTTTATTCTATTGTAGTTGTAAGGGGTACTTGAATTCTAAGGTTACAATTTAGAATGACAGTCGTACAAATTATGTAAATTAGATGGGGTTTTATTATTTGAGATGAATAGGATATTTAAATTTTTATTTTCGGGACGTGTAAATAATTTTCAACAAACTGTTATTGGGCTTATTTACGACTTTTAAATAAGACATTTCTAACCACAATTGGCCACATAAAATTTAGTTGTTTTTAATTTGATAAAATCGTATATTAATTGTGTAAAATGGTAAATATATTAATTTATTTAATTTTGACGTTTTAAACTGCTATTATTAACTCCATAGCAACAACTTTAAACAAACGGTTATTCACAAGTGAATTAAAACTTTTTATTTTGTACTTAATGTTAAAAATTGGTTTTATACGTTCATTTTCAGTAGATAAAGTATTACTTTAACATCGAGGGTAGATAAAATAAAATTTGAGTAGATAAAGTAAAATTTGAGTAGATAAAGTAAAATTTGAGTAGATAAAGTAAAATTTGAGTAGATAAAGTAAAATTTGAGTAGATAAAATAAAATTTAAGTAAAATAAGAATATTTTTACACAAATTAACATTAAGTACAAAATAAAATAATATATTGTACAAGACGATAAAGAGTCTTTATCGACACGTGAAAGATAGCCCACTCGTTCCTTCGTCACTCGTGAACTAACATCTTTCACTTTTCGATAAATGATCTCTTTATCGTCTTGTATAATAAATTACTATTAAATCACTCAACACATTTTTAAATCACTCGGATGTCATTATTTCGTCAAAAATGCATAAAAACAATTACAACTTGCCACTGGCGACTACTTTGATTTTCTTTTTTGTTATGTCAAAATAAATTTATAATTTATATATTTGAAATAATTTCGTCAAAATTGGATAAAATATTGTATAAACACGTGAGATACGAATGTTTATTCACTCGAAGAAATTAAAAATTATTCCACTCGCCCTTCGGGCTCGGGGGCTAAACTTTCTTCTCTTGAATAAACATTCATGTATCTCACTTGGTGTATAAATACCTATTAAACGAGAGTTTAAGAATGCAAATAATTTATTTGAAATGCTGAATGTCGTATTGTAATCATTTAAATGAGTTATTGCTAATTACCATATTTAATTCGAATAAAATATCTATCTTGTGACTGCAGTGCCGAAAATTTAGGTTCAAATACAGGCAGGCACAAATTTCAATTAAACTGCACGAAAATATTTATATGGTGTACTCTCTTAACAACCATAAGTACCTGTAAGGTGATGACTGGTAAGAGCACACTTGTCTATTGAATCTATGTTTAAGCATGAGTATTTCCGGAACCATAAGAGATACGAAGTATAAACTAGACAAAAGTTGCTCGATTAGGGGGCCAATTTTGAAAAAAATATCATAGGTGACGCGAAAATGTAAATTTTGCCAATTTAGTTTTTCACCTAAAACTGCACGTTCTAAAGGCACTTTTTAACGAGGAAGTCACATCAGTCCTCAATTTTTTTTTATCTCTTACACATTTCGAGAAAATTAATTTAAATTCAAATTTATATATGGATCTCATAGTAGGCTATAACCTGTCTTGATAGATTTATTTTCTCTTCTCAACGATATAAAACACATGTAGGTACATTGAAATGAAAATAAAGGAAGAAATTACATAATTACTATGTTTTAAATTGTTTTTATTAAGGAAGACTTACGAATATCGATAAAATAATTATAATTATACATAATTATAATTCATTGGATTTCTCGTAATTTAATTAGAACAATCCGCTTTTTTTTTAAATAATAATTTTGCACAAAAAATGGCAAGTGGTTAACCTTAGCTTTTTTCGATTTTGGACCATGGACGTCGGCAGAATTTTTTGTAGGGGGGGACATCAATAATAAAAAAATAAATGCCTCTGAATTTATCAAAATTTTATAACTTATTCTAAAATATAACAAAACTGTAGTGATATTAATTTACTTCCAGGAGGGGGGAGGGGTTTATACACAAAATCATTACGAGTAAACGAGCACCAAATGTCCTCGGACTGAAGATTTATAATAAGCTACCTACCGAGCTAACTAAGTAAAAATAAGCTTCAACAAATTTAGGACCGACTTAAAATTATACTTAATCGGAAATGTGTTCTATGATCTAGATGAATTTTTCAACTCATAGTTCCTCTCGTCACGGAGCTACCGACCATGTATCAATAATTTATTGTATTTACAAATTTTTAACATGTTATATTATTGAATTTTTGACACCACCTCATGTAATGTTTCTATAAGAAATAGAGTATATTATTATTATTATTATTATTATAATTAGGAACTAAGTAAATTAGCAACTAAACTAGGAAGATAACCAACTTTTATTTTTCTAGTTTAATTCTTAGTGTAAATTTACTCTACGCGTGACTGTGTTTTGACGTTTATTTTGTAGGTTAATTAAACATTTTTGGGCATAATTTTAATAAATAAAAATAGATGTAAACTTATAACACTGCATTAGTTTGTAGTTAGTTAAATATAGCATTATTGATGTTTATATAAAACACACATTATGATTAATTTTAAACCTTTCGTTAATTAATTTTCTGTATAAACACCTTAATTTTTTTTAGCGGTAGCGATTATGCTTATATTAATTTAGTGTTGGTTTAGTAGTTGATGTGAGCTGTATAAACCCGACTTACAGAGTATACGTTGTTCCTCTCATTTAAAAGTTTGTGCGTATAAATTTTGCTGCGTACTTTTTAACAAACTTCTGCGAAATTCCCGTTACAATTTTCGCAATTTCTTCCTTAATTCACGTAAGTGAACGACCCGAACTACGAAAAAACACCATTAGATCATCCTCGCTCACTTCATTAAACAATTCCAACAATTGGCCGTGGAGACATTGTCACCAGCCTGGTGATGGATCGGCAGCTCTATCATTGCTCTTCAATTGTCTCTGAGCACTTGTGACGTCACACGGGCCTGGTTTCCGGCGAGCGCAGCTCTTGTGGCCAAAACGCGAAGCTGGGGCAAAGGTCAGCGGGGTAAGCGGTCACTGGTGACCTGATAAGTGTTGCATAATGTTAGGATTGGAGTTGGTGACGTAACTGCGGAAATGTGGAGACATGAAATGAGACACTTTCTTCGTTTTTGCTAATGGTGATGTCTAACTCTGGGTTTACTTTAATAATTTTTGATTAACTTCTAAATTACTCTAAATATGAAGTGGCCATTCAACACCAGAAAATAATATTTTATAATATTAATACACAGGAAAATGCATGCGCAAGAAGATTCAAATCTAGAAAAGTTATACGTAATAAATTACATGCATTAAGAGGCCCGTCTACCTCCTAAAATCCAGCATAAAATGTACTAACGTAGCGAGTGTCTTGTGGTCAGTTCAAGAATGGTAAAAATTTTATTTCAACAAGGACTCAATAGAGAAAGAGTGGATCTACAGATGTGCTTTTTTAAAATTTTAATTTAAAAATTGTACTTACATAATTATAAAAATTCCGAAAAATTCAAAAATTTACCAATTTATGCAAACTTTACACGGTTATATCTCATGATAGAAATTAATTTTTAAAATTTGAAAAAGGCACATCTGTAGATCCTTTCTTTCTCTATTATGTTTACAAAAACATTATCCTGAAGTCAATAATAAACTAACAGTTTACTCGCAACGAAAACACTTTTACAGTATTTTTCAACTTCAAAATGACGTTGCATAGCTAGAATGCGGTAAAGTACGAGTTTCGGGCTGGTTTCAGGCAGCCGTAGTAGTGAAGAAAAGAGTGGAATAGAAAAAAGAGTAAAATCGAGAGTATTCTAGGAATTCGGAAAAAAGGCAGACGAGCCACAAAAAAAATCAATAATGTAGAAATTTAGATTCTGCATTAATGCAAACATTGGAAGATGCAAATACTGGAAAATGCAAATCTTGAAAAATTTTCTCTTCAACATAAGGCAGATACTCAAATAGGTTGAACTGAACTAAAACGAAAACACTTTTATAGTATTTTTCAACTTCAAAATGACATTGAATTTCTAAGATGCGGTAAAGTATTAGTTTCGGACTGGTTTTAGACAGTCGTAGTAGTGGGGAAAAGAGTGGAATAGAAAAAAAAGTAAAATTGAGAGTATTCTAGGAATTCAAAAAAAAACGTAGATGGCCGCTTTCATGAACAAAGCAACCCAATACCATTCTTGAATCCCACACATACTCGGTTGTGACTATAACTTTGCATCTTTTTGTGTTTTCATCTTCCTATGTTTAGTAAAAAAATTCTAGATTTGAATTTTGCTATAAATGAATCTTTTAATGCAGGTATTTTATTAAGTATCTACTTATGAATTTCCTAAATTTGCAACTTTTGGTGTTGGTATTTAATCCATTCCCTAAAAAGGGCAATTAATATAAGAATGAAAGTGCGATAGGTAGGTACCTTCCTATATTTTTAATTATTCAGAATTTTTAAAACATTTTAAAACATATTGCGATTTTTTCAGATTAAAAAAATTCTCCAACAAATGTGTCATCCGGAATTTGTATACTTATGTAATTCGATGCGAGAAATCTAATAATCTATAATTCTTTGTATATCTGTTATCGTTTTCGATATACCGATAGTCGGAATCTTTGAAGAACCTGAAAGTTTTAATAATTTTGAAAATTTCCTAAATTTAATTACCTATAAATTAATTTTTGTAAGTATAAGTACGAGTTTCAGAGATATGTGCTATGAAATTAGCTATTTGGAAAATGTTAAGAATCGTAATAACTTGAGAACTAAACATTGCTTTTCAAAACTATACTTAGAAATCTAGATTTATAGTATAAAACAGACACTCATTTCGAACTGACCTACGGTTATGTTTAAGCCACATTTATACGACCCTGTTTAACACTATTTTATTAAGAGATCAAAGATCGTATTCTTAACAAAGCGCTTTCGGCATGTGCTTTAGTGCTCAAGCATTTTTGAAATACTTTGTTCAGTATTTTTATTTGTCACTATTAACATATTCACAAGTGATAACTAGGCACATAAAGAAAATATTTATTTTATTTTTTAGTTTGAGTATTCTTCTATGCACACAATTTATGCTTTGTCACTGACAGTTATTTTGAAAGACCTCTCTGTATAATAAATAAAATTCTCACATTTTATAGATGTTTATCATGAAGATATCAATAATCTATTGTGTGTTCAATTTCTGGTTATTAATTTACAAAAAACGCGTCGTTCTTTGTCACGGTTTTATCAAATTGTTAATTAATTTATAGGAAATAAGCAATAATATCTAATTTCTATAGAGATTGCTTTGTTTTTGGTTTTATTATTGTAATAAAATTAATTAATTAATCATTCTAATTAAGGAATGCTAATTATATCAGTCAGATGTTTATTGTAAACAAATGTTCTTTGTTTAACACAAGTTGTAAAACTGATTTTTCAGCGAATTGTGATTAGAATAATTCAGTTTTTGAGGCTATATTACAAAATATTTTCCATTGTGAAATAAACTAAATTATAATTTATAATTACGATTACCGACGTACGATAGACTGTGATTTTGATAGTTTGACGGCACACTGTATAATAAAACTCACAATATGTGATGCTTTTACACCAAAGTTGAAAAGGCGTGATAGATCTATTTTTTTTGTTGTACGAGGAAAATCGCATGACACAAATTACAGCCAATGGAAAAATTGATTTTTGGGGTAATCTAGTGCTATGATTATCATTATCGAGGATAGCATAAGTTAGTCGATGAAAATTGACCGAGTACGCAGCGCGAGTTAAATTTTCTGAAGACTTAACGAATGCTATCACGTATAAATAATTACAGCCCGAGTTTATTTGGGGAGAATTATAATGATGAATGAGTCTAAATATTAGGTTATAGTTCTTCAATAGCTGTCAACGATTTAAACTCTATTTACTTTTCACAAATTAGCATTTTCCCACCGACTACAATCAGGTTAATTCATTTTAAGTCTAATTTTTGGCAAATAGCAATATCTGATTGAGAAATAATTGGCAATAGGAAACTAAGAAACAAAAACAGTTGACATATGAAATATCAGAGTTGGCCTCGGTTGGCCTGATTTAAATCATTTGATTGTTAAATAAGTAATGATTTTTTTTAAAAAGCCATTGATTTGTCATTTTTTGATTTTTTTTTTAAATTTGTATTAATTTAATTATTTTTCTGGTACAGAACAAAATAAGTGTCTTAATTCAATTTCAATATTTATTTATTAAATGAAATAATATTAAACAAAAAACAAAATCTATTCAATGGAATCATAAGTCGAGCGTATAGTTTAAGAAATTCGTGTTAAAACTTGAAAAAATGTGCAATAAAAATCCAAACTACATATTTTTTAAAGGAATTTTTTATGTACCTAAATCGACCTAAATGGTTAAATAATAATTACTTGAACTAACTTATATTTAGTGCTATAATTAAAGAAAATAAAAAAAATCACGATTAATTCAAAAAAATTAATGTTTTTAATTTTTTTTTAAATCATGATGATAGAAATATAATCGATTTGATAGTACCTTACTAACCTATATCAGCCAATAAAATTAGTCTAATATGTACCACGTGATACATGAATTATGTATTCAATATAATAACTAGTTATTATGGTAATCGGCCTCTCGTGTGCCACTCTGGCTTATTTAATGGTTGTTGAAAGCACTAAAAGATTAAGTATAAGTGAAAATTTATTTTCGATTTGTGATTGTGATATTTATTTCAAATTACAATAATGATATAATTTTTAGTATGAGTTATTCGATAAATTTTCCTAATATCGCAGTAAATTGCTATTTATCATTTAGTGACTAGGGACAACACATTAGAAGGCCAAGTAGCACACATTTATAAATGAAGTGTTCATTTCTATGAACTATTAATTATTGTAAACACATAGTAGCTTCTTTCTATTATCTCATGAATATCCAAAATGATTAATGCGTTTGAATGAAAATTAAGTCACATTGGGTACAAAGTCGACGCTGAGCTATGCGTGTGTTCTTATGAATTAGAAGAGAGTTTATCTCTCATCTTCTTCAAGACTGGGATAGCCACACGAACAACGTTTAACATTAACATTAGACTTGTATTATATGACCGGCAAAAATTACTTACACTTGACTTTGGAAAGTCAGATTGCTAATACGAAGGCTTTTCCAATAAATAACATTACGGTTTCAAACGGTGCATTATTTTAGTTTAAAACTAAAGCCTTTTGTGTAGTGTTAAATTGAAATATGTACCTGATTGTATTTAAACCTGAGTTATAATCACACAGTAAAGCCTCATTCACTTAATCATTTAGTTTAACCGTTTAAATGTATGTTAAGTTTAGTAAGTTGAATTTCGCGGATTGAATTGTCAATGTCACACATCTTTGACAGTTATAAATTTTTTTTATTATAATAGGCATTATAGGTGCACAATATATATTTATGTAACAAGTGCATAATCTATGACTTTATTGAAGAGCCGTAGTTTATGGCAGAATGAGCGCAGCGAACGAGTCTAATAAGTAAGGCAAGTCTACACTATAAAGTCCGATTTTGTACGAGTTACATACTAGTTATTTATGTACGACTTCATTATAATCAATTATTATAAATATTGAAGGACACAAACTGACATTTTTTAAAAACATTCTTATATTTGGTCTAATAATGAAACAAATTTTTGAAATTGCATCAAAAGCAAAAGAATCACTTCTCTTGATTATGTCAAATAAAGGAAAGTACCTAAAATACAATATTGTAAGTATTTCAACTGATCTGTAGTACAAGATATACAGATGGGCCAATTTATTTGAAGTTGTGCGCCACAATTAATATAAAATATATAATAGATATATTATCAAATTTTCTAGTTTTATCCTTAAACAATTAAATAAGGTTTGTACTTAATTATTTTATTTTACATGAAAGTTATTGATATTACTTACATATATAATTTTGTAGGTAATTTAATATCAGTTTCTCAGGAGTCTGTAAAATTTATTCCTTATTGTAAATTGTCAAATTTTCATATAATTAAATTTATGTTCATAAATTAAAAAAATTTGAATTAATTTTAATTTTAATAATTGTTTTACTTTATCATTATGCACTAGTGAATAGTGCATAAACTGTTACTTTATGCACGCCAAATAATGTAATAAACATTTGATTATAATGAAATCGTACATAAAATATATTGTGAAACCATTGCGAAATGTATTCAGGGTCCGAGAGAATTTTTGAACGATGCGAACGTCGAGGCTAAAAATTCATAACGCAGCCTATTTTCTCCTATATACGTATACAGACTGGGAAAGTAAAAAATTGAATCTTATGTAATAGTTAAAATAAAAATTTGTTACATCCCTGTACCTATCTTTGCAATATTTATGGTGGGATTCTGTTTCTGTAAGTTTTACAATTTGTAAATCTTTAAATATTGAACAAAATCACATCAATATTTGTTGACAAATATAAAACAGTTCATATGCTTATAAATTTCATTGCGATTTTATTTAATATTTACAGTTTTATAGATCTGTATAGCAACTAGAGCACTGCAAGGCCCGGCCCGGCCCGGATGGGCCACGGGCTACCCGGCCCGTGGGCCGGGCCCGGGCTTAATTTCTTTTAAGTATAGTGGGCTTCGGGCCTAGCCGGGCCTACCATATCACGGGCTTGGGCCTAACCGGGCTTACTATTTATTGTACTATGACGGACTTGGGCCGAGCCGGGCCTGTTATGGTACGGGCTTGGGCCGAGCCGGGAATGTTATGGTACGGGCTTGGGCCAAGCCGGGACTGTTATGGTACGGGCTTGGGCCGAGCCGGGCTTGTTATGCTACGGGCTTGAGCCGAACCGGGCCCGATATGCTACGGGTTTGAACCGACCTGGGTCTTTCATGCTGCGAGCATAGGCAGAGCCGAGCTTTTTAAATTAAAATCTTATTTCTAAGTTATATATTACAATAATTTCCTACAGTTACTAAACAAATTTGGAGAGCATTATACTAAAAAAAATTTGTATGATATGTAACACGATAACACGTACACAAACTAAATTTTAGAGGTTTAGTTAGACCGAGCCAAGTCGGGCCGGGCCGGGCCGGGCTTCAAAAAATCATGGGCCGACAGGGCTGAGCCGAGCCGGGCCGGGCCAAGCTTCAAAAATCATGGGCCGGGCAGGGCCGGGCTTTGAAAAACCATGGGTCGGACAGGGCCGGGCCTTAAAAAATCTCGGGCCGGGTAGGGCCGGGCTTCGAAACATTATGGGCCGGGCAGGGCCGGGCTTTGTTTTTATTTTAAAATATCGGGCCGGGCCGAGCCGGGCCAAATAGCAGGTAGGCTTTGGGCTGTCCGGGCTTTGGTAAAATTTGAAATTGTCGGGCCGGGTTGGGCCGGGCCTAATAATAGTCGGGCTTCGGGCGGGCCGGGCTCCAAAATTACGGCCCGTGCAGTGCTCTAATAGCAACTACAGATTTGAACATAATCCCACCATTAGGAATAGCGCTATTTCCGTAACGGATCTTGTTATGCTTGTGAATTGATTCAGCCATAAAATTATTACAATAAAATATTATTCAAATAACAGGATATTTATATACGCTCCTATTCAAGTACATCCTTCATAAATCCAAAAATACCCTCCCTATTCAAACCATTCTACTAAATCACATTTACTTTAGCATTTTCTCCTACAATAATTCCCCTCGCTGTAGTATTAGTTCCGCCATGTAATTACAAATATTATCCACGCACATGAGAGGTATGTATGTATGAAACATGTAACAGAGAGTAGGTAACCTATTATTAGAACCGAACTGTAGTTTAGCGTGCTTTTAAAATATCGCCCATTCACATCGTTTATTATTTGAAACATCTGCGATTATAAATAAAGCATTTTACAGCGTTAACTACGTCACTATTTTATGTAGGTAGGTAGGTTTGTTTGATGTTTGACGTCATTACATTGATTATTTTGTTTGGGGAACCACATTTTTTTAGAAATTTAGTAGCAAAAATAACAGATTTAGATGAATGGTGTCTTTATAGTATATATATGTGGTATAGATGCTAATTAAATTTGTTCCAACTTTGAATAGTAAGATCATGTTTTCTGCACAATCAGCGGCACTAAAACAACAATATTTAAGAAAAAAATTTGATGTGTCCAGCACAAGACCTTCCGCCATACTTACTTTATTCTTTTTAGTTATTATATTAATATATTAATATTATAGCTACTATTACTACTACTCACAAATATATTTTAGTCATTTTATTTAAACTGCAGAAAATGATATAAACGATATTTTACTATTGTCACTGTCACGTCATAATCATTTAAATTTTACGATCATGGTACGAAAAGAGATCATCCTAATCTAAGTTTAGCCGCAATGGGTTTTTTTCTGGAAGAATCGTCTAATTTGGTGGAAAAGTAGCTGAGTTATGTGCGAAAAACCTAAAAATACACTTTTTTAAAAAACACGCATAACTTTGGGCTAAAAAGGGAATTGAACAAATTTTAGTACCCTTTTGGTGGGTTAAGTAAAAAAAATTTAAACTCCGTACACACCGTCAAAGTTGGACATTTAAAAAAAAAATTCTCATGAGTGCTAGAGGGGGCGGAAGGGGTTACGCTTAAGTTTGCATGCATGACTTTAAAGTAGACATTTTAAAGTGTTTTCGCCCCCCGAAGATTCATCGAAATCGATTGAAAATACGCCGAGTTATGGCGGTTTGAACATGGTCGAATTTTTTTTTTTCACCAGTATATATAGGTACTTTCATTATTCTGAAATGATAACAAATACAAACAAATTTATAAAATACCGATTGTAGGTTATAAAATCAGATAAACTTTCATTTAAAATAAAAAAAATTGTCTTAAATAAATTATTTATCGAAATATTTTAAAACAGTAGGTACTACTTCCGGTTTGTAGATAGAAACCAAAAATATAAGTAATGGCTTATTAAGATTAAGATTCGTATTAAAACTTTTTGAGAATATTATAGTTATTGTTTAAGTAAAGCTATATGTTTAGAAAAATAAATTATTAATGTCTAAAAAATTAACATTTTCAAGAAACCTAGTAGCGTTAGTAATAATTGCCTTACAGGAATTTTGCAATAAATTAGTTGATTGCTCTAAAATGCCATGCCTTCTTTCGTAGAATTAAAATGCCAAGATTTAATTTAATTCAAACAATTAGGAACGTGAAAATTTGTCACTCCTATAAATGCCTGTTAATTAAGTTAGCAGCTAATTGATTCAGTTTTCCTAATCTAGTTAATGACCTGATATCGATACAACAAATTCTTTCATTACTTTATTTACTAATTAAAATTCTACTCCAATCAAAAAGAGTTAACTTATTTTGGTATTTTTGAAGAATTCTGCTGAAAAATTTGTTGGTGCGATAAAATTTTAAAAACTCTGATGACAATAATTACCTGATAAAATTATCTGTCACGTAAGTAGAATAACCTGTTCACAATAATTGTTTATTGTACACCTGCTTAGTCTACGTAGGTATAATAGAAAATTTGTTTACTGGTTTGAATAATTAGCTGAAAAACTTGACATGTTAAAACACGACAGCTACCGCTGCAACCGTTAAATGTAATATTAATTTCAACACGGAATTTTTCGTTGTTTTTCATTTTAAATGCGAGTAGTTCGTTTGCATGGTGTTCATTTTAATTTATTTTAACTGGAAGCCTGTTGAATTGATTGTTTTTCTTTAAGTTTTTTATTTCAATTTAGTATTTTGTGTTGAGTGTTTTTCTAGTTCTTATGCATGGTAGTATTCTCGTTTATCTAATGAGATAAAAATTACTATGTAATATACCAGGCGTTTCCTGAAACAGGCGTACCCCCCCAAAAAAATTGTATACAGATGACAAACAGTATGTGAGGCATCCATCCAAGTTGAATAAAAGGAATGATGAATGATAGATAATGTAGGTATGTTCTAAGAAAAATTGTAGTTATTAATTTTATATTTCTATTTAAATGTTCCCTCAAAAACTACAAACAAACTTCTCTTTTAAAGTTATTAATTTTGATGGAAATAGAACATGACATCGGCTGGTAAACAAGCAGTGCCTATTTCAAAATCATGTTCCTAGTGTTAGTTACAAGTTCTAATACAAATCGTGAGCCATGAAAACGATCTGATTGTGTTTAGACATTTGTAACGTTTCCTAAGTACGTCTATCTTGACGATTTGCTTGTTAACTAACGGATAATTACGTAAAAATACGGAAGAAAGTAATCAATTGAAGTTGGTGAACCGTGATGCTATTGATAGTTAGGTTAATTAATTAAGAGAAGTTCAGGATTGGCTGCTTTTTACTTCCCCGACCTATGTAATAGAGGGAAGTATTGTACCTAATCGTGATTTTTGACAGTTCGAGATTTTGGTCAATCTGCAGGTTTAGATCCTACTGAACCAAAAAACTTAATATAAAAAAAGTCGGTCTGTCGGTCTGTTTGTCAGTCTGTTAGCCTGCCAGTCTGTCAGTCGGTCTGTGTGTTGGATAACTTAAAAACGCGTTGGAATTTTGGACAGAAATTTTATATTTAAGCTCTTGAGCAAAAACTGACTTCAAGTTCGTTAATGAGCTTTATTCAACCAGTGGTACCAACTTTATAAACATAACTTTTTATTTTCATCAAAATACTATCGTGTGTGGTATCAAATTAAAGCTCTCGGGAAAAGAATTCTAGTAGAAGAATAAAAATAAGTATTGTCATCTACAATTTGTATTTTAAATTTTATCTGCTGTACATGATACTATTTACGAAATAAATTATTGTTAATAATATTCAGAGTATGAAACTTCAGTATTCAGCATTCTCTGGTCCATGATCGTTTAACATTTGTTACTACGTAAATTTAAATTGATTATGACAGTAACAGTGTCAAAATAGTGATACATTGTTTAAGTATCTTCTTCTACAGTTTACATAAAACGAAAAAACTTGTGAGTAGGTACTTATAGTATAGTAAAAACTAAAAAGAGTGGGTAGAGTATGGCGGGAGGTATTGTGCTGGCCACATTAGATTTTTCACATGTTATTTAAATCATGTCGAAGTTGGTATCAACTTAAATAGTTTGGGAAAAAAGGTAAATTTATTTAAATTTTGCTGAATAAAGCATAAAATTAAAGTCTTTAAGTTATTAAAACTTATATAGTCGGGGAAGTACTGTGGTGGCCAGAGCAGATTTTTAAAATTTCAGTTTTGTAGATTATAATTTAGTTTGTTTTAAGCTGTCATTTTCAAGTTATAATGTTGATAATTATTTATTCAAATATTTAAAACGCTGGCGGTTGTTTGAAATGGTCCTATTTATTTAGGATTTATTTTGTGATATTTACTTCGTGGGTGTGAATTTCTCAACACCAAAGCGTCCAAACCGACACATCAACCCAAGTCCAATTGTGATTTATTTTTGTGTGTGTACAAGTCATTGTTCCATTTTAAATGCTGTAAACAAAATGTAACGTTTGATTTGGTTGTTTCAAATCGATTTTGTAAGCGATGCTCCATTGTTGAAGAGCATCACCTGCTGAGAGTTTAAAATAGCGATTGCAGTTGTTATTGACTTTGGATTTGAAGATGTTCTGCAGTAAATCCTACAAAAAAACAGACAATCACGAACATGCTTCAAGCGCAGAGGGTTTCGTCAAATGTTGAAACTGAACTATTATTTAATATATTTATTACACTCTTATCCCTTATCCTTCATTGATTATAATATGTAATTTTATTTAATAACGTACTTCATGAACCAGATTGTATTGTCTAAAAGCTAAAACCAGTGATTCCCAAAGTGGTTCAGGTGGACCCCCAGGGGTCCACGGGAGACTCGACGTGGGTCTACTTTGGCGTGAAAAAAATGGAGGTTCACAAGTTGTAAATGGGGATCCACGAAAATTTATCTGGTTTCAATAGTAAAGAACAAAAATGTTGGCTTAGCTTTACCTATCAATGTAGGCAGATAATACACTACTCAAAATAATTAAGGGACCAAAAAAAATGCCAAATTTTTCGGTGATTTTTGACAGGCTGTATTTCGGTAAAACATGATCGTATTGAGACATTAAAATAAGCATTTTGAAGCTTTAAGATTCTAATTTTCCGATTTTTTTGCTAAATTTTTTTAGGAGCTACGGTTCTCATGCAATCCTAACAGAGAGCGCGAAAAAATAATATTGCAAATTTTTTGCTTCTTTTTCTTGGTTCACGAGTTTGAAATTTTTTTTCTGTTTGGCCGTCATATGAATCAGATACAAAATTTCCTCAGGGACTCTAACGCGCGCAAAATATCTTTGAAATGTGTTATAACATTATAACATGTCAAATCAAAAATATAATAAAATTTAACATCTGGATTATCTGCGGCATATGGATTTATTTACAAATTTCAACTTTCTACATTTAACCGTTTCGAAGATATAGGATATAAGTCTGTGACAGACAGGACAGACGGACAAGTGAGTCTGCAGACACCTTGAAGTGTTATAAAATAAAAATAACATTACACTCAATTTAATGTATCTATACTAAAAAATTTTAAAGTTTCTATTGTAAGTATTACTAATTTACATATTATTTTTTATATATTTTTATTATAATTGTATTATTGTGTGTGCCCTGATGAAGGCATAAGTCTTGCCGAAACGTTGGCCAAATAGGAAATTAAAATAAATTGACTGCATTCCCGTCTTAGTACTATTTTCCATCCGCTTGCCAGTTGCCAAATTACTGTTCCATTGTCTTTTAGGTAGCAACATAGTTCAGGTATTAAAAGAAAAAAGTGTCATAGGTATGAGATAAAAGTACCTACCCTGTAGAATAAATCGGAATCAAGTGAAATTATTCGTTGCAAGTTTCTTATCTCAGAAACAAAACAACATCGTATACAATGCTCCACACACACACACACTCATATATCTCTCATACACACGCACACGCACACATACGCATCTCACTATCGTATTATGCTAATAGCTGCTCGGCACAACCTATAATCAGAGTGCGTAGACGATACGCAAGTGTATAAAGTTTTTTATGATAGAGATTTATAAGTACGATTTTCATTTTTTGTGGCGTTGTTTGTTTTTAGCATTGTTGTAGTTGATTTATAAATAAACGTTGTTATGGCTGCTGATTTTGAGACAAAAAAATTCAGTAGCTGGAGAGATAAAATCGAGTTCTTTGAAGTTTCAACAATAAAATTCGATTGAATAAAATCGATGTTGTACTTTTACTTTTAGATGCCGAAGGCGAAGTATATCAATAATAATACCTTACATAGTAAGTATATCTTGGGTTGTAATATTTTATTAAGGTTGGTTGAGTCGTTAAATGCAGTTCTTTATTAAATACTGCAATTTCGTCGATTGATTCTGATCTATGGTGCAATCTGCAAACATAATACGGCTTAAGTACTTTAAAAATTCTGAAATACTCGTAGGTAAATATAGATTCAATAATAATCTGTTAAATTTTTATTAAAGATATTTGCATTTTTATAAGCAAATAATTATAGTATGTACGTACTAGTACAAGATTAAGCGAATGTAAACATTGTATTACAAATTACTAGGCTAGGCGGGCTAGGCTATTCATTTGAATTAGTTCTATAAGACAATATTTTTTCTTGTATGGTAAAATTATAAGTATTAAAACTTTATTTATTAATTTTTTATACATTCATATATTAATGTAATAACTTATATTTAACAAAAAATATGTTAGCTAGACAGGGCACGTGGATATCCTTGTTAGCTGCCCTGGTGAAGAGTGACAGTGTCAAAATAGTGACACATCGTTTTCATTTTATGTAAACTGTAGAAGAAGATATAAACGATGTGTCACTATTTTGACACTGTCACTGTCACTGTTCACCTGGGCAGCTAACAAGGATATCCACCTGCCTTGTCTAGCTAACATATTTTTTTGTTAAATATAATTGGTAAATTATCATACAAAATTTTAGCTTTGCTGGTTTCACTTGAAAATGTTTTATTATTTGTAAGTTCCACAGCCTCTTAAAATCTTGAGCCACGCTTTCGGACCAGCTAACACTGCAATTCTTAATTAGTTATTATAGAACTAATTATATTACAAAAATCAGCTTTGCTGAAATGGTCCGGTTACATTTGACACCAGCTCCCGGACTAATATGTTATCGTCCGTGATATGAAATTTGTTTCTACACAAAATTAGAATTATGACAGTGACAATACAGTTGACATTTATTGCTTGCATCTTGGTTTACATTATCGGTTACATAATAACATGAACATACATAAAATGTAAGTTAAACGATTTATTAGATAATAGAATAAGCAAAATTAGGCGAGAGGTCGTGTGCTGGCCACATCAAATTTTTTAAATGGTAATTATTACCAAAGGAATGAAACAACCTGATTATCAACATTACTATATTTTAAAAGGATTGCAGTAAATGGGTTGCAGTCAAAAAGATATATTTTTATACCACTCTACCAGTTTCGGCCCCACACGAGCCCTCCTCAGGAGTTGGTATTACTTATGTATCACAATTTGTAATGCAATCATTAAAGATTGTTTGAATTAAACACATTAAAATAATAATTATATTATTATTATTATTATAATTGACTGCAAACCATTTACTGAAATCCTTTTAATAAAACTCCAGTCAAGTAAATTCCAACTTCATTACTGTATTTGTCGCTTGTCAGTTGTCAGTTTAGTAGTAAATCTACCACCTCGGTCGAAAAGGGAGTGCCCTACATCTCCAGTATCTCCATTTTTATTCCATGTCGCTGTCCAGACACCTGAGATCACAATTATCTCCAAACTCGCTCTTAGAAATACGAGTAAAAGCCACGACACTGTGTGTGGCGCTCGGTACACTACACGCGCGGTTGGGAATGCTCAATGTTCGATTCTGGTAATAGTGGTTCTCTCTTTCCGTTTCCCATTCTTATGTTGTGATGTTGTGCTGTCCACTTGAATTTATAGATGAGTTGGAGGCATGGCCAGCCCTGATTTCAGATGGATAGAGGTTGGAATGAACCATATATCATAAACATCGGCGAAAGATGGATTAGATTGTTGATGAGAAACGATTGAAGACTGAATATTAAAATTATGATTTAAAATGTTGGTTCTTTCAACCAAATTGTGACATTGATTTTTACCTCCCGCTTACCTGTAAGGGAGGTATTGGAATCATGCTAAAAATCGGGTTTTTAGTGGATGAGCACGAATTAGGGTCCTTACAACTCATTTTTGATAGTTTCACGATGATGTCTGTATGTGTGTGTATGTGGTCAAGGCTTTTTGAAGGTCGGATAACTCAAATACGAATTACTCAAAAATTTTGATATTTGGTATTCTACATTTGTATACTAATTGGAAGAGATTCTACGATTTTGGTACTAATACCTTGACCAGAAGTTGTATTTTCTTGAAGCATTGTAACATTTTTTGCAAAAAAATAAAGGAAATACTGCGATAGTTACAATTTGTCATACGACATTTGAAAGAACAAATTATATCTTACAATATTTATTTAACATCTTTTCTATACTTATCTCTTACCAATAAAGAAACTATATTTCAAAGATACCTATATAATTTTACCTACCACGATTTGTAAATCACAATATAGGAAAAAAATTAAAAACAAAAATGAAAATGTCAATGTGATAGATGAACAGACGTACACACAATTTCTGAAATGTTTGTGCCATCATTTTTAAAAATTTTTATAAATATTATTAACTGGGCATAATATAATATGGTAATATAAAGAGTTAATTAAAGAACTAAAGACTATAATAGTAATTTACATTATATGTGCGGTAGGTTCAATTTTACAACGCGAGGTTCCATATTAAAGTACGACGCGAGCGTTGTAAAATTACCTACCAAATAATTTAATTAAAGTAATACTTCCCTGCCGGGAAAGTAAAAACGTTACTTGTATCAAATGACTTTTAATCCTCACTACTATTTATTAGCCTATTATAACCCAAAATCTCTGACCATACTTTTGATGAACCTAAATAAATTATCTATCATTAAAGTAAACCACCAACAAATTTATTTCAGATATAACTATAAATTTAGAATCGCTTAAAATAAATACCTACATACATCAAACACTTGAACAAAGTACAATGGACAATGAAAGAACGAAAACTAATAAATTATTACATGTATGATGTATAGCAGAAGAACATGATTTAATATCAATAAAAATGATATGAATCCTCATTCATCTTTCATGGCGTCAATAGAAAAACAAATTCTAAACCAGTCTGGCATGTGATTTCAACAAGAAAATATTCTTTGTTTTTAAACGAAATTAAAAGAATTCTCAATTTTACTTCACGACGAACTATTCTAGAATATTAACTCAGGTGTGGCCCATTTTGTATTTGTGATTTAAATTAAGGACCACCGCAATTCAGAATGAAGATTTTAATTCCGCACAATAAAAAGAAATGCTGTCAGTCAAGTTTCTGGTAAAGAAAAAATCTGACGTGGACACCACATGACTTCCTTGTACGCCTTGTGTGTTCATACTTTTCTTAATAACTAAAATGTAGAATAATATACAAAATTCTTTTAACTTATTATACTAATATACTCACAAATATATTTTAGTCATTTTATTTAAACTGCAGAAGAAGATATAAAGCATATTTTACTATTGTCACTGTCATGTCATAATCATTTAAATTTTACGTAGTAACAAATGTTAATCGATCATGGACTATAAGATAAAGAAATACTAAATTAAAAATATATACTTTAATTATTCCTAAATGATACCAGATACAAAAATATTTATAAAATACCGATTTTAGGTAATAATCACATAATATTTCATTTAAAATAAAAAAATCTGACGTGGACACCACATGACTTCCTTGTACGCCTTGTTTGTTCATACTTTTCTTAATAACTAAAATGTAGAATAATATAAAAAATTCTTATAACTTATTATACTAGTATACTCACAAATATATTTTAGTCATTTTATTTAAACTGCAGAAGAAGATATAAACGATATTTTACTATTGTCACTGCTACTGTCACTGTCATGTCATAATCATTTAAATTTTACGTAGTAACAAATGTTAATCGATCATGGACTACAAGATACAGAAATACTAAATTATAAGTATATACTTTAATTATTCTTAAATGATAGAAGATACAGAAAAATTTATAAAATACCGATTGTAGATAATAAGCACATAATCTTTCATTTAAAATAAAAAAAATTGTCTAAAATTAATTATTTATCAAAATATTTTTAAAAAGTACTACTTCCGGTTTATAGATTGAAACCAAAAATAGGAGGTGCACAACTAGATGCTATAACAGTCCTAAATACAAAATTTCAACTTTCTACGTCTAACCGTATTTGAGTTATGCGGCACACATACGTCCGTACGTACGCACGTACGCACGTACGCACGTACGTACAGACGTCACGACGAAACTAGTCATAATGGATTCAGAAAAGGCCAAAACGGATATTTCCATCAAAATCTGAAAACCGAAATTTTTCGCGATTACAATACTTCCTTATTACTCCGTACAAGGAAGTAAAAAATTGTGTTAAATTAAATATTTATCGAAATATTTTAAAAAAGTACTACTTCCGGTTTATAGATTGAAACCAAAAATAGGAGGTGCACAACTAGATGCTATAACAGTCCTAAATACAAAATTTCAACTTTCTACGTCTAACCGTATTTGAGTTATGCGACACACATACGTCCGTACGTACGCACGTACGTACAGACGTCACGACGAAACTAGTCATAATGGATTCAGAAAAGGTCAAAACGGATATTTCCATCAAAATCTGAAAACCGAAATTTTTCGCGATTACAATACTTCCTTATTACTCCGTACAAGAAAGTAAAAAGTACAAATTGCACATGAAATGAATTCGTAATTGGGTTGCAGCACCTTACCTACTCCGAAATCTAAATAAATCAAACCTGTGATCAAACAAATAAACATGTTAAAAATGACAAAACGTGGTTGTGTATCAAGTGACAAAAATGACATCTATCTAGCATGTTTATCCGCAAAAGTAATCATGAGCATGTAAGAGCTTTTCGACACGTGTTGCACACTATACTTTTTCTACTAAAAAATATTGGCAGGTGAGATGTGTGACACGTTGGCACTAACGTCATATAATTCATAATCATAAATAAGATATTAAATGTAGTAATTGAACAGAGGTTGGCTTCAACACAGAAGAGTTTTCCTGTGAATGAATTTTTTGATTCAGGTGATACTAATCTCTGTGTTAGGATATTTTTTATTTTTATTTGTATATTTTAAATGGAAACCGGATTGTACGTATACATTTATGTTTATAAGTCTAGATATGGCGGCAGATTGTGTGCTGGCCACATCAGATTTTTACTCTCGTTCATACCTCACAAATAGAAGTAGTAGTAGTATTATGTATGAAAGTGTTTTAATTTTGGAAAGTAGGTAATCTATAATAATCTAGCTCTTGTTAAAACAGCTGGCATGTATAATACCCCATAATTGTATTCATTTTCTTGGGAATGAATTGAACTTGATCACATAAACGCGTTAAAATTACCACGTTAGTTGCTAGTAAAACTGTTAACCTATTTTAAAGGTGTAGCATCAATTAAAAATAAATTTGAACCTTGTTCAAGTAATAAAAACTCCCATAAACGATTTAGTTACTTAAAGTTAGTTAAAGGCAGGCTGCAGTCTACATTTAAGGACCACATTAAAAATTACCGAGAACTGTAGCAGAAGAAGTTAAAAAACTAAGATTATTTAACAGTTTATAAAAAGAAACAAATTTTTATTACATTATATAGGGCCATTTACTTTCAGTGCATTAGTGGCAGTGTTATTAATTTTCTCGTTCATGAATACTCATGGTTATAAGTGTTGTATAGACGTTTCAAATCCAAATAGGAGTGACGTCATAAAAAACAAGCAAATTATTCGTATGAATCAAGATTTTATGAAATACGATATGCGTCGATTTATACGAGTAAAATGTGTAAGAAAGAGATAGCTTATTTTGTGAACGTGGTGGATTTGAAATGTCTATATTTATCTAAAAATAACTCGTATTTCGAATGGCATATCTTATTTTTACCTCCCGCTTATATTCTATAAAGGGAGGTAATGTGACGGGTCAAAATTTTCGAGTGTGAGTTTTTAGTGAATAAGAATTTAACTTTTCTAAATGATGTGTTGACGATTACTTTAAAAATATCAAACATTTAACAACCAAATTTTATATTTAAGGTTTTAATACGAATCTTAAGAACCTAGTTATTTTTTTGAAGCAATCCCCAAACCGAAGGTAGTACTTAAATATTTCGGTGAATTATTAATTTATCACAATATTTTCTATTCTAAAAGAAAGATTATATTTATGTCATTAATATTTTTTTAAATTTCTGTACTTGGTACTACTTAGAAATTAAATTATTGTTTATAATTTAGAGTATGAAACTTCAGTATTCAGTATATTCTAGTCCATGATCGTTTAATATTTTTTGTTACGACGTAACAGTGACAATAGTGACATATTGTTTATATCTTCTTCTGCAATTTACATAAAATGAGTTAAAAAATATATATATATATATATATTGTGAATACCTAGTACAGAATATGGCGGGAGGTCTTGTGTTGGCCACATCAGATATTTTTAAATAAACATAATTTTATTAAAACCTTAACATCTAATCACTGTAAGAATTATATTCAAAATTATATTTCATATTTAAATAATTATAAAAATATCAAAATTTCCTTCTATGTTCTGTAATTAAAATAATTTAAAATATTTTTACCTAGAAACAAACCAAGCAATAATCATCTAAAAACAATGCACACAAATTCAGTTCTAATGTAGCAGTCCATAAAGTCCAAAATCCCGTAAAATGTTTCTGGTTTCAATCAAGATTTTGTTCGTTCAATTTGGTTTCCTTGCAGTATTTCGTCAGTAGTGAATATTGTCTTTTGCAGTGATGATGTGTAGTAGTTTTCTTGGTAAAATGCATATAGGTACATTTTGAACAATGTGAACACACAGTACCAGAAATCCATTAGGTCCACAATTTCGGCAGTAGATTAAAGGTAAAATATTAAATAAATAAACAGGCATGCATCAATATTTGTAGTTTGTGAAAAACGAGGTTACCTACTATATGATAGCTAAAATCTTACGTTGAACCCAGAGAGGAATATCAAACGATTACCTATAAAATAATAAGTTAAAATTCATTTCAACCTATAACCTGTAAAATTATATTTTCTTTATCTCCATTATTAGGTATAAAAATAGTCAAAATGACTCTAGCATTTATGGACCACTACTATTACTCATGATCCTGCTTCTTGTATGAAAATGAAATTTATCCTCGTAAGTAAAAGAGTAAAACACTTTAGTTTTTCTATACTTACTATAAATAACTAGTTTTCTTCACAGTATAATAATTATAGTAGATAATATATTTGGCGTTCACAAAGTTAACTTTGTGAAACTCAACTGAATGTCGCTAGAGCTCACTTTGTGACATGCAACATATTTTTATAGAAGGTTGGTATTAATAGTATCAGATCAGTATCAGATGACATTTATTTCAATTGTTAAACGTCAAACTTCAGAATTGACAAATTTCAGTATAACCTCTAAATATGTTTGAATTGACAAATTTCAGTATAACCTCTAAATATGTTTTGCTTAATTAATTACGTTTTATTCAATAAAATTAATGAATCTAGAAATTGAAAACATATAAGTTCAATATTTTCTATAATATCTATACTTATCACCTAGAATAGTTCAGTAATATATACTTTTGCAGTGACAGTGACAGTTAAATAAATGGCAATATTAATATCACCAACCAAAACGTTACACACATAAATTTCCCTAAATCGACGTGTGTATATTGTGGCAGTATAATTTAAATTTTATTAATAAAAAGACACCGAATAGAAAAAATAGTATAAAGAACTCATTTTATAAGACTTTTTTCGCACTTGTTCTTTAGTAAACTCGCCCGAGGGCTCGTTGAACACATGCGAAAAAATTATGTCTTATAAAACTTGTTCTTTAATATACTATTTGCTAATGCTAGTCAAATTATTACTGACGGCCATGAATTACTATAGCATTAACTATTAAAAAATCCAAATACACATATTTAAAATGGAGGTATAGTCTACAGTTGCACCTAAAATAATTATCAAGTAATATAATACTTATGTTTGTGTATAAATTCTAATGTGAACGTATTTATTTGCAATAAGAATTATTTCCATTATAGTTTTATTGATGTTCTCCTTGATGGTTTCAAATAGAGAGTTCCCGAAACTTCACTATTATAAATAACTTGTCAAATTTAAGAGAAACAAGATACCTTAATAATATGTCATGCGATCGTGCGTGCACGTAGCGGCTTTTCTCAAATATGATCTAAAGATTATCGATTATTTATCAGATAGTAGATACGTGTCTTCAAAATATTTGTTATTAATGATCAAAATAGACTTTATAAGGATTTTTTGTGTGGGTTTCATTTTTGAGAAGATTTATTAAATCGTTATGCTTTATATTTGTATTCGACAGATAACAATTAAAAGCATAATTCTCAATAGCGTTTTTCTCGTGTTTTTGTTATGCAAGGGTATGAAACTAATTTCTCGTTTAATTCAGAAAAAATACTGAATCGAATAAGCAAATAAAAAAATAGGTCTCCATTTGAAATAAGAAAGTTGCATCCCGTAGTTTGAGAACCACTGGTCTAAAAAATTCTTGTTTCGTTCATTAAAGTAGTCCTATAAAATAGAAATTGTTTGCTAATTTAACCAACTTCGTAGCTCTTATTCTTCTCGAGTTAGCAATGGTGCGCCACTTAAAATGAACACCCTGTATTGTATATTAAAGTACTAAAGCGGACGATTTAATCCTGAGGGTGAAGTTTATTTCACAAGCCGAAGATGAGTAAAATAATCAGATAAAAGGTACTTTAGTCCTGTGGTATATGCTATTTTTTGCACTTCATCCTCTAACGAATACAAAATAGTTTAAAAGAATACACAGTTGGCAATTTTGACAGTAAACTTATGACAAATAATAATATGAAAACTAATCCCTTGGGATCAAATTAAGAACCTTAGTCCCTAAAAATAAAGACAAATGAAGTTTTAGTCCCGGAAGTGCAAAAAATACATAATCTTACAGATGTATTTTTTTTTATTCCAAATTAGGCAGATAAAAAATACGCATCAACTATGTAACAATTTAAAATTAATTTCCAACTACAATTAAATTCAATTCACCTTTCAATTTCTCTCGACTAGCCCATCACTCATACAAATAAAAAACCATAACCACTATAAGTATCATCTAACCGCGGTAATAACCACCACCAATCAATACAACCATCGATAACCATCTCTTACCGGTAATTACATATCACTTCACACCGCAAGTTCAAGCAAACGTACTTCTCACTTCGTCCAAAACGGAAAACAATAAAAATGCCGTGAAGAGGGACAATAACTCATTTACCGTCTAATTTTAATTGAGGGCACAGACGTTTGATGTACAGCGAGAGGCTAGACGACGATCATTTTTCATTTTTGAGGCCACTTTATTCTTGGTGGTAAGAAATGTGCCCCCCGCTGAACAAATTTTGATAGAAGGAAGATTTTTTATTAAATTGGTGTAATGTGATACCGAATAAATAAAATTATTTAAAACCAGGAGTAACTACTTAAAAATATTTGTAAATTGTCAATAAAAATTATCATTTACGAGCATTCTGTACAGGAAGAATATACACGTAAAAAGCACTTTACACGCATACACCTCATCGACACATGGTTGCACATTTTAACAAAAACAAATTTTTATATGGTAGATAAGGGATAAAACTTTTCTATTAGTGCCATTTTTTCTGTTTTGTACCGAAGTTTTAGTTTATAAAATAAAGAAAACTAAAAAATTCACATTTTTTTACCTCTTATTTTCTCGAAATCAGAAAGTTTTTTCTAAAAAATAACACTACCCCAACGTAGATTAAACTTTAAACTACATGATTCAAGTTTAAAATATCATGTTCTGCGAAATATAAAGAAAAATCTGTAGGTGCTTCTAAACGCCTGCAAGCGGTTGAAAGTAAGTAATTTCGACCGTTGAACGTGCTGAAAAAAAATTGCACTAATAGAACGAAGTTTTATCCCTTACTACCATATAAAAATTTGTTTTTGTTAAAATGTGCAACAATGTGTCGATGAGGTGTATGAGTGTAAAGTGCTTTAACGTGTACATTCTTCCTGTACAGAATGCTCTTAATAGTCGTTATATTGTAATAATATATTTATGCAGTAAACAATCTGGTTTCAACTTCTGCATTTGTGAATCACACATGTTGGAATTTTTAGTGATACAAATATTGATATATTTTTAGATATCGATGATAGATTATAGAACTAGAAATATTTTTAGAATTTACGGTGTTATGCTTTGCGTAAACGTATACTGGTAGTATATACGTCGATTCATGTATGTCAAACGTAAAATATTAGTCTTAAAATAAGTTTATATTTTTAGCTATTTGAACATGATTCTCAAAAGACATTTGCAAAAAATAAGAACTAGAAACACAACAAAGACAAGTATTTGTTTATAAATAATGAAAAAATAGTAAACTGACGTTTTGCATTTTTGTGGTACTGTGGTTATATTTATTCGTAATAATGGGCGAAAAGTACATACTAGAAGATATTTTAATTGACGCTGCTCAGGTAAAGAGTAATTTATTACCAAATAAATACTTTAAAGTCCTAGGATTTTAAAGTTTCACTTTTTGTACGATAAATCGTCCGAAAAATGTCACTTTACATGACTCATTTGCACATGCTTTCTGCATAAATTTTGGATAAACGATGTAACCTACCATGAAAATGGTGATACACAATGAAAATACCTTATATACATTAAATGGGTTTATTTTAAAAATTATAATAATAGTTCATTTTGCATAAAATTTTGCAATTTGATGATTTTTCCTACCTTTTCTTTAATTTCTACTGCAAATTATATTTATTTTCAGGTATTCTTATTTAGCATCAGGCTATCTAGAAACTAACGATTCTATTGATATATGCCTATTGCTTGTTGCTATTTACAGAAATTCATGCAGATAAAGTGCATAAAAATGACTATCTGGAAACGGTTTCGAGCGCGACCTTAAGGGTGCGTTACAGATGTTTTGCAGGTTGCATAAAAATATATCAATTTTTAATAGTCATTTTCTCCGCTCCTGGTCAAAATATCTAGGCAAACAAAACATTATTGAAATTTATATTTTTTTTTCTGTTTCCTGAAATATTTTTTGTTCCAATATTGTTTACTATAAACATTAAAACAATATTTTTATTCAATATTATGCCCTATATCAATACAAAATTACTCTCAGGAAACAATATTTGCTCTAATATTCACACATCTGCAATGTTTATCTTAATTGTTACAGTAGTTTTCTCAAAAATGGCTATTAAAATTTATTCAAATTGAGTAGATTTGAGTAGCAAAGTAGTCGAAAATAGTTCATCCTTTACCATAGAGATGGCAGCTCAGTCGAAATAACTTAATTGTCACTAAATATCGGTAATATAGTTTTCGACTTTCTACCCAACAGACAGTGACAATGACACATTTGATTTGAACCGAGCTGGATAACCGATAACTACTATATTTTCTACATTAGTTATACTTTATTTTCACGAAATCTTATTTATTCTAAGAAAAGAAATCAAAGGTCTTGATTAGGACTGATGTACAAAATTGTTCAAAATAGAGGTCGGCTATTCAGGCTATTGTTTTTTAAAAGTAAATTTAAGGGCTAGAAAGTTGTTAAAAATTGCGGCACGCGTTCCGAATTTGTTTTGATTGAAGAAATTATAGAATCATATCGTGTTTGATACAGTGTTGTGACTGATCTAGATCACCGATCTAGCTCAATTTACGTGATCTTTGGTCTGATCTAGATCATCTTATATTTAAGGATCTTGAGTTTGATCTAGATCAAATAAATATGATCTACGATCTTAAAATAAGATTATATTTTTAGATTTTTCTACGCTATATGCAAGTTAAAGCATGAAATTGAATATTTAGCAAAAGTACGAGTTTAATATTTTTAATATGTTTTAATTTTAAACTGTAGATTAAATCGCTTGAATACTACGTATTTTCTTCTTTTTTATGTACCTAATGTAATACAACAATTACCTAAATATTTTGTCTAATATTGATCTTTTTACGATCTAAAGAAAAAAAGATCACTAAATTCTAATCTGATCTAAAAAAAAGATCCTATCGTAAAAATTGATCTAAGATCTGATCTAGATCATATTAAACTAGAAGATCTTGATCTAGATCAATTTTAAAATGATCTGTCACAACACTGGTTTGATTGAAGTTAAAGGGCTAGATAAATCATATTATTTGTTTATATTTGTTTTTATCGAAAAAATTATAAAATGATATCGAGTTTGACATCAAATTAATGAGCCAAATGAGGGCTAATTAATAATAAAATTATTTAAAGTGGTGTTCGACGATTGGCATTTGTTTTTAATAAAAAAATTATAAAATCATATCAAGTTTAGTATCAAATTAAAGGCTAGATAAGGGCTCAATAATTAAATTATTGAAAATGGTGACCGACGATCGGCATTTGTTTTAATCGAAAAAATAATAGAACTATATCGAGTTTGACATCTAATTAGAGAGCTAGGTGAGGGCGAGGGCTAATTAATAAATTTATTTAAAATTATTGCCGGCGATTGCAATTTGTTTATATAAAAAAATGTTATAATCATATTGAGTTTAATATCATATTAAAGTTCTTGATGGGAACTGATGTACTATGTTGTTCAAAATGACGTCTTTTGTTTATAGTTGGATAACCAAGATATTTATTTTATTACACATATTATCTTATTCTATTCTAAAATTGTACCGTAGAGTGGGGTTACTTTGCTTCACATAGGTAACTTTGCTAAGTATATGGGAAAATTTTTAATTTAATTTTTGTTCTGAATAGGTAGTACCTAAGCGCAGTAGTCTTGCCTTATCTTACTCCTATTAGCTATTCTACTTTGTATGTGACGCGTAAGATGTTTGTCACATCGCATGTAGGCTGTAGATGTATTATAAGTAACTCATATATTTTTAGTAAATTTTGAAACCCGATAAACTAAGGTCTGTGGAGGCATTATTATAAATTCTAGTACTTTGTAGTATTTTTTTTTGAAAAAACCAATCATTTTTATAACTCCAAGTATTTTTTTTAATCAGATTGAATATTTCAATTTTTTTATACGAATTTTTAAATAAAGTGATAGACATTCCACTCACGATGTTTTTGTAAGTAAACTTATATATTTTTTTCTTTTTATGCTAACGAATGTTTCCATTTAATTTTATATTATTTTAAAATCATATTTACATCTGTTACATGTTAGAAAACCTTTTATATCATTGTAATAATATCAGTTTTGAACTAAGACATGCATTTTTAATATTGGCCAGAAAAAAGGTTAGATATATACTAAGTACCACTTTTTATATATCAAATTAAAGCTCGCATCATCCTTGAGCAAAGTAAACCATCAGTTTTGCGATATGTTCTTGCATATAGATTTTATAAGCAAATGCAAAGTTACCCCAACGCGGGGTGACTTTGCGTACATGTTTAAAAAATAAAAATAAATATTTCCCTTTAAAATAGTTTTATAATACATAGTGCAATCGATAGCTTAAATATAATTGTACCACATACATTTTTTACCAATTTTTAGGTCTAGCAGTTACGAAATTTAATTGAAATAACCGCCAAATCTAAGCAAAGTAACCCCACTCTACGGTAATGGCTTAACTAAAATTTATATTGAAGAAGAAAGATGAATAATTTGAAGTTGTAATTAAATAATTATAATTTCATCATACGAAAAGATTACAATTTATTTCGGTAGAGTCTAAATGTTACAATTATTGATGCACGAAGTGCCGAATCCTCCCAAATTCTGGGTGCGCGGAGTTTGAGCCTCGCGAAGCGGGGCGCATTTCCTTTGTCCCGCGGTAGCGGGACCTAGTGTTAGAGCCGCGTAACGGGTCCTGATGCTAGTTTTACACTAAATTAACAATAACTACTCTATAACTAAAACGAAGGAGGGACTAAAATATTTCATTTTTCTTACATCTGCTAATGATAATTCAATTTCAATTTTGATTTTGAAGTTTCTTAGAATTATTTAGAAACATCTGATATTGCAATCAAATCTAACAAAAATAATTCCTATTGAAAATATTTTTAACAATTGATCGCCACACAACAATGTTTCAGAAAAATTTGTCTAATCTCCAGCAAAATTGATTCCAGGAAAATATTCTCGAATCTCGACAATAAAAAAAATTCTAAGAAATTTGGTAATTTATGCCTCAATAATATAATAATAAATGTTAAATTTTATATAACTTATTTAGTTCTCCAGTCCAAACGAATACTTGTATATAATTTCTGTTTTTTACAAATACACATAGGTTTAAGTAGGTACATAAAAATGTAATGATGAGAGAAATTTGTAAACGTTTTCAATTGTTACGAAATAATTGTGTATATGTGTACTTAACATTTGTTAAATATACAGAACTACAGAAAAAAAATTATAAAAAATTTATTTAAAAAACAAAACAAAAAATTAAATAATAATAAAAATGCTCATTTTATTTTGTTTTATATGTACTATGAAAACCAGATTAAGATATAAAAATGACTAATCAATATTAAATGAAGGAAAGCTTAAATTTATCGAGGATCTTGATTTTCTCCTGCGTCTCGTCACCGATGAGTTCATCAAGAATTAGGGAGAAATTCGTCATAGTAAACAGACACAAACCTTAGAACACGATTGTATAGCCCTCTATTGAGAATATTTTAAATATAGCAACGTAGTTCATAAGTATGACCGATATGTAGCAATTGTCTCTACTTTTGAAACGTGTCCTTAAGGTAGAAAATCCGTCGGTCATAAGCGTGCGTGATTTCGGTGTGAGGTGAGGCCGAAGCAGTCAAATAATCAGAAATAAATCATTAAAAATCGTTGATTTGGATGTAAATTACAAATCATAGGTATCCAATTAAATAAAAAATATAATTGAAATTTAAGTTTACACTGAAATGCAGTAGTAGTACGTCAAAAACATAATTTTTCTTGAGACTGGAACCTTTTGCATGCGATTTCTCAACCATTATTGCGGTGACTCATATTTTTTATTTTTCTAATAAATACCTCAAATATCAAAGAATAACATATTCGTTTTCCAAATATGTGTTGGGTTGTTATGATATAAAATTTTCTAATCGTTTAGTTAATCTACTGGTAACCTCCATATACGCAATGTATTTTAGCGCGTTTTTGTGTCAACTTTAAATTCAATTATCTTCGTTATTTCAACGGTTACCTATAAATTTTAATTTTTATTCAAATTCTACGACTTGTAATGAATGCTGTATATTAATTTAAGTCATATTTTGGGTTGTCACTACCCATGGATTTACTACCTTAAAATAAACGATAAAAGAATTTCCTTACCAATAATACTCAATATTTATTATATTAAAATAAAAGATTTACAAGTACACACGGTTACATTCTGAAAATTATTTTCCCCCCGATTTAAACAACAAAATAACTACGGCAAATAAAGTCATAAATAAATCCTATAAATGGTCATCCATCACTATCTCCCGTAAAGTATTTGATCCAATTTTCCATTCAAATTACGTAAATTGCTGTTTCCTTTACTATTCAAACACATGAAATTTATAGCTCATTGTCTTACAAAAAGGATATACTTCTCTAACAATAAATACCGCTGGATAAATATATCGTCCCATATAAGATGTATGTAAATAATGAATTCAATAATTTAGAATCTCGACCAGTGGCGGCGTTATCGCTGATTGTATTGGGCGTAGAGGAAATTATGCGCATATTTTAAATTGGAAAGTCAAGACGTAAGATGTATTCCTTGCTCGGAGAGATGAATCTATTTAGAGAATAAAAATCAAACGGCATTGAGAATTGAGACAGTGAGACACACTTGTCTTGTTGAGGATGTAACAATTGAATAGCTATATTTAAATATTTAAAATGCTAATTTATTGTCTGCGTTTCTGAATAATGTCTGGATTAAAATTTTATTTGTCACATGAGAAAGAAAAAAGATTATATTTTGCATTGTGCGTTCCATTTATTTATTACCTCTTGCCTTATATTCTATAAGAGTGGTATTGTAATGGGTCAAAATGTTCGAGTATGAGTTTTTGGTGGATAAGCACGTTTCAGGGTCTCTAGAATACGAATTTACTATTTTCATAATGATTTCTGTGTGTGCGTATGCATGTATGGACGTATGAACTGACGATTTTTCGTACACGATAACTTAAAAAGTATCAAACCGTTTATAATGCATTTAGCATGTAAAAAATTGCTTGAAACAAGCTTTTTGATTAATTTTTTATATGGATTCCAAAGATTTTCCAGAATTGTAACTGGGCATAAACCTAGATTAATTCTTTCACAAGCATCTAGTATCTGTTTTTGCTTTAAACACGCAATATTTTTGTTACGGAGACGGGGCCCTTAAGAGTATAGTTTGATGCTGATTACGTACCAAAAAGAATTTTTTGTACTCATCACCTAGGAAATGACATATTAAACAAGCAATAGACAATCGGAAATGTCAATTTCCCAGTGTAATCAATCAGGTAAAATGCAAAGAACACTGGCTTTTCTAGACATTTCAGAGTAAAATCATATTAAAAATAATAAAATTTAGTTTTTAAAGTGTTACTTCCCGGAATTATAATTAGTGAAGACCACCGAAAACCGCCAATATTTAAAAATAAAACTAGTAGTGAGTAGAAAAAACATCGTAACCTCAAATTTAATGATCAGACTACAACTACAACTTGAATGTATTTGATTACAGTTTTATTCGTTACAAAAAACATTGTATAAATCTCTTGCGGGAAGACACCATTCCAGCATTCGCGTAAATGAAACCCTCGCTTCGCTCGTGTTTCAAAAAACCGCTCATGTGGCATCAAAATCTTCCCGCATTTGGTTCGTAAATAACTATTTCAAAAATTCCAAAATTATATTTCAAAAGGACAATTTTACCGGTTCATATAAAATAGAATTATGGATCACAGCGAACCGGTAACAGAACCTGAACCGTTATTTTATACGGTTCGAGTCTGTATTTAATAAAAATCTATTTTAAATCATCATTGTACATTCTTCATCATCTTTTGCAATTCTTTGCTAGTTGGAAGATAAATACAATTTCACTATCTTACCGAATTAAGCTTAATCGAATAAATAATAATGTCACTGCTCATTGCATTTGCAGATAAATTCCTATTAAATTCTTTTAACAAACATTAATGCGATGAATTAATTTCTCGCCTGCCAGTTCAAATGAAACCACTGACACAATTTCGAATATACGACGATGAGCATAAACAAATTTGCACGCTTATTTAACTAGGAAACCAGACACACGGACACCAGACAAATTATTAAATAAACAGCTTTAATTCACAAACATTCGAGTCAAGTGTCAGTGACTAGACCACTTTTAGAGAAGCTCCTTATACTACAGATACACTATGTTATATATAGTTTCCCAAAAGTCCCGGGAGCTATAAGTTTTGAACGAATGAAGAAAAAAATAAAATTTGGTTATCACTAAAGAGTAATAAAAACTACATTCTTAGATAGTTTAGAACTTCCATGCAACGTGGAGTTTGTTTAGGGGATGACCATCTCAACATTTTTAACCAGCAACCCCTGTCGAGTTTCACCTTATTTGAAAAGAAATGAAAAAAAACTAGGTACATTCCCATAAACCAAAACCTGATATCTTCTGTCAAGAATTTTATTTTATTTTTTTTTGCACGATTATTACGATTTTTATAACAAATGTTCAAATTTTCGATCTTCTTCGGTCTCGCAATGACCCAATCGCTGTAGTGATCCCCTCAATTTTTTGTCTTCGCTCGTTCAAAACTTATAGCTCCGTCCCGGGACTTTTGGGAAGCCGTGTATACAATAACCCAACCAAAAGAAAAAGAAAATTAATAGACATTAGGTATGTCTAATAAATTGTTTAAACATCATCTAAAATGCTTTTTTGCACAATTGGTCTTTTTTATCAACTTACCATGCCTGTTTCTAAGACAGTATGTTGATCTTACCGGTTGCTAGGCTAAACAAAACGGTGAGTAGAGTAACTTAATTACCTTTCACTGAAGTAAATTCAAACTGAACGGCAAGTAAATTAACAGAATGGTAAGTAATTTACTTACCGTTCTAGAACGTACATTTAATATTAATTACGAAGAAATTAATATTTGCGTATGGATAAAAAAGACCAGTAGTGCAAAAATGATATGCATCACGAACATTAAGGAATTACCGATGTCAGACAAAATTGGAGACTAAACTGTCCTTACCGTTCTTGATACTTAATATACTATTTCATTAATAAAAATGTTATTATAGTTTGATAAGAATATTAGAATGACAAAATATGGTACTAAATATGTACATGTACATTAATTTTTAATTTGTATAATTTAGTAAAAGACGCGAGAGATTATGTATTGTATGTATATAAGTATGTTTTATGTAGTTAATACCTTTATCTTTAGCAATAAACTAATTATTTACCTTTCTTTGTGTTCAATAATAATATAGTCATACTGGTGAAATCTGTGTGTTTGTCGTATATTTTCTATATATTTTTTTCTTATTGTGTAATAATCGTCCTGTAATTGGGATTTCTATCCTGTAGGATTGATTTATAATAAATAAATAAATTATTGTGTGACAAGTACTTATAAAGTGTAGAGCCTTAAAAATTCAGATTCATGGTTCCGATTTTAATTTCCAAAGCGTCATTAAACACATCTTATCTAAAGTGCAATTTAATAATGGGTTTAAAATTTCGGTCCAAGTACTTTAACGAACTCTTGGGTAGGTTATATTAATTGCATTCGATATAAAAACTGATAATTACTTCAAAACTGGTTAATTAACAATTTGGAGCGTATGCAATAATTACTTACCGCAAGAAGTGTTAAGTATGTACGTGTTTTCACGCCATTATACCTGCAATTAACTAAAAAACTTACATTCTTTTTAAAAGTAAACGACATATTAGTAATTATTTTCAAATGGTTTTTATAACATAAAGCCCTGTTTGCACGAGGATTCTTTGAAGATTCTACCAAGATTCTGAATCCTAGAAAAGAAAATTTCTTCTTTCTAGTGAGAATTTCCTGTTAAATTGCGGTGCCGCTAAATTGAATCTTCAATGAGTCTTGGAAAAGAAAAATTTATAATTATTGATTGCTTCAAAACCATGTAATTCTCACTTATAATATCACATGTGCATTAATTCTTTCCGGAAATGTTTTTGAGTGCTTACCACTCGAGCTAATTACGTTGTTGGAATGCACGATAAAAAATTTCCTGGGCATCAATGAATGCACGAGTGCATATTCGGTAAGAAAATCGCAAGGACACCGCCGCTCTATTTTTGAATTCTTTTTACAATAGAAACTTGAAATATTTATTAAAGTTTTTAACATTAATAAATATGTATTATTTACCTTATTAATTGCTTATTTATACTCAAAATAACAATTTAACCAATTTTTAATTTCACTAGAAAGAAGAAAACTTCTTCTTTTCCAGGTTACATAATCTTGGTAGAATCTTCAAAGAATCCTCGTGCTAACAGGGCTTAAGAGTTAATAAGTAAAAAATAACAATCATTTATAAAACTAAAGGTGATCAAAATTGAATTGAAAATTTAGTGAAGCCAATTTTCGTTCCAGATTAATAATTTTGATTTGGTAGATTTTACTAGCATTTATATTATTTGCTTATTATTTATTCAAATCTATATCGGTCTGTGAATTTAATAGAAAGATACATAATTAAATTTATCTAGTTTTTCATCTGTTATTATTAAAAACGAAGAAAAAACAATAATTTAATAATGGTTTTACGAATCGATAATTTAATGTTTTACTCCGTGAAAAGCAAAATGAAAAATGCACTGACTAATTGGAAGATTTTGCAAGCAGTTAAGAAGCTTGTAAATTACTTACCCAACGTGTTAAAAAAATAAAGAAATAATCGTCTCTGAATCTTGTTAACATGCTGTTACGTAGGTGAGAAGTGTTGAGATTACAATCTTTATTTCCAGATCAATTTTCGATCTTATCTTCTTATAGATTTATGATGACTGCTTGTTACGAACATTACAGGTTTACTAGCAATAAAGACTAGCTAGATGTACACATTTTTCCTGAAACAACTTAAGTTTTTAACTATAAATTATGATTGAACAAGAATTGTTTGAGAATATTAATTTACGATCAGTCAAACAAAAATTTTGTTTGTTTTAAATATGTGATAAAATACATTAAAAACTCACAAAATAGCTAAAATTGACCAAGTTTAGCCATGAATATAAAAAAATAGTACAAAAATGAAAAAGACGCATTTACTTTTATCTATTTAAAAATGTATTTGTTATTCTAAAAATGTTAATTTTTACTTCAATTTTTAGGAAAAAACTAAACATACTTTTCACCATTTTTACGCTCGTCTACCTTTTTTACGAATTCCTAGAATACTCTCGATATTACTTTTTTTTTCTATTTCACTCTCTTCCCCACTACTACGGCTGTCCGAAACCAGCTCGAAACTCGTACATTTCCGCATCCTAGCTATGCAATGTCATTTTGAAGTTGAAAAATACTGTAAACATGGCTTCAGTATTCCCATAATAACTTCTGTAGTTTTAAAGAAATTAAGTAAAACAAAAATTATTCGAAAAAGGAAGCTTAGCTGCACACTTCTCGCCTTTTAAATTTTTCTTACTATTTATAGTGACCGAAAAAATCATATCAAATAGTGACAATAAACCGCAAAAAACGTCATTTTTAATTTTTTACTTCCAATTCCTAGGCCAAAGACAAAAAATAAAAATATAGAAGCATTTAAGACATCCTTTGTTAATACACTCATAAGTAAACGCATCATATATTTCAATTATAATTAAAGTAAACGTGGGAGGCGTACTACACCTCTGTAACGCTGTAAAATTCTAGGGTAGACGAACACCTTAAGGAAAAACCGAGAAAAAACCTAACATACTTTTCACCATTTTTATGAAGGTAGTGACCTCTCTTAAGGGACTCGTCTACCTTTTTTACGAATTCCTAGAATACTCCCGATATTACGTTTTTTTTTTCTATTTCACTCTCTTTCCCACTACTACGGCTGTCCAAACCAGCCAGAAACTTGTAGTTTCCCGCATCCTAGCTATGCAATGTTATTTTGACGTTGAAAAATACTGTAAACATGACTCTAGTATTCCCATAATAACTTCTGTATTTTTTAAACAAATTAAGTAAAACAAAAATTATTCGAAACAGGAAGCTTAGCTGCACGCTTCTTGCTTTTTAAATTTTTCTTGGCATTTATATAGTGACAGAAAAAAATCATCTCAAATTATGACAATAAACCGCAAGAAACGTCATTTTTAAATTTTTTACTTCAAATTCCTAGGCTAAAGACAAAAAATAAAAATATAGAAGCATTAATACATCCTTTGTTAATACACTCATATGTAAAAGCATCATATATGTAACGCTGTAAAAATTTAGGGTAGGCGAACACCTTAATCAAAGTGCAAGAAACAAACAAATTGCTGCAAATGGTTATAAGTTTGTTTCACATAATATTTCGGTTAAATAAAGCATCTCTTCTTCGATCTAAAAAGGCAGCAGCTTTCTACAGACTTCGATAGCAAGTTCATTAATTTGATGCTCGATAAATGATCTGTAGAAGATGTTCTTATGTTCAGTTTCTTACATGGTGACAAGCCGTGTCATAGGCTGCTTGATGACTTACTTTTTATTTGGACAGGGTGATTGAATGGATCTAGATGGCCTTGCTCCTTGTTGTACACGAGGTTTCAAAAGATATGGCGAATTTGGAGAGTAGGTGGATGATAGTAGGACCTTGTGATAACACTTTGACAACAAATTTGATAATATTCCGGCGTAAAAAGACATGTAAATACCCAATTATAATTTAGAAGAGAATAAATCTTAAGCTAGATTCATACCTACTCAAGTATAAGTATAAGTGGCTAATTTAACCTTCCTATTATCTATGGGTCAAACTGACCCATTTTTATGTTATTACTATAAGTAGATATTTGGAACTATTGAAAATTATGGCTTCATATTACATGTAGTCGTCAAATGTGCTCGATAGTTAATGTGTTTTATATTTCGTATCATTCATTACATTTGTTTATAAATAAAGTTAATGAGTAACATATGTGATAAATGGGTAAGTTTGACCCATTGTTGTTATTCTTATAAATATAAACATAATTGTGTACCTACAGAACCAGTGTCGTTGTTGGGGACTTCCCCTTACTTTCTGTATTGCTTTTTGATATATTTAGGGGTTTCCCAATATACTACGTATTACATTATATTCAGTTGGATGCAATTACAAGTGAACTTTGGTGAAATAAACATGGCTCGACGTGGTTTGAGCGATGCTAAACTAGAAGCTTTATTTACTCTTTTTTGTGTATTTATAATCGTATTCGGAATTGTATTATACTATTTAATTAATTTATACAAATAAAAATTACATACGCAACTATTAATGACTTCAAAAAGGTAATAATTTTTGGTCTGGGTCAATATGACCCAAGTACCAAATGTGTGACATTTACTTCGGTATAATAGAAAGGTTAACCAACCAGTGCTCAACGTTTGCACTTATAATTGAAATTTGAATTTTGTGGAAGCACTTGCACTTATAATTGGGTATGCCTGAATTTAGCTTAACTTCTTCTAATGCAAATTAATTTATAATTCATTAATTAATCATACCTTTTATCCAATTAGGATATTTAGAAACAATAAATATCATTAATTTAATCTTGGGCATTTTAAAAACGTGTGTCAGTTAAAATAACAATATTGTAACATTTTATTTTGCTTCAAACTTTACAAGTTGAGGGCTCTAAGGTACAACAACGATTCATTTATAGTTTTGCATTAATGAATTTATTCCTTCCTCTCAATTATTATTAATTCAACATTGTTCTCCTTCCGATGTTGAAACCATCTTCTTCGTTTAATTATTGAAACTATCAGAACACATGGATCTATTGTTTCGTTATCTTCATTCTGTTGTAGTCTACGACGGTCACTCAACTACGTTATGCTCATGTTCTATGTTACGTTATGTTACGGCCATGTTCTTGTCCAAAATACAAGAACATCTTCATAATGAAGAGGAAAAGATATTCACAAGTGATAAATGGTCATACTTTGAAAAGGATAGTAAAGTTAATGTATTAGAGATTAGAGAATTAAACGGTAGATTGAAATTAAATTCAAATTTAATGCTGTGAATAAGATTTTTACATCCATGGTTATGAATTTTACAGCAATATGTACTAATCCCGAAATTCGGTGAAATTTGTGAAGCCTGTCATATGGCAATGTGTACTTGCATTCATATAACTGAAATTTGGTATTGTGAACGAAAGTTCGTATTGCCATATGGCAGATTTCACAAATTTCGTCAAATTTCACCAAATTTCGGGCTGTGAATGCGGCTTTTTTAAAATGAATCATAATGTCAAGTTCACGTGAAGAAAGTTTTTCTTTAAAAGTCTTCTCCGGAGAGTTGTAATTTGTAAAAGCGCATTTCTGGCCATCAAAACGTTTGATAAGCTTTCTGCGCTTTTCGTACGTGATAAGCAAAAACTGATAAAGGCCAAATGCGCTTATTTAACTCACCCGTCTTCTCCATAGATAGGAAGTGCTGTCATTAAAATTTGTAAATGCCGTTCATACGGAGAATCTAATTATTTCTATTGAAGCTATAGATTCTTAAATATATTTTATTGACATATTTTATTTAGCTTCCCCGTATGAACGGTAAGTATTGATAGTTTTTTTTGATAAAGGTTTCTACAGCACTCATTTTTAGTTTTAACAATCTTTTAAGAAAAACTTTCCGCGTGTAAACTGAACTAAAATTTAACTGAATTATTCTTGAAGATAATAAGATATTTGAGCAGCTGTAGTTTTACTTTTATTTGTTCTAAATATTACATTGTATTTACAGATAGCAACAGTGGGTGACACCAATTAACAAATTCAAATTTATTCCTTGTCTGATTTATAAAATGACTCTCTAACACATTGCTGCCAAATTCGTAACCATGTACATTAAGGAGGTTTTATCGCTCAGCGCTGCTAGATCACAAATATCCGTTATTTCAGGTACCCGCGCTGACAGCCTATGTTATGTTATTTATCTTATTGCTATGATTCGGTCCATTCTTGTTTAGAAAATACTCAATTTGATTGTCTAGCGCGCATGCAATTTTTAAATTTATTTAACAAATTACTCGATTACTATTTGAAAATTTTATATAATAATGTGATACAAGCATTTAAATTTACAATGCAAACATAGTTACGAAGAGTTTTTCTCAGAATTATTCTTATTTAATTATTTATAAATAATAATAATAATAACAATTTAAAAAATTCGACAACGTAGCTAGTTTTTTACTGCCTTTGTCTTTATACCGTATTTTGTTTAAATTTATTGGATTAATAGGTTGGAAGTAATTTGTTAAATTTTTTTTTACTGTGAAAAAAGCCCCTTAAAAATCGCATGATTCACGTTAAAATAAATTACATTTTAACTATGGAAGAATTTATACAGCATAAATGAAAAACTAAAAAATCTCTGATAAAACTACACGCGCCAAATGAATTCATTATCCATTATCTTGTGCGGATATTTTGATGTGGTTGCTACTGTCAAACATTGCGGTTTATGACTAACTTACTATAATACATGCTTGAATAATTGGTATGGTATTTAGGATCAAACCACCAATGAATGATAAATGTGGTATGTGCGATAATTGGTGTTAATTCCTTGTTTAAATGTCAAAGATTTTTCTAATCTACATGTGTGGAGCTATCTGATTATCTGATTCATTTCCTAGAAACATGGAAAATTTTCCTACTGCGTTTTTATTTTTCAACAAGATTAATACGATGCTTTTTGTTCAGATACCATCGCACTGTCGTCCAAGATGTTAAAAAATAGTTTTAGAAGAAAACTATTAAAAAATTAGCCTCAGCTAATGAAGCTTCTATAGTTAACATGGAAACATCTTTATCTCGCTTTTACTTTATTTACAGATGGAAAATGCGTGTCTTTTATTTTTAAAGAAGTTTCTTTAACTTAGAGAACAGTGCTGAATTCAGCCTCTTGTTTATATTGATTCAGTAAGATTTTTTCAAAATGTTGTGGTGGTCATTCCCTAAAAAAACTCCACGTTGCATGGAAGTTCTAAACTATCTAAGAATAAATTTTCAATATTTACTTCTCGCCTCAAATTCTATAAGAGATGTATTGTAATGGGTCAAAATTTTCGAGTATGAGTTTTTGGTGGATAAACACGTTTCACGGTCTCTAGAATACGAATTTACTATTTTCACGATGATGTCTGTGTGTGTGTGTGTGTGTGTGTGTGTGTGTGTGTGTGTGTGTGTGTGTGTGTGTGTGTGTGTGTGTGTGTGCGAGTGCGTGCGTATGGACGTATGACGTATGAATTATGTGACGATTTTTCGTCCACGATAACTTAAAAAATATCAAACCTTTAATAACCAAATTTCGTTTTTAAGGTTCTAATAAGGATCTTATCACCGGATAAGATTTTGCTAGAAATCCGCAAACCGGAAGTAGTACTTTTTGAAACTTGATATAGTTTTCCTTAAATAAATTGGTACATTTTTTATTTATGACAATTTTTCCAATTACAAATAAAATAAAATATAATAATTATCTATGTGTATATTTAATTTTAAATACAATTTGCTGAATTTGTAGTATTTAACAATAAAATAAAGTTGGTACAATAATTAATATTCTACTTTTTTGAAACTCCAGTATCTTTGTTGTCCGTGATTATATGAAATTTGTTTATGCACAATTATTTGACAGTAACAGTACAGTTGACATCTTTTGCTTGCATCTTGGTTTATATTATCGTTTACATAATTTGATGAACACGAAACTATTAAAATGTAAGTAAAACTATTAGATTAGTAGAATAAGCTGAATTAGGCGAGAGGTCGTGTGCTGGCCACATCAGATTTTTTTCTTTAGTCGTTCGCATTCTTTCAATACTTATAGCTCCGTCTCGAGACTTCTGGTAAATTCTGTATAAATAAATGTAAACCATAAAACTAAATGCTTCTGTGAATGAGGCTTTAAATTATTTTAAAAAACTTAATTTTATTTGACTGATTTTTAAATGATTTATTACTTACTGAATATTTGTTTTGCTTACCTACTTATATTTTCTCTACCTACCTTATGTGTGTGGTTTACACACATACACCGACTGGCGCATCTCCAGTGGCGTACTGAGGGGTCAGGTGGGGCGAGCGGGGGCGCGCGCCCAGCATGTCGCCGAGTTGGGATGCCTCAGCATGGGCCACAATATCTTCCGTTGTTTTTCATTTCACGTTAATTTACCGGCGTAGAATGCGTGAGATAAGATTAACATGAACACGAGGAATCTGTAGGAATATGTAGAGTAGTATGATATTAAGAATGTTACTTTGTTTTCATTAGGATTGAGAAGAAATTCATAGAGTGAAATTAATAATTTAATTATATTGATGGTAAAATTAAGACCAAGGGGATCTGAATCCAGAATCTCACTCTATATTTGAAAACCTACTCACTCATACTCATATTAAAACAATGAAAAAAATTATTATTATGTAATTTCTGCCTTTATTTTAATTTAAATGTATTTGTGTTTTATATCGTTGATTTGGATTTGATTTGAATTTCTCGAAATCTGTAGGAGATAAAAAAATATTTTGAGGACTACTGTGAATTCCTGGGTTATAAGTGCCTGTAGAACGCGCAAATTAGAAAATTGTACTAATTAAACAAAAAAGTTATAAGTGAAAAACGAAACTGGCATAATTTACATTTTCGCGTATTACATATATCTGGACACCTATTATTTTTATTTTAAAGAAAAAGTAAAAACATTTCTAAATTGGTTCCCCAAAGAAGCAACTTTCGTCTAATTTAACTAACTTCGTATCTCTTATGGTTCTCGAGATCCCTATGCTTAAGGTGATCCACTACCTATGGCAGAAATCAGTCAAAAACATTGATTCCGCACGCTATTTTAAGCGTTTATTGTTTGTTAAACATAAAAATAACAAATAATTTATGTTTGAGAGGAAAAAATAATAATATTTGTAAAAATACTGCAATATTTGTTAAAAAATCTGACGTGGACACCACATGACTTCCTTGTACGCCTTGTGTGTTCATACTTTTCTTAATAACTAAAATGTAAAATAATATTAAAAATTCTTTTAACTTATTATACTAGTATACTCACAAATATATTTTAGTCATTTTATTTAAACTGCAGAAGAAGATATAAAGCATATTTTACTATTGTCACTGTCATGTCATAATCATTTAAATTTTACGTAGTAACAAATGTTAAACGATCATGGAGTACAAGATACCGAAATACTAAATTATAATTATATACTTTAATTATTCTTAAATGATAGAAGATACAGAAAATTTTTATAAAATACCGATTGTAGATAATAATCACATAATCTTTCATTTAAAATAAAAAAAATTGTCTAAAATTAATTAATTATCAAAATATTTTTAAAAAGTACTACTTCCGGTTTGTAGACTGAAACCAAAAATAGGAGGTGCACAACTAGATGCTATAACAGTCCTAAATACAAAATTTCAGCTTTCTACGTCTAACCGTATTTGAGTTATGCGACACACATACGTCCGTACGCACGTACGCACGTACGCACGTACGCACGTACGTACAGACGTCACGACGAAACTAGTCATAATGGATTCAGAAAAGGTCAAAACGGATATTTCCGTCAAAATCTGAGAACCGAAATTTTTCGCGATTACAATACTTCCTTACTTCGTACAAGGAAGTAAAAAGAGGGTTTTCGCGCGCCACTGTACAGCTTTTATTTATAAATGAATTTTTTTAATTTTAATATAATTGTCAACAAAGCTTGGATCTGCGAAATAACCGATCGAATTTTTAAATTTGTTTTAAAATAGAAAAAATTGTACAAATTCAAATTAACATTATTTTAAAGAAAAATTTTAAAATTCTTCATTTTGCATTTGGTAGATTGTACTTTTATCTTCACGTCGTTAGAGTATTGAATTTAACAAAACAATAAACGTCGTGGAGTGGCGCGCGAAATCCATGTTTTTGGCTGTTTTCTGACGCTGTCTTAAACAGTTTAATTGGTCACCCTGTATAGATTTAATCGCTCACATGGTATAAAATATATCTATATACCTATAACTCACAACATTTAAGGCTGCCATACTCAACTTGTATAAAAGTCAAGATAGACCCGATGTATACACAAACCAACTACTCCCATCCTCTAAATCTAAACTCTAAATCACTGTATTCAATCTCTCCGTACATCTGTTTCATCACATTACGCATATCGCATTCCTGTCGGCATGGTGCGTGAGCTGTTGTCTTTCCGCTACGCGTTGCTACGCAGTGCCAATCAAACATCTCCGCATCAACAACATCTGAACGTCGAGGAACAAGTGAAACAGGACCGCATCGCGTTATCTGGACATCGCTGTGTGTCAACTGTCAGTGGCGGGATCTGGACCACTGATGCTGCGAGAACAGTTCTCAGAGAGCAATCAGTGGAGGAGAGAACTGTTTATGAGATAAAGATGCGTGTGCAATAACTGTATTATTTATTATTAATTTTTAATAGGTTACTAATATTTCTTATCTACCACACTTTTTTCAATTTGCCTCACATATTAGACCGGGCGCTGGAAGTAGTTGAGTATGCAAAATATGAGGACCGCAAAATTTTGACTTGAGATCCTAGGGATTACAACTTTTGAACGCGTCAAGATATCGACTTACGGATTGAAGCATTCGATTCCCCGCATTTGTTTCTATTAGAAACATATTTCATTAATTAAAGAAGTATTTGGTTAGTCCAAAAGTAAAGATTTTCTTTGCAGAAAATATAGAATCTTTTGTAATTTATAAAAAAAGTTATGTTTAATCATTTGCAACTTTAAAACGCATTGAGATATCGACTTCCGGTTTCAAGCATTCGATTCGCCGGATATTTTTCTATCAGTTACATATTTATTTATGTTAATGGGCCTTATTGTTTTAGTCTGAATTTACAGATTTTCTCTGAAAGAGCGCATATAGAAATGTAAAAAGAATATTATCTCATATTATTGAGAGAAAAAACACATAAACAACATATATATTGGTTAATATAGTTAAGATATTAAATTTTATTTTATTATTATTAGAAATACGGGCTATTTGCGTTTTTCTTAGTGACTAATTTGGATCAATTGACAGCGAAAGGGGGGGCGACCAGACCAGCAGGTGGCAAGATGTATTTTTATGTTCCTTAGGTTCTCAAGTATATACATATCAGTCAAAATTTTGCGGTCCTCATATTTTGCATACTCAACTACTTCCAGCGCCTGGTCTATATTGTAAGTCTTCACCAGTATAGATATATTTTATATTTTACCATACTAACATTATATTCCAAATAAAACATACTTATACTACGTTCAAATAAAATTTGACGACGTAATACAAAATCTGAGAAATATCAAGGTCAAAGTAACCTTACTTAACTGTTATTTTCCCTTTTATTTATTTATTGGTGTCATTCTGTATAGAATGGCGAAATATAATAAAAATTTGTATCACGGTACTAATATTTAAAAAATACTTCGAAAACTAATGCATAACTGCGTTCAAATGTGCAAATAAAGCATACCAAAATGGCGGATATCTATATCCAAAGTTGCTTCAATGTTTTGTTCCTATGCTCCCTCTATAAACTTCTAAGGGTCAACTCATCCCACTTGACAAAATAAAACCCCCCAGAACATTTCAAGAATGTGAACAATCCTAGCGATTGCTAATGTCCGCCCTTAGTAACATTATCTTAACATCCCAATATTAATAATTTGGTAATAATAAATATCCCATGTAATTCTTTGAGATGTTTGTATTGAGTAATTTTTGATCATACTCAGGATGCGGCTAGAATAGACTTAGTAATATCGCTTAAAATACAAGAATGAGATATTTTTAAACATCTCATGGTCCATGGATAATTCATGTCAAGAGAGCATAGTTAAAAGAGAGCACACACCGGAAGAGATTTTTGTCAGCTTAACTAGATTGTGTTTGTTTATGTCCCTGGATTCGAATCTGAATTTTCAGAACCACAGTTGGTCATACATGGCACACTCTGCTATATGTCTAATTTTAGAACTTCAATTGAAAAGTGTTTTTTCTTCTTCGTACTGGATATTGGCGATATATCTTCATACTATCATGTGTAGGGATGTCATATCCATACCAGGTGTGGATATGAAATTCAAGGTCAAATACGTCAAAAAATTATTATTGTGTGCAAATTATGTTTTTATCATGACAAATAATTATTAAAAACATTAAATCAAGTGTTATTTAATAATTCATTATGTTTAAAAGCATGATTTTATTACAAAAAGAGCAAATAAAATTAAGAGTTTTTAAGTTGGCAACAATTATTCAAATGTCATAAATATGTCAAAAAATAATTGATGTAACCCTACTTTTAAATAATTTTTGGCATCATATTGAGTGCATTTATTGCAAAAACTATATTTCGTTATTTGATCATAGAAAAAATAGACTGTACAACTCGAGTGGATTGCCCATATCGCACGCGAACGTTTGCAGACATTCCCTCTATGGGGTCGTGACTGCAAACTCGTTCTCGTGCGATATTTGGCATCACATCCACTCTTGTTGTACAATATTCTATTTCTCAATTAATAGAACGAACCCTAAATTTACTAGAGAAATTTTGGGTTGGGATACTTTTCTACAAATTGAAATTCAAATGCACTAAATTTCAGTTTGATGAACGCAAGTACACCAAATTTTGAAGTGTAAACACAGCTTAAATAGCAAAAAACAGCTAACGTGATCTATCATGCTCAAAATACAGTCAAAAACATAGATTTCGCAAACTAGTACAGCTTTTATTGTTTTGTTAAACATTTATGGTAGAGATGGAATAGTATAGTATGTATCAAGTGTCGATATAGAAATAGGAAATATTAAGCATCTTATTTGCGAGTGTTTTACTTGAAGCCGAAAATCATTACTATACGTTCATGCTGCGTTTTCGATTAAAATTTCCACACGGCCGTTCTACTGTTTGTAAGATGACATTTTGGAAAAGTGCAATGAATGCCGAAAGTGCGAATTTCGGTGGTAGGCGTAGAAAAATACTCTTTATCCATGAGTGATAATTATTATGCTGATTAAAAATTTAAAACTGTTAGATCTGGCTTTGCGGAAAAATTACAGTCCAGGTATTAACTATTTTCTCTCAATTAAAACATACATAGGTACATATCTATTCACTGAGAAAAACGTTTATTTAGATTAAATGATGTTCTATAACAGTTAACATATAATTACTTTGAATATGGCGAACCAAATGAATATTGAGTGTTAACTTAGAGTAAGTTTAAGCATTTTTCATGAATTTGTTTATATTTAATAAACATATTGTATCCATGCCTTAACATTAATTGAATAATAACATTACATTTGTTAACATTAAATAAAGAAATATTATATGTTCATAGAGGAAATTTAAATGATAACATATATTTTTTTATAAATAGTAACTATTTTCTGAATTATAATAAACAATCATTTATAGAAAACATTATTATAGTATCAGTTATACATTGGTATTGTTGTATCCAATACAGCAATTTTATTAAAAGGAAGAAATAAATGGGTAATAATAAATAATGCGATATTATAATAAATAATACTTATATAGTTTATTAATAAATCATTTATGTATTTTTCATACACTTTACATGTTTTGATTATGGATATCAATTATTTAATTTAATAAATATTATGAATATATATTCTTACAAGCTTTCCTTTGAAAAATGTTGCTTTAATAGTTTTTTAAATTGATTCCGTCGCCCAATTTTTGGAATTAGTTCCTTTAATTTAAATCGTCGTCCGTTAATCCATGCAGATCACTTATATTTATTTCGTTATCTGAAATTTGTTTATTATACTAGAAAACAGTGCAGACGTAGATACCAGTAACATTTCTTACTCTCAAATTTTTATATCAGAGAACTAAAACCCCATCTGGTAAATAAATAATTAAGTTCATGAGTAGCCAGTATAAATAATTGATTTTATATTAATAGTAACACTAACACTGCACTAAGAAACTATTAACTATTGACAACAACGTGCTATAATTCGATCACAATATAAAGTTCGCCCATTCACCCCGTAAAAACATGTTTGTTAAATAATTATTTAATATTCAACAAAGTGAAATACCTATATTTAAAATATAATTTGGTTACTGTTAAACATAATTTATTCATAGTTAATATACTATTTTAGCTATCAATATGATTTGTTAAAAGTTAACATTTTAGTGTATTTATATGTTAGTAAAATTATGTTAAGAATAAAAAACTAATATTTCAATATAAATAATTAAATTGTTGCAATTCAAATAAAAATAATTTAGACTAAATAATTTTACGATAAAATTAAATGAAACAAATTATATTAACTGTGAACTAATTCAGTTTGAACTAATCGTTTGCTAAAAGACGACTAAAAGACAAGAATTGAAATATAAAGATTTATTAGTATTTAAGCATACTTCATTATCTTTCACCATGTAATATTAATTCTTAAAAAATATTACTCGAACTAAGGGTATATTAACTATTACTACTTTATTTTTCTCAGTGAAGTTTCACCTAACTTCGGTGTGACAGCAATTTTAATTTGTACCTCTGTTCTATCTCTAAAGTATTTTTTAAAATGTTGGTACTTTTTTGTGTGTCAGCAAACACATTTCGTTAGACTATGTTTTTTTTGTACATAAATGAATAGCATTGTGAATAACACACTCCTAAATAAAATCGTTTTCTTACGCATTAGTTTTTATACTTCCGGACTTAACGCTCTATGACGAATATATAGTAACTTCTAAATTTGATACCAAAAGCGGAAATAGTATAATTAAATTAATATTTCCTCAACTTTTTCTGTCACTAGATGCGCGCATATTTCTTTATGGCTTTGGAATCTTAATGGAGACAATTACACAGAACTAAACTAATTTAAATGCTTGGATTGTCTAAATCTTTTCTTTATTTGTTAAATGAATTGTGACCATTTTTGTGGCGATTCGGTCATCGGTGAGTCATTATGGAACAATGAATGAATCAATGTCAATTTAACCTTATTTAAGTTTAACTATCTTCCTTTTATGTCCTGCCGGGATGTTTCCTGCCATTAGAATCAACGGTCCTTTGAAAAATCAATCACTGTTTTATGGATATTTAATCATTGAGAAATGCAGTCTTTATTTGACTTTAATGTCTGGCTTTGTTAGTTGTTTACCAATTTGTACTAATAGATTTGTCATACGTTTTAATATCTCTTTTAAATAAGCGTTCAGATATTTAAATTCAATTGTAATAACATTTTTCCAATAATAAGTAGGTAGTTGATCAACTTAAAACTTAAACAAATTGTACGTTGGAATTCTTCTCCAAATTTTAGACTGCTGCAGATGTTACAAATTTGCAGTGGCCAATTTCAAATTAACTCATAAATGATGTTTTCTTAAATGCTATTTTTGACACTTCTTTTGCTACAGTTTTACCATACTCGATAGAAAAAAATATACTATAGTTGATTTCTTAACTAAACGGAGCAATCTGAAGTTGGAATACTAAAACTGATCATTTTTGATTGGCTTTTTAAAATTTTAAAAATTAATTCCTATCATGAGATACACTTTGTATAAATTTGATTTTTTTTTAATTTTTAGGAATTTTTATAATCATGTACAATTTTTTAATCAAAATGTTAAAAAAGCATATCTGTAGATTCATTCTTTCTCTATTAAATCCTTTTTGAAATACCATAACCATTAATGTACTGGCCACAAAACATTCGCTCCGTTAGTACATTTTATGCTGGATTTTATTAAGATGTCCAATAGGCAAATATAGCAAGTAACAAGGGTGATGTTCTCATTCTTGAAATGTTCTGGGGATTTTATTTTGTCAAGTAGGTTAAACCAACATTTAGAATCACTTTAAAAAAGTGTAATAAGAGTAGACAAGCTTTTTAAAGGAGAGGGCTAAAAATGTCGCAGGAATTATGCAGATTTTGGGTCAACTTGAAACACTTTATTACATAAATATACCGATCTACATCTGCCAACACATTTACAATCCTACACTCCCTTCCACTGGAAATGTCACGTGTCAGAAAGGTTAGGTGTTGGTATTTCCGGTGAGTATTGTTGGTGAGGAACTGGGGTGAACTACCCCTATCTAAAACATGGTGCCGTTGGCTCCTGACGTCATGTTTCCTAGCGTCGTGTTGTGTAAGATCGCAGCGCGTTGTTGTGAACGGTTGAGCGACATCTTGAACTGCATCAGCATTACGAGGTAGGTGCCCATGGCGGATACCAGCTGGAATACGGACAAATGGTGAAGATATACATTAGAACATGTTTTTAGAAGTACATGGCGATGGCGTGTTCGTAGATTCATCTGAAGTTACCTACACGCAAAAGTGTACCGTTTCGCCGGAGTTTAGCTTCAAAGGTTTTATACAAAAATTGAATTTACTTATAACAAATAAGTTTCTATCTTTACTTTAAAAATGCCTCAAACTTCGAACAAACTGCAACAAAAGCTTTCTCGACGGAATCCAATAAAGAAAAATGTGCTTTTTAACATATCAAAAGTTTCCGGAAATCACTGAAGCCATTGAAATTTTGAAAAAATGATCGCTATTTCTGGTTTTTTAAGTTTAACTCATCTTTAGCTTATCATTACGAGAAAAACATTTATATGGCGTTATAGAGCACATAATTCTCCATGAAAATGATGCATGGGATTTTTATGTCAGTTAACCTGTTTTAGAAAATATAAGAAAAATGCGTTTAGGAAATTTTCAGTCATTTAAGTGCTAATATTTTCTCTTGACACAATAATGACTGCCATATTTTAACGGATAAAAATATCGCCATACGGTTTTCAGCATATGATTTCTATAACAATTTTCTATAATATCCATTATTTTTATAATTTTCGAGGCTCTCAATTATTCACAAATTGGAAATTTTCTAAAAGTGAATATAGATAAAATTTTGTTATTTTTGTGTTTATTCAGCTGTTATTTCGGGATGGATTCAGATATTAACTTCCGGTTTTCTGTATTCAACTTTTTCTATTACATGCTTTTTTTTAAGTTCACTCTTGGTTTAGTCTAGGCTTAAACATTTTCTTCAAGATATAATCTAAATATTTCAATATTTTTAAAATTATTGTTTTTAATTAGCTGTCAATTCTTAACAAATTAAGATATTTACTTATAATTTACTTATTTATTCCTAGGTACTTGGAAAATATTATATTACTAGATCCTTAATTTTTCAAATTTCTGAACTATTACTTTTAATGTTTTAATTACGAATCAGCATATCGAACTGTATTTTATTTTTATTTTACTGACTATAATTGCCTCCTGACAATGAGCGAGATTCAGTCAGGACTAATTTTCCACAACCGATACTTATACGAGTAGTATCCCAACTTGTAATGGTGACGAAAGTACATACCAATCCGGACCAAGCAATGAAAATTTCACACCTGATCCAGATTCGAACCCACAAACTCAGTAACCAGAGCCAAGCGCTCTACCACTGTGCTATCCCGCACATCTTCCCTTTACAATTTACCAAATAAAATTAAAACACAATATCTTACCGAAGTAATGAGTTGCCTATTGATATTAGCAAACCCGTTCAGATTCATCGTCGGCGGATTCTTCTCAATAGCAGTCAAGAACATATTAATCTCCTTGAGCGTCTCATCATCCAGACATTGGAAGTTGGCGTTGATCAGCCTCTCTTGGACATTGTACCCCATCTTCCTGCTGTTGTGGTAGGCCTCGTTGCAGATGACGAACAAGATGCTCATGGTGTATAGAGATAGCAACAGGAGGCCAATCTCCTTCTCAGAGAACCCGTGGTCTAAGATCTCCGCGAGGCAGCCATAGGTGGCCACGATGGTCGTCAAGGTGATCAGAATGCAGAACATGGAGTACATGCCGCTGTAAGCTCGCCCAAGCTGCTGCATCAAGTGGGAGAGATCTACCCAAAGGCTGCGACAGTCGCCCAGCTTTTGAGCTGCGTTGGTGTGGCTTTCGAGAGCTTTTTTTATGAACTGGACTATGCCTGTAGCGGCTTCTCCCTAAAATAATTCGGTTTGATGTCTTTTTACTTTCCCGACTTATGTAAGAGGGAAGTATTGTAATTGTGATTTTTGACAGTTCGAGATTTTGATGAATCTTTAGATCACGGTTTAGACCCTACTGAACCCAAAAAACATAATTTAAAAAAAATCGGCCTGTCCGTAAGCACGATAACTTGAGAACGCGTAGGAATTTTTGACTGAAATTTTATGTTTAAGCTTTTTATAAAAAAGTTAATTTTAAGTTCGCTAATGAGCTTTATTCAACCAGTGGTACCAGCTTTATAAACTGAATTTTTTTTATTTTTATTAAAATACAATCGAGTGTAGTATCAAATTAAAGCTCACGGAAAAATAATTCTAGAAGAAGAATAAAATAAAGTCAGTATGTGGATCTGTGAGTCAGTATCTGTCTGGAAGTTGGATAACTTAAAAAGGCGTTGAAATTTTATATTTAGGATCTTGAGCCAAAAACTGACTTTAAAATTTGATAATGAGCTTTATTCGACCAGTGATACCTACCAACATTATAAATTGAACTTTTTCAAACTAAAATACTAAAATATGGTATCAAATAAAAGCTCTCGGGAAAAAATTCTAGTAGAAGTATAAAAATAACATTTAAACGATCGTCAATTGTTTATTTTAATAAATTATTCAAATAGATGAGTTTAGTAGAAATGTTAAAAATGATATTTATGCGATTTTCAATTGTTTCTTCAAAAATTATTCAAATTTTGTCAAGTGTAACTACCTATTAAAGCTCTTTGGGAAAGAATTCTAGTCGAAATATAAAAAACAACATTTAAACGATGATGCAATTACTGTTTTGTACGTGTTATTCAAATTACTTATGTCGATGTAAGTATCAACTTAAATCTTTCGGGGAAAAGGAAAGCTTTATTCAAATTTTGCTGAATGAAGTATAAAATTAAAGTCTTTACAAAAGTAAGTTTAAAAAGTCGGGGAAGTACTGTGGTGGCCACAGCAGTTTTTTTCAGATAAAAATAAACCATACTGGGGATCCAATAGTATATTGTGTATCAAGAAAGTTTGAAAAAAATATCTTACTTGCTAGTGTTTCATTTGTGGCACGACCCGAAGGAGAGTTCCATTATTCTATAGCGTTTATTGTTTTGTTAAACATAATACTAACAAATAATTTATGTTTCGGGGAAAATACAATTTTGGCACCCATATTTGTAAAATAAATATTTATAAAAAAGAGGGTTTTCGCGCGGCTCTTTACAGCTTTTAAGTGAATTAACTTCAAATTTTAATATGTTGTCAACAAAGCTTAGATCTGCGAAATAACTGATCAAATTTTTTAAATAGAAGATACTTGTGTTCAAAAAATAACAAAAATTGTAAAAATTCAAATTAACATATTTAGATTTTAAAGCAAAATTTTAGTTCGTACTTTTATTAATAATAATATTTTTAGATTATTATATTTACCAAACCAATAAACGTTGTGGAGTAGCTCGCGAAATCCATGTTTTGGCTGTTTTCGTCTTACTCTAATTCATTTCGTGACTGGGCCTGAGGTAAATCTTACTTACCTGAGCTAGACAGTTGACGTACCAAAGCGAAGCCAGACAGTTCATCGTGGCTAGAATGTGATAATAAGCAATCGTGTGCCAGTACAGCAAGTCGGGCTGAAGATAAAACTGAGACAGAACCACTGCAATGCTGATCAGCCAGGAGAAGACACAACATGACCATGTAATGCACGGCAGTCGAGGGAACATTAACATCTCCCCTGTTATTCTTTCATACTTGTACTGAAAAAAACATCGTCTACATTTGGGTAATCGAATCAAGAACACACCCAGGAGCTGCGAATTTTAATTTTATTGTAACATTAAGAAAATACCCTGCGGGTTAATTTTTTAGGGTTCAAGGTCAAATACTCTCAAATTGAAGTTATCTTTAAGATATAAATTATTTAGTTCGTATTGTATCCTCGCGTAGCTTTACAACCTTTCTGACACAAAATTGGTGAAATAGAAAGATATGTCTGTCGTTGTTTCTTATACAAGGTGTCGCAAAATTAATCTCCCGATTTCTTAAGGCAGTATCTTTGTTTGTAAATGGAAACATTGGTCCTGTTTGAGTATTATGCTTACTTAAACGTATAGATGCGCAGATCATATCGGTCAAGTGTCCGCTGCCACAGTTAATGCACAGTCGGGCTCGTTTCACTTGTTCACTTGTTGTCGGATGGTCTCCTTTAGGGACGCCAAGATCTGTGACTTGTTCGTTTAATTCGTGACTTCAAAAAACCTCCAAAAAAGTCTGGAACGGTCAAATTGGGAGATCTAGCGGGTCAGTGCAAATCGCCAAAATGAGAGATCAAGCAATCGGGAAACGCTTGTTCCAAAATGTCAACTGTCGGTCGTGCTGGGTGTGCGTTTGTACCGTCCTACTGAAACCACATGTGCACGAAACCCAACTCGTCAATTTATGACAGCAAGAAGTCGTTGATCATGGTTCTTTATTTTATCTGTGCACCAGTCACAGTAACAGTGTTGCCACAGCAGCAATATTCTCCACCAAACGGCTACTCCGGGGCCGGCCACGTCTGCTACTGTCCCGTGTTAAGTCTGTCTCCTCAGAGTGGGCGTCTACATACCGCAGTGTTTGTCCAAATAAAGCCACACGACCAGGGAATTGACGACGAAATTTACGTTGAGCCAAATCCGCCGACCGATTATTTATAAATTAAAGCATCATCCGATAGGGTGATTACTTTTGCGCCACCTAGTAGGTATATCGTTTTAGAAATAGAAATAAAAAAGATTTTAGGCGATACTACAAAGTAGTTTTATAATAATTTAATGACTTAAATGACAACCCGGATTCAAGTTTGTCCAGTATTAGGCCTATTCAGATCTATGCTCTTCATCCTTTTTCTCAAAATATCCTGTTAGGTACAACCGAGCGCAAAGTGTCAAATTTAAGACAGTAGTGTTGCTACATAAGAAATCGTCCAATACTTATCTATTCCACCAATTTTTGCGTAAGCAATGTATTTACTGTAAGTAGTGCCCAATGGTTTTTAATTATTTGTTTTCAAATTAGGCCAAACTCAATATTATACTCTTAATTCTTAACTATGAAACACGGCAGCCCCCTCCCGTTCTGGGTATGCATACGCCTTAATCTAACACTAAATAGGTACCTAGTTAAGATAGTTTGAAATGAAAAGTCGGTTCAGCTGTGCGAACGGGCATAGTGTGCTGCACATATTACACAATTCGACCTAGTACCGTTTGCTGTATTGCATTTCACACCATAACAATATAAGTAATGTATAAGTAACGACAACGACAAACAGAACACTCAGGGCCGCCGCGTGCGAATGTGCAGGGCGTGCCCCGCACAAGGACGGCTTATCAAAGGGGCGGCATTCTGGGTAAAAATTAAATTTTTATTTTTCTAAAAAAAATTAATTTTATTGTTTGACAATAATTTTCAGAATTCATTGTTTTAAAATTATTATTATAAATTATGATTCTTAATTTATTTATATTTCTTCGTTGTCTTCAATTTTATTACATCTCCTTTTCAAGTACCTATAGGTACTACACGTTATTGTCAATGACAATAACCTATAATGCCTATGGCACACCGGTCGAGGAGCATCGAGGACCATCGAGTAACTCCTCGATGAAACGAAAGAACGCACCCGTCCGCGATGGATTTCTATTTCATCGGTGACAAATACATCAAAGTTTTACGCGAAATCAAATCCAAAGATACGTCTGAAATGAGATACATTCGTTTCATCGAGGAACAACTCTATGAAAATAGCGGCGCCCCTATTTTTCGTCGAGGACGGGGTGTGTTCTATCGTTTCATCGAGGAGTTACTCGATGCTCCTCGGCCGGTGTGCCATAGGCATAACAAATTCAACCTAACGCTATACGAACGATCTCTCTAATAAGATTCCGTTAAAATAGTTGACGTAGGGCCTTGAATAAAAAAAATTCGCCAGCGGAGCTATTTTCTACTGCAAGAGTATTGTGACCGGCTGATTACGCGAATGCTCGGTAAAAATTTAAGTTCCAGTCCGCCCGCGGTCACCAAATTTTCTTTATGAAGCATTATGACTTTAATAATAATAAAGGTATACTGCTGAGAAAAAAAACTTTGTCTTAGAACCAGTGGCGGATCCAAGGGCGGCGGGGCGATGAGACAACCGCCATCCCCTCTGTGTGATAATTTGTTCTTTAAAATTTAAAAAAATCGTTTCCTGACAAATTACAAATATTAAATTATGAATTTCTACTCGTGAAAGAGGGAAGAGGGTAAAATATTTCCCCTCTATGGAAAAACTTAACTTTTAATGAAACAGTCGTTGACCTTGAACTCAAACATTTTTTTCGCCTGCGGCGCTATTTCTTCTTTTTCTTTAAAAAACACTACCCAAGTACTATTTCTATTAGGATTTCGCCCCCTTCTTTCTAGATCCGTCACTGCTTAAAGCTCAAAACAAAAAAAAGCTAAGATCCTCTAAATGGAAATCTTGGCCGGCTCATTGAGTAGTTGCAATTTCTAATAGGGGTCGGATTTATAAAATATTGCACACGGGCGGCTAATAACCACGCGGCGGCCCTGAGAACACTGGCCACAATACAACTATCAAAACAAATTATTCATTGAGGAATAGCATCAGTATGATAAAATTCCTGACTGATGTTTCTGAGATAGAGAGTAGATAAGTTTTCTCTTTCTTTTATCTATACATCTTTCTCTAAGACAAAATTAGTAGTTCGCGCATCCAACTCTTCATTTCAACAGTACTATATCTTACTTGAATGTGTGTCCACATGTTTTTGTACTTTGCCACTTCGCTGCCTGTTCGCCAAGCTGCAAAGGGTACGAAAAAATGTGGGACCAAAATACTCAAAAAAATAAAATTATAAATGTATTCGTCAAAACGTTTCCCTTTTTGTAATGTCAGCTCGAGGCGAGCTTTGAAAACAATTGCTACGTAAGCTGTTTCACATAAATATATAATGTATGCATAGATCGTTGTTTTTGAGATCCAGTTCCATTCAGTGTGTCCTAAAAAAAGATTTTTGTAAATTCTCTAACATATACGGGGTGATGACAGCGATACTTAACATGGTATAGTACTATATTACATAATTAGTGAGGAAAGTGAATGATATCGTGTGAGTGATAGTATAGGCGCACGAAAATCTCACGAGCATTCGATAGACACTTTCCGGAGAGTTTTGTACACTACTTTTGCCACGACTAAAATAATAATAAGGTATTTTATTTTGATGTCAACTGTCACTGTCATAATTTGATTTTTAGGTAGAAACAACTATTCCACGATCATGGACTATAAGATATACAAGAGTTTCAAAAATTAGAATTATACAAATTGTATTTAAATTTTATCAGATAGGTACAGCAAAACTACTACTTTAATTTATGTGGATGAATTACTTCGAACGTCGCGTCTGACCATTTTTAATGGAATAATGCAATTTATTGCGAAAAACTAATGATAGAAAAAAATTATCAAATGTCACAACTAAGGTGAAGCAAAAATTTAAAACCTATAACAAATACGTTTGTTTTGTGAACGAACGGGTGGAACGGGTGTATGATAATGCTAATTTTCGTAGCTAGGTAACTGTATGGATTCTGTTAGTTTAGTATATGGTCGTGAGAAATAGTATTGTGTATCTAGTGCGCAAAGTAGTTGAGCGGTAGTTGCACAAAAAGTAAACTTTTGAGTGACTGTTTTGTGTGCGCAAAGTGGCTCAATTTTTCAACTATACAGAAATGTGTGCGCAAAATAGAAGCGTGCGAGAAAAAACGTGCTGAAAAGTTCAATTGCAAATGCAAATGGTAGTGGGAAAAAAGTGAAATACACGTAGAAGAAAAGTGAAATAGTATATTACATAATGAGCGACGAAAGTGATTGATATCATGTTGAGGGAGAATGTTGACGCACGAGGCTTGCTGAGTTCAGAAATCTCACGAACATTCGATAGACACTTTACTGAGAGTTGTGTACACTATTTTTCCCATCACCATAAATAATATTAAACATTTTATTCATGAATGTATTTTCGTGTCAATTATCTCTATTATAATTTAAATTTGACGAAAAAACCAATATACCACGATCATGGAATACATAACACAAGATCTTCAATAGCGAGAATATAAATTCTATTTAAATTTTTAAATTATACCAGATACAGCAAAAGTACTACCTACTTTAATTTGTGTGGATAAATCACTTTTAATGTTGTGTTTGTCCATTTGCAATTTATCACTAAATACTTAATGACAGGAAAATATTATCAAATGTCAGAAAAACAACACACGCCTACTAAAAGGTGAAACATAAATTTAAACTGTGGCGTTAAGACCTGTTCGATAACATATATAACGGATTACACGAATGTGTAATATTGTTTATCCAACACCTCTTAATAAAAGCATCATAACTATGGTGATTTTAAACAAGCAAAGTAAAAAATTTCCCACTAGTGGCTTTGATCAAAATTATACCCACTTGGGGGTAAATTGTTACTTTGCTTGTTGGAAGTCACCATAGTAACGGTGTTTTAGGTTGAAACTTATTATTTGTTAAATATTTAAGCAGTTATTAAGAGGTGTTGGATAAAACGTTATACTTCACACGTGTGCAAAAAGGAATGGCCCGCTTGTAAAGCAAATAACTATTATTTTCATAGCTAGGTAACTGTAGTGAAACTGGTAGTTTAGAAATATTCCTCAACAAAATCTTACCTAGCCCGACTCGCTCAATGGGCATAATCCCCATAAGTTGAAACAAAGTCAATAAACTTTTGGTGTCTCTGTAGAAGTTATCAGTTCGAAACAATTCCTCTGGCGAGGGTTTGTCGTCCATGAGTTTCCCTCGACTGGGTAACTCAATTTCGGCTTTAGATCGTTTTCTTTCTGTGTTTTTAATATACTTCTGATGCGGATTATCGACATTTTCGACTTCACTGTAGTCTTCCAGGTCGAAAATTGACATTCGATGGTCTACATTCATCTTGGAGACGATTTGGAAATTGTTTTTATCACAAATTAATCTTTAAACATTATCTTCATAGATTTTAGTTTTCTTGTATTTATCTCAAATACAAAAATATATTTTCCTTTTTTGATGATTACAATCATGAAAATCTGGACTGAAACACATTTTAAATTAGGTATTGTCAAGACAATTATGTGATAACAAAAGTTTTAAATTCTACAGTCTTTATTGATAATGATCTTGAAATTTTAACATAATGCCTAATGTAAAGTAAGGCTTATCTACAAAATGGCTGAACTTGAGATAATTTTGATATTTTATTCAACACAACATAGGAAAAACGCTATAACTTATTTAATTATAAATAAATTAATAAGACTATTTCCCACATATTAAGTAAACCAATCATTTGCTTCAATTTTTGAAATTCTGACTTACAAAAATCGTAAAAATGCTCTAGGGACAATTTTCCCGTTACATTGTTATGACTACTATGTATGATAATTTTATTGATTTTGTATTGTTTTTTATTGCAATTAAAAGTGTCAAATGAATCTTTTTGTGACAACTTCTTACCATAAAATAAAAAATATAAATATAACGCCAAAAAATACAGTTACGTCAAAAACCTTAGTTTGGCACCAATTTATTGCTAATGAACTTGTGAAAACATTAGTCTTAATTTAAAAACACCTTGCTTGCAACAATTCAATGAAATCGTGGTTATCATCATTCATCGCAATGATAACATTTTTTATAAAGAGAACTAAATTTTCAAACAAAATGTTTACAATCGTATTTTAAGGCCAATTTGAGGCAAATTTAATAGTTTTTTTTTGGTACACTAGAGCCACAAAACAGTACTTTGTCGCTACAGTGCTACAGTTTTTAATATATCTTAATTAAAAACTGAATAACTATTGTACAACGATTGTAGGAGAATGGAGAAATATAAGTAGATACAGGATACAAATTTTCCATAATACTGGACTTAAAAATTCTAATATACCTGCTGTTTCAACAACTATTGAGTAAAGTTAGTTTGATGAGAGTCCCAAAAAGTCTACACTATTATTAGTGAAAAATATTTCTATATAAAGGTTTTGTGTTATAATCTTAAGAAACATCTATAAAAATTGATTTTTTTAAACAAAACATGTTCCGGACAATACAATTTGTGCTGCGTTTAATAATAATTTTAACAATTCTTCCACTTACACTGCACATAAATAAACGTTTCGTTACATAACACAATTTTTTAAAATTTAAAAATTTATATTTCCCTTTGCTCATTCATTTAAGTCACCTGAAACAATTATATTTCACACTTTTCCTTTAGGTATCCTTTGTTCAAAGAACTCAGTGAATCTTCAGTATGGATAAATATCTACCGTAAGCTACCAAAAGTCACTCAAAACTAATTCTTCATCATCCGAATTCTCTTGGCGTGTTCTGCTCTAATTACGCGGCATGCATATTGCATCAAGTTCAATTATTCCTGTAATTCGACAATTAATCATCCGCTAATTAATGGCTGAAGGACCGGCACCACGCCTGGTATTTTTTATTCATTTGTTTGTTTTGTTTACTGTGTTATGTGTTTTATGATGTGGGATGGTTGCAATTGTCAGGGAATTAATTGTTGTTTTGTTTCGTTGTTGCAGGTTGGTTGTTTTGGTGTGGACAATCGGTTGCCATGGAAAGACTGAAAATAAACCTGCCGGGAAATACCCCATAGAGGTAAGTAAACTATTGTTTTAGCCATAGGAGAAAAAACATACTTTACATAATGTATTGTTTAAAAGAGTTTAAAATAAATAAAACAGATTCTTTTTAATGTGACATTTACTGGCGACATCTCTTAGCAGTTGTTTCAAGATTAATTGTCAGAAGGAAATTTTAGTGCAAATGTCAAATGCATCTCACTTTACCGCATAGAAAATACACATTTTTAATAAATATATGTAATACATCATAATGCGTTAAGTAGATATTTGTCCAATGCCCGGTTTTATTAAAGCACTCCGCTTCGTGTCGTACTTTTTATGAATGTAATGATTTCCTTTTTCTTTAGGTATAATTTTTTTTCAATTATTATTATTCAAATTCATCATAAAAATGGGGTAGATATTTAACACAAAATAAAAAAATTCTAGAATTTTCATACGCAGGAAAATGCAAGCACAAGAAGATTCAAATCTAGAAAATATATGCGTAATAAAATATCTACATCAAAAGATTCACTTACAGGAAAATTCCGATCTAGAATTTTAGATTTGGCATAAATGCAAACATAGGATGATGCAAACACAGGAAGATGCAAATCCGGAAAACTAGTTGGCCTTTTCACTTTTACACAAGGGGTTAAATTATGTTGAACTGAACTAAATGCACAACCCAATACCATACTTGAGATGGCTAGGTATTCAAAACCCTAATCTACGAACACTGCCTTGCTCAAACACATAGCCTTTTGCATTTCTATAATCTTTAAAACCTGCCTTTTCAATTCTCTAAAATAGCGGCTTCCCAAATGATTCATATTTCTAAAATTCAAAACCTGCCTTGTTCAATTCTTTAAAATGGCGGATCTCCGAATGATGCATTTCTCTAATATTCAAATCCTGCATTGTTCAATTTACTAAAATGGCGGATCCCCGACTGATGCATTTCTCTAAAATTCAAAACCAGTCTTATTTAATTTTTACCAAAATTGAGTCTTTTTTGACATAAATTAATCTATGCTAACAAAACCCTTCTTGAGTCCAACAGAAATCCGTTATTTTGACATAAACCAATCTATGCTAACAAAACCTTTCTTGAGTCCAATAGAACTCTGTTTTTTGACATAAACTAGTCAATTGAATAAGGTAGGATTTGAATATTAGAGAAATGCATTATTCGGAGATTCGCCATCACAGATAATTAAATAAGGCAGGTTTTAAATTTTAGAGAAATGCATCATTTGGGGCTCGCCATTTTAGAGAGTGAGTTAAGTCAGATTTTGAATTTTAGAGAAATGCATCATTTGGGATCCGCCATTTTATAGATTTAAATAAGACAGGTTTTGAATATTAGAGAAATGCATTAGACAGTGTTTGGGCTAAGCAGTGTTTGAATTTTAGAGGGATACATCCATTCCCCTTCAAATTGGGAATAAACAATTTCAAATTGAGGCTTAACAATATCAAATTTATATTTGTTTATTCCCAATTTGAAATGTTTATTGAAAAGATATAGTTTCATAAATTTGCATCTTCCTGTGTTTCTATTATACCGAAACTAAAATTCTAGATTAAAATTTTTCTGTGAATGAATCTTTTGATGCTCGTGTACTTATACATTTTCTAGATCTGTCTGGTGTTGCATTTTCCTGTGTATAAAAATTCTAAATTTGTATTTTCTAGTGTTGAATAAGCACCCAAGAGATGAATCATTTATGAACTATAGGTACGCAATCATCAGTCACATTACTGAGTGACAAAAAAATGTCATTTTTACCACATGGAGAGTGAATTCACTGTTGCAGTATGCGAAGTTCTGTCAGCTCTTATTGCGTTTTGTTTGTATTTTCTACGTTTGCTACTGCGCTGATGTTTATTATCTTTGTGAAGAATCATCTCCGTCAAAGACAGTTTCTAGGAATCTGTTCTATTACATTATTTATATGCATCCATTCTAGTTTTTCTCAAAGCGCTTGCAACTGATCTCAGAAGGGAAATATTTCCTCCTTGTGAAAAAACAAGATGTGGGAATGTGTAATTAGGTTTTTGTTAATTGCTCAAGCCGGTTCCGCATTATTCAGATTTTAAAATGAAAACTATCGCAAAATTTCAATTGACAGTAAGTTGTTGATGTTTGCCCTGATACAAATTTTTATTGACATAATGGCTGTTTTACACTACGCTAAATATTGAACAAGAAATTACGCAACAAATTGTACAATATCTTGAGCAATAAATTGCTTTGTTTTTAATGAACTCTGTGTCTGTGATAATTTTATATACCTACCTACAATATTTAGTTTATGATTCTACGCAGTTCGCATATAATAATAATTTGACAGCCGAGCTTATCTCTTTTTTCAGACAATTTACGAAGCAATGCGATATTTCACACAATTTGCTGTACGATGCTACACAATTTAGATTGTTTCAAAAATTGGACAAGATCTTGTTCAAGATTTAGTGTAATGTAAAACGGACTTTAGTATTGACATTATTGACAACATTAGGATTTTGCATTTTCCTGTGTGTGAATAATAATTCTAGATTTTTGTTCAAACCATTTGCCATATATGAATAATAATTACCTACTTTAGCTCCTCAAAATCATAGTGAAAAGTGCAACCTGTAATCACCATTTGTTTCATGTTGAATTTTTGCTTTAAAAATGAAATATAACTTTTGGTCTCCTGAAGTGTAAGATAACAATCACACATTATTGACGTCTATGGTAGCTGCGATTTTATACTATGCCATGACTTTCCGCATCAGTGCGGTAAAGAGCATTGAATTTTATTGCTTTAATAGGCCGTTAAAAAAAGTTGCTACTTTACACTACCTATTAATTGTTCAATAGAACCTAAAATATTACAAAACATATTAATTTTCTCATAGAAAATACGGTATTTTAAATAAATAGGTATGTCAGCTAAAACAAAAAACATAATGTGTGCGTTAGGTATTTGTACAGCGCTTGGTTTTATTAAAACACTCCGCTTCGCGTCGTACTTATATAACCTTGCGTTTTAAAATTAATACTACCGCACTTATAATGTAAATAACTATTTCGATTTCATAAAAAATACAATATATCTCGGCTGTAAAGATATTATTTTCCTCGGCTAGCACCTCGAACAATAATATTCAACATATTCTCTAGACATATACCTACAAAATCCAGTCAGGTATCAATACCACTGCACAAAACCTTCCCCTGTGGTGTACCTATTCTCTACTAACAACCATGATTACCCGTGTGTTCATTGCTAATAACCGCACACACGGTAAATTTACGAATATAGTAAAAAATAAAATTAAATGTTGTCAATAGACGCAGACAGAACTGTTCTATTTTAAAATAATTTTTATGAGAACCCTAATCGAATTGAGCATTACGAATTAATACATTACAATTTGATGTTGACAGTTTATAAATTGAGACAAATTGCTTTCATACTTTATATGTACTCACAGTAATTCAGTAATAATTTAACAATTACTGACCATGAAACGTGATAAAAAATTACTTTATATTTATTAGCTATCCTACCACAACACATTGTAACTTTAAAGAATATGATCCAATAATTATTTCTTTCAAAATAGGTACCTATTTATTTTGTTTGGATTATGTTTCATATACAGGGTGTTTCATAACTTCGAGTACATACGTTAATGGTACTTAGGTATATGTTGTTTGATATGCTGATTACGAATCTAATTTTTTTAAAATTCGAAAAATTAAGGGTTGTTTACCTAAAACATTTTTATAGTACTGCACTGGATTCGTTTTCCTATTAAATACAAACAATAGAAGTAAGTAATTTACATATTAAATTACATAATACTAGTAAAATAACAAACGCAATTTAATTATTTTTAATGAAACAATAATTACTCCACCCAGTGGCAGTGGCAACGAAAAATTTTGGACTGAGAAACATGGAAAATAATTTTGCGATTTAAAAAAAATTCTTTTTGATTCGTAATCAGCATATCAAACAACATATACCATTAACGTATGTATCTGAAGTTATGAAACACCCTGTAGGTTGAGTTTAATCGAGTTTAATATATTGATAAATCTTTTGATATTATTTTAGATTTTTTTTTGGTAAAATATTCTCATGCTGTTTTTATTCAGGGTTTAAAATTAATTTTGTTCAAATTTATAATTGGAAAAAAATTATATGCTGCACGTTTTTTTTATTATAAAGGGCAGGTGCGTTCACAGATTCGAACTATTAATCAGTTTCAACATTTGGTATTTGATTTTTTGTTTGTTTAATACGATAATTAATTATTTTATGATTTATGGGAATGATCTATTAATTCTATTGATGATATTATGTGGGTTAGTAGTATTTTACAATATTCGAAATTGTATCTAATTTATATAAAATAATAACATCGTAAAACTATTTTTGTACAAGAAAATTTGTCTCTTTTAAAATAAATTATTGTTGATAATTACTCAAACTTAATTTAAAGTACACAATACAATTAATGTATTAATTTATTGAAGTCTTGAATTTAAAGGTGGATGTAGAAAAAATGTTAGGGAGAGGCCATATAATGTAAAAAATTAACAAATGTTGATTTAATAATTATATATCTATACTGATATAATAAAGAGAAAATATTTGTTTGTTTGTTCGTTAGAAAAATTCTTTCACCGTTGGGAAGCTACCTACGCTATCCCCGGGTGCCATAGGCTATATTATATTTTCAAAAAAAAATCGAAATTGTTTCTTCTTATGGCGAAAATGTACAGTGATTTGTCACTTAAATTGAACAAAATAACAAACAAATTAGATAACCAGACATTTAATTAAACTACTATGTTGTATTAGTTGTTGAATAGGAATTTCGAATTCAGTTGGTCTAGGTGTTTTGAAACAGACAGTTAAGTTTTTTTTCTTTATTTGATGTTTATAACGTTTATAATCTAATTCAGGGTTTACTGCTTCGATTGAGTTCAAATTTGGTAGGTATGTTAATAGCTTAAGATCTAACATAATTCGAGTAAATTATAGCCATTATGTGCGAGTCGAATACGACGTTTTATGTACGACGTACAAATATTTTTTTGCAAATTTGTAAAATAAACATACCTAACCTTACATTTTAGTCCGATGGCAGATGGCAGTTGTATTGAATAATGGATTCATAATACAATAGTGTTGATTTATGAATGTATTATTTCGGTATTATTCAATGGTTGTACATAAAAATAATTTACAAAATTAAGTTGGTTGCAATCTTTAATCATAAAAGTTGTGAATTTTAATAATTAATGTTAGTGTAAACTTACTTCAAAACAAAATTACAATGTCTAATCTAATTTCCATAAAACAAATCCCACAAATTAGGATGTCTTCATCAAGTTATCTACATGATAAACCCTCAGATATCTGTCTTGTCAATTGTTTTATGTCCCGATAGCCTGCTGTCGAAATTCGATGTTTTCTCCGTAACAAGACTTGATAGGTCGTTAGCATACGAATGTCCTTTTGGTTTGTATTACATTTCTGATTCGATACGGTTATTTATTTGTTAAACAAAGGTTCAGATGTTTCCAAGCTAAATTACGAAAATAGATCCAGTCATGCAGAATGTAAATGCGTGAAATTGAGAAACTGATATAGGAGAATTAAAAAGAGTTTGATCAATTAACTGATTGTGTGGTACACAGCTGAAGATTAGCTATTTTTAAATTTAACACATGTAGTTGATATATAGCATTTTTCTATGGTTTATTTGTTTTAATATATTAACATATTTATTTAAAATACTAATATACGATATGTTATCTGTTTTTATTAATTACAAGATATTTGTCATCTTGACCATTTTAATAAAGCTTAAATAATTTCAAGGCAAAATTTGTTATGGTCGCTGTTCTTACGAAATGTTTAAGAAAATACAATGTTTTTTAACGCTAAAATTAGAAGTAAGTACCTACCTTAAGTAGTGATGCCGTGAGACGAGACGAAACGAGAAATAGTCAATTCTCGTCTCGTCTCAAATTTTCGAGACGAGAAATATATGTATTTTCATATCGCTCATTTCTCGGCTGTTCGATTCTCGTCTCAAAGAACTCAATTGTCTCGTCTCAATTTCTCGAAAAAATTTTGTTGTTATCTATTTAAACAGCTAGAAGTTAATTAGGAACTTTTTTGTACATTTTTGTTAAATTTCCACACAATTCTTGTTTTAGAACTATATATTTATTTATCAAAACAAAAAAAATGCTACGAAGAAAATAAAATAATTTTTTGCACTTCCGGGCCTAAAATTCTTCTTTAGTCTTTATTTTTAGAGGCTGAGGTTCTAAATTTGATCCCAAGGGATTATTTTTCATATTAAATCTCGTTGTCAAGGAAGTGAATTAATTAATCCCGTTGTCAACTAAATACGTGCTATTTGTTACAGAGTATCTATGGTAACAATATAAATATTTGTCATAAAATTTACTGTCAAAATTACAAAATGTGTATTCTTTTAAACTATTTTGCATTCGTTTGAGGATGAAGTGCAAAGAATAGCGTATATACCACAGGACTAAAGTACCTACCTTTAATCCCTCAAGTGATTATTTCCCTCACCTTCGGCTCGTGAAATAAACTTCACCCTCAGGATTAAATCATGCACTTTAGTCCCTCAATATATAGTATACTATTTTGTGACATTTTAGAACAGAATATCTTTTTTTTTTAAGTTTTAGTTTCGATGATTCTCGATTTCTCAGAACTATTTCTCGTCTCGTAGTTCTCGTCTCAGATTTATTGTTTCTCGTCTCGAAATTTCAAAACGAGACGAGAATCACTAACCTTAAGATGGCAAATCTTTTATAATAGGTAGGTACTCGTATTTAACGTAAACGCGTGTACAAATTTCAGCAAATAATTTTTGAATCTTTTCACTATATTACAATTTCAGTTCGAGATTGTATGAATTTAATATAGCTATAATAAGAATATTATGCGATTTATAATACCGAGAATGTTGCTAAACGACGAGGTGAAACCGAGTCTCTTTGAACATCCAAGAGGGCTTAAATCGCATATATTCGCGTTATATTCAAAGCTTAATCGTATCATCAACGACAGCGACGTTAAAACAAACAACAATTTTATCTGTCAATTAGTTGATAGATTATGAAAGGTTTTGATGTTATTATGGTTGTATCTAATGTATTAAGTCCGTAACTAATTAATTATAAGTATCTAACTAATTATAAGTAACTAACGTATTATATTGTTTATAATTATCAATAAAGGTTGCATATTAAAGGGTAATTACAGTTGATGATACGATTAAATAAATAATTAAAACAGCACTATTTCTGTTCCCAGTCCAATTTTGATATCAATTGGAGTACGAAAGTATAAGAAATTTTTAAATTATAATATTATACGTGAATAAAGTTTATTCCTTGTTTAGTGACCGCATATAATTTAACGTTGTGCTCAAAACTACTTTCCACGTGGAACCCTCGTATATATGCGGGAAAATTGAACCATTTGCCGTTTCTTTTATATAGTGAACAATTGATATATCTACTACTATGAAGCTATCCGCGTATGACTTGCCACCTTAATATGGAGGAAATTCTAAAGAATCTATTATATTTTAATTTCTTCGGTCAGTAGAAGATCGCCTTATACAATATTCTCGCTTTTGTCATCCTTACCGGAAACTAATCTCCGCGAACAATGAGCCTATAACTCTTCTTCAAACGAACATCTGACAACGTGTTCAGTGTTAGTACTTTGTTCTTCTTTGCATATTCATATTCAGTGTCTCATTCATAAAGAGCAGCATCCTTGGATCAGGTTTCTTGCAATATTAACATCTTCAACAGATGTACAAGAACAGACTTGCATTATATGTGTGAATTAGATATTAGATGGAATAAATAAATAAGTAGTATTATTCAAAATACTTCCATTATGTCTGTAACTTTATTAGTATATTATTTAACGTGCATATAATGGAAACTATAATCAGTGAACTCTATACTATGTACCTGGAAGGGAGCCGTAGCGCACACAAAACAGCAGCAGTGAGACAAGTTGAGAGAGAAACAGACTTATGACGTATAGCATTTGAGAAGTATCTCTATCACTGTCTAAACTCATGTAGAACATTGGCAAAATACTTCCGTTTTTAAATACAAACTTGCCTCAGCGACTCTAACGCGCACGTCCTTTCCAGGTATAGTTGATTTCTTAACTAAACGGAGCAATCTGAAGTTGGAATGCTAAAACTGATCGTTTTTGTTTGGCTGATGTAACACCAGTTTTACACCACATAAACTTTGTAATGTAAACAAACGAATGTTCTCCATCTTGTCTCGTCAGCTGTTGTCAGTGACTGTATCGAGTTTGACCGCTGATAGGTCAAATGTAATTTTGCCGCCAAAAAAATCTAGTGATATTTTTCTCGTTTTACACAGTGTAAATACGGCTCAGCGAGACAACTTCAGATTGCTCCGTTTAGTTAAGAAATCAACTATAGTATAGAGTGCACTGATTATAGAGGAGTTAATTTCTTTACAAATTTTTATTCATTAAACTATTAACCTAACCTCACATTTTGGTGTGATGAAATATGACAGTTGTGTTGAATAATGTACTCATAATACAATAGTGTTGAATTATGAATTCATAATACAATACTGTATCTTATGGAGGGGCTGTCTTACTTAAGTTATCTACATAATGAATGTATTATTCAATGGTACTAGATAAAAAATATTATACCATATGGGAGACCACATCGATTTGCAAGTGACTGTTTTAATTCTTAATTTATCAAAATCCAAATTAGTTAATCATAAACAAGAACATTAATTAATTATCATACTAAAAATGATAGAAACATAAATGGGATTATTATTATAATAATTATTGTGAAGTACAGGATTAGACTTTAAAATTCAAAAGTAAATAATTTAAATTTGTTTCTATTTGAAAGCTGCATACTCTTAACGAATAATAATCATTGCAATTTTATTTATTTTGTTGAAGACAAAAAACACAATATTATTGTAAAACGCTGTATCACGCAACCGTATAATGTGTGTGCAGTATCTCATTGAATGTAGAGAACATTAGTAGCGTTTTCATGATGCAAAGCTGTATATAATAACACTTAATACGTTAGAATGCATCTGTTTGCTGCTGCAGATCTCATTGACCGCGTCAAATTATACAGAGAGGTATTTAGAGAAAATTGTACGGTCTCTTAAATTAAAGGGATCCAAAAATTATATAGTTTGTTGACATATTATATAAAGTGTAAAATGCCGCAAATAGCAGTTTAACATCGGGCTTAGTTTTTGAGAGATATGCAGCCTCAAATTGAAAATTGTGGAAAAAATTATTATTAAAAAAAAGTAACCGACTTCAAAATACTTACCTACTCCAAAAGTATACCTACGAGTATTTTATGGTTTTGTTTTAATTTACTACTAACTATTTGAAATCAGTGCAAAATAGCACAGAATTGATTTGCGCCGACTTATAATAGTTAATGTGACTTTTAGTGTAGACAACAAATTTCTTTTTAATGCCTAAGCAATAAATGTAAACGCATATAACACAACCCTTCAAAAGAAGCTCAAAGTAACAATTTGATGGCAATACCAACCTGTCAAAATATTGGAAATAATCATTAAATTAATAATAATTAAAGACAATCAGCGAAATAATGTGTTTAACACATGGCAAAAAGTAACTGTTTTGTACTTTTAAAAAATTCACTTTGATCCGTAAAACTAGGTTTTTTCCGAATTCCTAGAAAACTCTCGATTTTACCATTTTTTCTATTCTACTCTTTTTCCCACTACTACGACTGCCTAAAACCAGTCCGAAACTCGTACTTTACCGCATCCTAGCAATGAAATGTCATTTTGAAGTTGAAAAATACTGTAAAAGTGTTTTCGTTGCGAGTAAACTTTAGTTTATTATTGATTCAAGGTAATGTTTTTATAAACATTTAATAGAAAAAGAATGGATCTACAGATGATGCGCCCTTTTAAAATTTAAAAAATAAATTTCTATCAGAAGATATAACCGTGTAAAGTTTGCATAAATTGGAAATTTTTATGAATTTTTATAATCATGTACAATTATAGTTTTATTAAAATTTTAAAAAGGCACAACTGTTAATAAAATACAATTTGCCGATTCTTGTACTGGCCACATACCACTTGCAACGTTAGTACGTTTTGTGCTGGATTTTAGAAGGTAGACGGGCCTCTTAACGTAAGTAGGTACTAGAAGTTATACATCCTGTATTTATGTAAATGTCCGGAGCACCCCTTTCAACCCATTTTCATCCATTGAAAGTAAAACAACCCCTCAAACACCAGTACCATTTTCAACCTTTTTGCTGAATTTGACAGTCAATCAATTATCCCATCTACTAAATCATTTCAATGAACGCTTATAGAATACTAATGCCCCCGTTGAATTATTTCGAGTACGTGCCTGCGCGGGCGGCACCAAAGCCCAACTCACACACACGCACGTTGACATGTTACGTCTCGTGGTACATTCGTGCACGTACTCATCGTTGCGGTATTGTGATGTGTGATAGTGCATGTGTGTGCGTTTGTGTGCGGTGGTACCTACCTCAGTGTGTGATATGCATCTAAGGCGTGACTTCCGGTTAAGGACGCAGGCGCCACAATAGCTACTTCCGTTCACGCGCTCTAGTTCGCATACCTGGAATCGGTTGATGTTATTATTTGACATTTTGTTTGGCATTTTGTTGCTGATGGTTTAAATTTTAAATGCATCTGTGTTTGGCAGATGCTTGAGTTTATTGTTGAATAGAAAGGAAAAGTATTGTATTGTAATAAATGGAATTATGTAGAATAAAAACTGTTGATTTTTTTGCAATGCTTATTATGTCAATAAATTATTATACAAAAGAAAATAAATTACATTGACTTATTTCTCTTCACATTAATATTACATTTTTTCTTGTCACTCGCAACTACTTATGATTTTTTTATAATAGATACTTGAAAGTACTTACAAGATTCATGATTTTTTAATTCACAATTTCGTGCACAAAGTTTAAATGGCATAGTGGTTTTGACTTAACGATCAGGGAACAAAAATAATTTTTCAAAAATTTAAAAACAAGGTAATGTTTTCGCAAAGAGTACATGTTTAGTATCAATTGCAGTTTGCATTGAGAATATCTGATTAATTAGGAATTGAGTTATACAATGACAAGAATAATGAAATTATGAAATTATACAGAGCGATTCACAACTTCGTGTATATATTTTAATGACATAACGGAAAGAATTATTTCAATCTTTACAACTTTATATAGGTAGTTGCCAGGTTTTTTAATCAAACAGTTTTGAGTTACTATTCTATTTTTTTAAATAAAATAGTTAATCAGATATCCAATCACTGGTTTCAAAAATGTGCTTCTTGGTAAAACTGCCCTTAAATTTACGAATTTTTAAAAATTATTTTTGTATGCACAAAGTTTTGAATCAGTGACCTAAAATTTTTTTTTCCAATCGCCCGGAAAATAGACATTCTGAGAATGCCACTTTGTCACACCCATGTAGGGTAAAAGATATGATTGATATAATATTTATATCACGTATTGTTTTTGTTTCAGTTGCATCAGCTATTTCGGGAACGAATAGCGAAGGGCCGCGTGGCTAGAACAGAGGGCGTATGGTCCTCGTGGGGCCCTTGGTCCCCCTGCAGCCGGACCTGTGGCGGAGGAGTCTCAATGCAGACCAGGCATTGCATTTCCAGGCCCGTCGCAGAATTAAGGTAGAAACAACAATCTGTATTTATTTGTAAATTTCAAGAAATAACACTGAAATGCTAGGCTACGAAGTTTTACTAAAACTACGATAGGTAGATCTACATTTACGGATATTACATAAATTTTAAATGTCCAGGTACTTCCAGTGTACAGCAATTAATGTAAAATAGGAAAATACCAATAACAAACTTGAACAGTATCTGTGGTAATTGCAAAATCATTGTTTGCAATAGGGGTTCCAAGCCTATGGCTTTTCAAGAAATATTTATTGGATATCAATTTTCAGCATAAGTTATAGGAAAGTGATAATAATTGGTTATTTTCATAGATTTATTACTTTTTTATCGAAATGAAAATGTAACTCTTTTGAAACGTGCATTAAAATGCGACATGTGTGACGCAAACGGCACTGAGACCAAACCGTGAGTAGATTTATTCGTGTAAGTTCGTTTTTTTGTCGTTTTGACTACGGAATGGGCGACGAACCTGTGTTGAAATAAGGTCGTGGAAACCGCCATTTTGGTACCTTTATATCCTAACCTTAAGAAAGAGAAACAGTATTATAGGTATAGGTGCACTAATGCTTTAATTATTTTTTACTTTTATAAATATAGGGATAATTTATTATTGACGGGCTGATATCATTATCTAATTATCTATAGTCAGCCTAGTCCTACATTTACTAAAATTAAATTAATTAATTAATTCATAATGAGGTAGAAAAGAAAATTCAATGAAGATAGATAGATATACAGCACTAAAAAGAAATATTAATTCAAAACTTTTAAAATAATGTTAACCTGCTGGGCAATCTAATGCACACAATACAAAATATTTAAACTAATTTAAATGATTGTCTATTTATCGTATAAACTAATGGAATTTCTCCAAAAGCTAAATGTTATATTAATTCCCATCGTTTCATTCTGAAACAAGTGTACATCTTTCATTTCAACTCTCAAACTTATCAAAAATATGTCAGCTTCTCCGAAATCAAGCAGAGACAAGCAGACTGATTGATGTCAATACACAAAAAATGTGTTTACGACATCGCGTGGACATTTCACCAATGAATGATGCATTCTCCCAATAATACGTCGTCAAATCGCTGCTCGCTCTGAGCTAGTGTGCTGTGGATGTGCTGAGTCGCTCGCACGATGCAGATGACATAATCTGACCTTGCTCTGGTTACAATGAACTGTTAACTGCCACCCTTGCACAGTCGACAATCAATGTTGACAGTTTATTTTATTTATTTAATTGACTCCTGTCAATTCGGCCTAAAGTTGTTCTTCCATCTAACTCTCTCTGGTGTAAGTCTTTGTTACAACCACTAGCCGGTGCTGGTGCTTGGAATGGTGACGAAAGTCGATTGTTTTAAATTGTATTTCCTTAAGGTGATCCTTTACCCATGGCAGAAAATAGTTAAAAACATTGATTCCGCACGCTATTCCATAGCGTTTACACATTTTTTGCACAATTGGTATTTTTTTATCAACTTACCATGCCTGTTTCCAAGACGGTATGTTGATCTTACCGGTTGCTAGACTAAACAAAACGACTTACCGTTCTAGAAAAAGAATATTTTAAAATTCGCAAGAAATTGCATAATATTTCAAGCACATTTTTTTGTCACTGGTCGGTAGTTATTTTTAATAATTTTTTTCAAATCTTCTACAATGAAAATAATTGTTTACAACATAATATCTAATAATAAAAATGTCAAATAATCAAATATACCAGGAAAACAGTGATACTTAAAATGTACACACGTCAAGAAGTAAACTACCCTTAACTTAGCGAAATTAAAAAATATTATTTTTGTTTCATCGTACACTATGTACCCTTTAATTTTTTGTCCTAAGTTGTGGAACATGCTGTATAGGTACCTAATCTACTTCATTCACACATTCGAACCTTAGTTCCCAAAACCGCATAATCGTTTTCTTTTGACTTATTTTACTTGTATACTATAAATCTAATTTTATGCACAAAATGCGTTTATGTTCTTCGTACTACAACGTAAATTGTTGTGTTATGTTAATGTTCTTTTCTAGTTATGGTTAACATTTTGCTTCAAAGAATTTCTTATTTACTTCTAAGATTGCGACTTTAAGGAACAAAAGAGAAGTTTTATAGCTGAACAAAGTGGACAGTAAAATGTCAGCTTTATTACTAAGACATTGCGGTTTGTTTCTACTAATTTTTGCTGGTATGTTTAGTTTATTTGCAGCAATTAATTCTCAGAGAAGTTAAGAAGAAACGTTGATCTGTTTTACTAATTAAAATAGTACCTACCTATAAATTAATAATAATTTAAGTAGTATATAAATGTAAAAATTGCTTTTCTATCAACTTACCAGCATGCCTGTTTCCAAGACGATATGTTGTTCTTACCGGTTGCGAAGCTAAGTAATTTACCGTTCAGTGAACGGTAAGTAAATTTTGTGGAAGAAATTAATATTTGCGTATTTTGAAATAAATTTTGCTTACTTCAATCGTGCAAAAATGATAAGCATCACGTTAAGGGTCTCGTCTCCGTAACAAAATATTACATGTTTAGAGGTGTACTAGTTTCTGCTTTACTCATTGCATATTAAAAATTTGAAGGAAAAGCAGGAACTAAATATTTGTAAAAGAATTAATTTAGGTTTATGCCCAGTTAGAATTTTGAAAAAATATTTGGAATCTAAGTACCTATATGAAAAATTAATGGAAAAAGTGTGTTTTAAGCTATTTGTTACATGTTTTAACATATTATTAAAAGATTTATTAGAAAATGTAACTTAGCATAAACCTAGTTCCATTCTTCGTCTGTAAATAAATTTATGAAATTTAGCTTTATCTATAAAACTTCCTGAGCATTTTAGAAATTGCTAGGCTACTTTTACATATTTTTAGCGAGCGTTCTATGCACTAACATAGGACAAACGCGGTGTTGAGCTACGTGGACTCGATAGCCTTAAAGAATTACCGATGTCACACAAAACATTGTCTTCCAGTCTTCCACCGGTAAACTATCCTTACCGTTCTTGATACTTAATATACTATTTTAGCATTCTAACCCGGTTTCCGCCAAAATGTATTTCACTAAAGAATGTTGTAGTTTTCCGCAATATTCAATCAACCGTTTCCAAGTTGCAATGTGTAGTAATTTAATTTCTTGGTTCTTGGAAATAAGTAAATGCACTTTAGTCTAGCTCGAATAAAATTAAATACAATTGCGCCGGCAAAATTAGGAAAGAACTATTTTAAATTAAATATTGCACTTTGCACAATACACTGAAGTGTCGATTCTCAGAATCCTTGATGATTTAGATTTAAAATAATAAACTTTCGTTATTACTTTTAAAAGCATTCAGTAAAGTAGTTTATAGCTATTAATATAACAAGAATATTATGCGATTTATAATACCGAGGATGTTGCTAAGCGACGAGGTGAAACCGAGTCTCTTTGAACATCCAAGGTAGCTTAAATCGCATATATTCGCGGTTTATTCAAAGATTCATCGTATCATTAACGACAGCGATGTTAAAACAAATCAACAAGTTTATCTGTCAATCAGTTGACAGTTCGCATATTATGGAAGTTTTTAATGTTATTATACTTAGTTGTATCTAACGTATTAAATTCGTAACTAATGAATTATTATAAGTATCTAACATATTATAAGTAACTAACGTATTATGTTGTTTATAATTATCAATAAATGTTACATATTAAAAGGTAATAACATAGTTGATACTACGATTAAAATTATAAATTTTATAGATAAAAATAAGAGATGACAGTTACGTGGGGCTGTTGTGAAAGAATAATAATTAAATTAATATCTACAATAATTTTAAATATGGGATGAACAATAAATACCCTACATGACATACATCCAAATGAATGCACGCAATTTTTATTGTATCATTTATACGGCTCGTTGATTTTTAATGTTTGATTTAGCAACTTTTTAATTGATACTCCTAACGCATACCTTCCAGTGTCGTCCGTGGTTTTTCTAAATTTTAATTGGTCTTTGAAAATATGTAGGGTAGAATAACTTTCAAGGTAATACAGTAGACAGTAAAAATTCTTTACGTTTTTTTTTACTTAAGTTTATTTGTAATTATAACGAGAGTTTATAAAAACTTGTTTGCAGATTAATTGCCTTACAAATGATATAATTAATTGAGAGACAATAAAGAGCAAATTGATTGATTTGGCTCGCGGCTTAAGACCATTCATGTTGGGAATATTAACTCTAAAATTTTTATTTTTTATGAAGCTTTGTATTGATGGCTGGTAACCTCATATATGGATATTTTTAAGGAGATTTGTTTTCATAGAAATAAGATTAACAAATAATTTAAATTTTACAATTTTGACGGAATATATCAATTTTCAGAATTCTAGAAATTTGGTTATAAGTCATTTAAATTGCAAGGAACACGATGCACCAAACTACAGTCCGAAATCGGTATTAAAATGAATCAATTATCACGATCCGTTTTACAGTATTAAATTTATTAAGCCTCCTAAAACCATAGGATAATCGAATTATTATTTATTGATCCAGTAAGAGACCCGTTTACCTCCTAAAATCTAGCATAAAATGTGCTAACGTAGCGAGTGTTTTGTGGCCAGTACAAGATTGCTAAAATTTTATTTCAACAAGGATTATATACTTAATGGATCAATTAATAGTTGTGCCTTTTTAAAATTTTAATATAAAAACTGTACGAGTACATGATTATAAAAAGTCATCAAAAGTTTCAATTTATGCAAACTTTACACGGTTATATCTCCTAATAGAAATTTATTTTTAAGATTTTAAAAAAGCACATCTGTTGATCCATTCTTTCTCTATTAAATGTTTATAAAAATATTATCTTCAAGTCAATAATAAACTAACAGTTTACTCGCAACAAACACACTTTGACAGTATTTTTCAACTTCAAAATGACATTGCATTGCTAGAATGCGGAAAAGTATGATTTTCGGGCTGGTTTTAGGTATAGTCGTAGTAGTGGGAAAAGATTGGAATATAAAAAAAGTAAAATCAAGAGTATTCTAGGAATTCGGAAAAAAACGTACATGGACCGCTTAAGAGGACGTTGTTAAAAAAGTTTGCCAGCCCACTACTTTTTATATTGAACTTCTTATGCTTTAGAAAATTTGAAAAAGGCTATTTAGAAATATTTTTAATTACAGGTACCTATTGAGTGTTATTTAAATCCTATATTGAGTATATCGATGGTGGCATGGCAATAACACATATGTGACATATTTTGCGAAAACAAATTTTTTGATAAACTTGAAAAATATAAAGGCGCATGCATTGTTAAGACCCTGTAAGTGAAAGAAACATACAACATACCTACATGCTATTGCCATGTCACCATCGATATTATAAATTCAGATAGTGACATATTTTTAATTTGGGAGATTTTGTGTTTATCATAGCATAGGTATTATTTTTAGTGCCTGCATATCGTAGTGAAAAGTACAAGTTTAGCTCCTCATTTTTCGACCAATCAGCTGCCTATCGCTGACGAGTAATGCCGAATTGCCCCGATTGTCAAGCTACTGTCGTAACAACTAGTAAACACTTTTGTTTTGTGTTGACATTTTACAAAATATGTACCTACTAGAAATTAATTTTGAGACCATAAAAAATATAATATGGTTATCGTGGTTGGGAAGATATTTCTTACACTCTACGTAATAAAAAATCCTTCTTTATAATATAAATAACAATTTCCGTAGTGTAAAGAATTTAGTGTCGCCGCTACTGTTTGATAACGAGAGCGGAAGTGATGTGTAGGTGCGCTTGCCGGGCGCCTTAGTTCGCGCCGCTGCGCGGAAACAATGAGCTATTATCGCGAGATTTCAGCGATTGTAACGCGAATTGTTCACAAGCCTTTACTACTGCATTACTACTAGCTCAATATATAAATCATACGCTTCAATACGCCATCAGCAAATCATACTAACTAACTCGAACAATCATAGGAAAATATAAAGGCGTAATTTAAAAAAAACATTGATTTCAAAAATAAATAAACAACATCTTGATATAATAACTTGTTTGGATTTTTTGGTAGTTTTCCTTAACTATCAGAGGTTTCAATTTTTCTAATTTTTAGATCAGTGTATGCGTATTGCGTATACCTACAATTTTTATAAAATAATTGCTTGCTTATTTTTAAATATATTTTTAATCTTATTCACGCCTCTTTCAAAATGTCGTTTTCAATCAATACATAGAATACATATTACAGGACTAAACTTAATCAATCAACAATATTCCAACTTTTCAGTACCTATACAGGTTGTTCCACAACTTAGGACAAAAAAATAAAGGGTATATACTGTACGACATGTTGATCGTGAAACAAAAAGAATTTTTTTAAATTAGCAAAAAATGCATCGTATTTACATTACCTACATATTTTTTGCCACTGGTTTTACACAATATTAAATATTTATTAGTATTAGGTATAATGTAAACAATTACTTTAATTGTAGAAGATTTGAAAAAAAATATTAAAAATAACTAGGTACCGACCAGTGGAAAAAAAATGTTTGAATGAAATACGATGCAATTTTTTTGCGATTTAAAAAAATTATTTTTGTTTCATGATCAGCACGATGTACACAATATATACCCTATAATTTTTTGTCCTAAGTTGTGGAACATTCTGTATAAATTTAATTTATTTTGCGTAAATTTCAGACAAATAATAAAAAAATAATAAAAGTTATCAATGAAATAAATTTAATACAATAATTTGAGAATTAATTTCTAACCGTTAAAAAACTTTAAAACTCTCTATTATTATAAAGTAATAAATATATTTTTTCACCTGGTATTTATAGAAATATTGTTCTAAAATAAAAAAAAACTTCCATGACAAACGACTTTCGAATAATATATTACATATTTAAGATTCTCTTGTACATAAATATGTAGTCTACAGTCTAGACTACCGTAGTACTGATTTTTTATTTGAAACTAGATTCCTCTTTTAAACCCACTTATCATAATCGATCAGAAATCTAATATCATTTCACCCGACCACAGATTACTCTAATCCTACTCTTCTCAGGTAGCTGTGACATGAAACAAAACATGATCACATCCTCAGTTGTCTTGAAACAAAAGAACAACAAGACAACAGCCAAGAAGAGGGGGAACCGATGACTGATTCTTTTCTTGTTACATAACTTTTGTGCACTCTACCGTGCAAGTTTCCAATGTAAACAGCAGTTAAATTGAATTAATAAAATTAATATTTAATTTGTGAGAGGGTCATTTGTGGACCTCCCACTGAGAAAAAGGTTAGTGGAATGGTTCAAGTTGGATATTATTAGCGGTAGCCACCTAGCGGGATCGGTATTAGATTATAGTTGAAGCAGATGCTACTAGATGAAGTTTGTGGAGCGTTTTATGATTGATAACTTACAGTATCTCTCACGCCTTTATAATTATATAGGGGCCGTTTACACTACACTCGTAGTTGCAGTAGTAGTTTAGTTGGATATTTATGTATTTATTCGTTCATTTTTGAGAATAAAATTTTAGTAAAATTGTGCTTTCTGTATTTGTTTTGATGATGATCTTCCAAAAATAATTGTGTGAACAGGACTGGAGTAGAAAATCTTTTGTACATGTTAAAAGTAGGTTTTATTCGTTCATTTTTAAAAGATAAAGAAACACTTTAACATGAAGTGCAGATAAAGTTGACAGTGGCGTAACAATAGGGTGGCAGGGCTGGCAAAATGCCACGGGCCCTGCGGGGGCTGGGGCCCCGGCCCGAGCTAACCTAACATTTTTAACAAAATTTTGTAAAAATTATCAATTTTATATAAGTACATAAAATTAATTGAAGTGAGATACAATTAGAGACCATGTACAAATTGAAATAAATTATTAAGATTTAACCGCATTCATGAGAAAAGGATGTCGATGATTTTAAGAACGCGTCCATTGTTTACTTAATTTTTTGTCGCGGTACTTTGGTGGCGCGGGCGAGTTAGTGACGCTCGGGGAATTCCCGCATTTTGTTAAGCAAGGAAGTACTTTTTCGTGGCGCTGGATGGAGGACTATCGACGCATGGTGTTAGAGGAATCCCGAATTTATATTTTTTTTTATATTTAAGTACGGAGGGCTCTACTCTCTACTACGCATTCTTCGTTAGTTTGCTATGACAAAAAGATCATTTTCGAAACTAAAATTAATAAAAACCTATTTAAGAAACTCAATGGGACAAGACAGACTACGTAACTTGGCTATTCTGTCTATTTAAAATTCTAATGCCCGATCTTTGAACTTTGATGACGTTATCGATATTTTGGGGAACAGAAAGCTCGGAGGAAAGAATTTTATTAATAAACATCTTGTAAAGATTAAATTTTTATTTCATAATAAATATGTAATACCTATGTTTTTGAAAATAAAATGTATTTGATATTTAACAATAATGCACATAATATTAGTAATACTGTTGGGTAACTGATTTATAAAAATTTAATTACAACGTGACGATTTTTACTGGGGAGAAGGGGGCCCATTCAATAAATTTGCCACGGGCCTCAAATGGTATAGTTACGCCACTGAAAGTTGACAAAGTAAACAAATTTACACAACAAAAAATCATTGCTAACGCGATCGCAAAAATTACTATATTTTTTGTTAAAAGTTGAATGTTCATTTTTGCACAATTGGGCTTTGTTATACATGCCTGTTTCCAAGGCAGTATGTTGATCTTACCGGTTGCTAGGCTAAACAAAACGATAAGTAATTTACTTACCTTTCACTGAACGGTAAGTAAATTAACATAACGGTAAGTAATTTACTTACCGGTCTAGATTACGAAGAAATTAATTTTTGCGTAAGGATAAAAAGACCATTAGTTCAAAAAATAATATAAACATCGCGAACGTTAAGAAATTACCGATGTCAGACAAAATTGGAGCCTTCGATTTGCTCAGTCTCCAAACATTGTCTTCCATCGGCAAACTGTCCTTACCGTTCTTGATACTTAATATACTATTTAATTAGTAATTTTTTTTTGTATTTGAATTTTGAACAGGGAACTAGCAGGTCGCAAATGTGAAGTGCTCGGTAAATATTACAAATTATTTTGACGAAATATTAAAATATAGTACAAGTACCAAAATTAATTAAAAAGATGTGTGCCCCCTAAATTTTTTCTTGGTTTCTGCTAACCCCTCCAAATTTAAAAGTCTTGCGCTGCCACTATTTAATAATTCAAATTCTAACCAGAATAAAGCTAGATTCAGACCTACCCAATTATAAGTATAAGCAGCTAATTTAACAAATCAGCGCTCAACGTTTGCACTTATAATTGAAATTGAAATTTTGTGGAAGAGCTGGTTGGCTGATACTATAATTGGGTAAGTTTTTTACTCTAATTTAGAAGCATGGAAGAGTCCTCAAAATAGCATTGTGGCCGTAAGCAATTTTGATAGTTCAACGAGAGTATGAGAGCTGTAGAGATTTTTAATTACTTAGCTGGGATATTTTATTATTCATCAATTACAAAATATATAAAAAAAATCAGTACGTATAACCAGATAAAACATTTACTTACAATATAATACTACAAATACCTACATAATTTATAAATAATACAAATATTGGACATAAATAATTTCAATAATTCGTTTGGATTTTCTTATATTATACAGAAAATAATAATGCAGCAATGGATTCTACCTGATAGTTTGCACACATAGACATGACAAGAGGTTGCAGTCGAGGTTTATATTTTGTTATTACTGACTGCAACCTCTGTCAAGAATATTTCCTGAAATTTGACTTCCAGTAAAAAAAATTTCATAGCTACAAGGGCGGTTTGATAAATAACTGACTTATTAAACCGCCCTGGTATATAAACATGACAGTTCAAATGTGTGAAACTGGCTAAAAGCCAAGAAAATTTCTTGCAGAATGTGCTGCCATCTATCGTCGGGCATATTTTGTGTTTGTGTGTGTGTCTTCTATGAGTCCATGTGTAAGTCGTTGTTGCGCTACGCATCTAGCAGGTTCCTCTGGATCCAGTCCACGAAGCTGGTGACTCTGGTGTAGACACCTGGGAAGCCAGGCTCGGCGCAGCGGTGGCCGTACGAGACGACGCCGATCTGGTACATCTTGAGGTAGGTGTCGTCGCGGCGCGCGTAGATCAGCGGGCCGCCCGAGTCGCCCTCGCACGAGTCCTGCCCGCCCTCGGGCCGCCCCACGCACAGCACGCGCGAGTCGATCGTCGCGCCGCGGATCTGAGCGAAGCTGGACACGCAGTCGCGCTGTGTCGTCACCGGCAGCTGGACTACCTGCAGCCGGGAGCTTGACGGACCCCCTACAACAAACAAACAAAAGTGTTATGAGCTATTTACACAAATATTTTTAAAGGATTCTTTCATGCTTCTGAATTTTGAGAATAGTAATCTTGGCTTCGTTTGACTTCATCCGACTACAAATCCGAACACAGCGCAGATTTGTTCAACGTGTTCGACTCACGTTTGACATGACAGTTAAATGAGTGCATGTCGGACGACCTAAAACCACACCGCCTAAAACCCACGCCGCCTAATCCCACGCCGCCTAAACCCACGCCGCCTAATCCCACGCCGCCTAATCCCACGCCGCCTAATCCCACGCCGCCTAATCCCACTCCGCTTAATTCCACGCCACCTAAATCCACGCCACCTAAAATCTACAACGTCTAATTTTACCACCACCACTATGTCCATACCATATACACTCGTGTTGTATGTCTCGCGAGTGTATACGGCGTGGACATAGTGATGAGGGTAAAATTAGACGTTGTGGATTTTAGGTGGAGTGGAATTAGGTGGCGTGGAATTAGGCGGCGTGAGATTAGGCGGAGTGAGATTAGGCGGCGTGGTATTAGGCGACGTGGAATTAGGCGGCGTGGAATTAGGCGTTATGGTATTAGGCGTTGTAGTATTAGGCGGCGTGGACATTAGGCGTTATGGAATTAGACGTTGTGATATTTGGCGTTGGGGTATTAGGCGGATGGTTTATCGTAGTCAACTTCTATTGTGGTGGAGGTAAAATTAAACGTCATGGATTTTAGGCGGCGTGGAATTAGGCCGCCCGGCATGCTACGAGTTAAATGACATGTCATCTTAAAAAATAATAATAGGTACCTAACATTTAAACTTTAATTCTATTAAAAATTATAATATATTATATTACCTACATTTTTTTTTCTTCATTTTCACATTAACATGTCACAATATTCCAAATCATTTCAAATTGTCATAAACTTACACGCAAATTTACTAGGAAATAGGTACATTTATCTATGGTTTGGTTTGTTATGACTTTGAAGCTTTGTGCGACAAATAAGTGTGTCAGTAACTTTTTGTTACTCACGAAATTGAAAACTAATTCACGCCCAATCACCTACGACATTTTATGTTTGACCCACAATAAAAATATTTTATGAAATTGCACAATAATAAATTAGTTAATCGTAGTGAATCGTTGTTTTGTGTTGGTATTTTGCAAATTATGTATTATGTCTTGACTAGTATTCTGTATTAAGGCCGGAATGTAGCTGTCCACGATTTCGTCGAGAAAAAGGAGAGATATATATACAGATTTAGTGTGTCGAACAAAGGCAGCAATAGCGAACGCGCTCTAAAAGTGGCATCGTATTTGTATGATATTGTATTTATAAGACAAAAGAAATAATCAAACGCGTTATTTATATACTGTATAACATGTTACCTACAGTGCGACGCATGAATTTTAATAGATTTTGCATTTAAAATGCCCTAAATTAAACATGTAAAAGTAGTATTTTTCTCTTTATTCGGCTTTTTTTTTAAAACAATACTATGAAAAAATTTGGAAAAATCGATGCGCCGCACTGTAGAATGAATATTAAATATTAGTATTAGATTCAATATTATACAAACCGTAGAGCACTGTTTTACCTCTTTCTCATACAGCTACATTCCCGCCTTAATTATATCATGAGTGCGGATGTCAGCCGTCAACATTAGAGAATACTCATAGTTTGTTTTTGTTTATCGTATTATTTTATAATATGTCATACATTTTAATAATCCAATTATAAATTATGCCGCCAAATGTAATGCAAATGTGGTATGTAGTATTTTGTTTCACACGTCACCGACCATACTCTAAAGAAAACAACATGTAAGGCAAATTTCATAATAAGTACCGGATCTTATTATTTGGGGAATCCCGCTATCAAAATTAACTCCTATAATTTCGCAACAATCTCATACAATCTCTCGTCGTCTTGACTAATGAAGGTTTAACACATACTAATCGCTTACTAAATCTAGTTTTATTTACTATAAGAATGTCAAAGTCAACATATGACCATGCCACTTATGAGCAGCATTAGAATTAGAATTTGAATATCACTGCACTGGTGTCAAACACTCGTTGTGTAACAGTTTGAGTCACACATTAAGTATTGTGAAATGAATTACTGTTGATAACATGACTTCAAAGTGATGTAAAAACTGCTTGTTATGGTTCACTAAGTGGCTACAATGTTCAAAGAGGAAATCAGTATTGGAAAGAGTGAAGTATAGATTTTAGGTTTTGGTTTGCAGCTAAATTTTAAGGTCTATTTAGGCTGATTTATAATGAAAATGATGTAGAAAAATTTACATTGTATTAGAGTGGTAATTATAGAGCTGATTAGAGCCGAACCGGAACTTGAAAAAACCTTAAGGGACTCGTCTACCTATTTTTCGAATTCCTAATAAAATACTCTCGATATTACTTTTTTTCTAATTCACTCTCTTCCCCACTACTACGACTGTCCGAACCGAGCCCGAAACTCGTACTTTGCCGCATCCTAGCCATGCAATGTCATATTGAAGTTGAAAAATACTGTAAACATGGCTCTAGTATTCCCATACTAACTTCTGTATTTTTTAAAGAAATTAAGTAAAACAAAAATTATTCGGATAAGGAAGGTTAGCTGCAGGATTCTTGCTTTTGAAATTTTTCTTTCTATTTATAATGACCGAAAAAAATAATATCAAATCGTGTCAAATAATGATAAAAAACGTCATTTTTAAATATTTTTTACTTCAAATTCCTAGGCCCAAGACATAAAATAAAAAACTAGAGGCATTAAGACATCCTTTGTTAATACACTCATCATATGTAAAAGCATTACCTATAACTAAAGTAAACGTGGAAGGTGTACCTACATACCTCTGTAACGCTGTCAAATTTTTGGGTAGACGAATAGCTTAACCTCATAAAAAAGCCGAATCAATGGATGTGACAGGGATTATTCTAACGACGCTGGACATAAAATGTGCAGTGAAAAAAAAGTGTAATGGGAATTTTATATTAATTTTTGAAACATAAAATCTTATTTTTCAATTGTTATTATTCAAATTCGTAATAAAAATATATTAATTTGTAGGTAAATGATGATGATTCTGAAATGCGTAAATTAGTTTAGTGTTGCAGATGAAATAGAGAAAATAATGCTTTTATTTAAAAATCAATTTTAAGGTATTTGGACTTTATATATTATATTTATGATATTTTTTTTACTGGTTTGTCTTTTTAATAATGAATTCCCCTCCCGAAAGAAAATTGAAAATGTGACGCTATATGTAATAAAATTTGTATGCCAAAGTAAAAATTAGAAATTAGAGTGTTCGTTTTGTATGGTTACCAGTATTTTGTATGGTTTGCATCCCTGTTAGAAGATCAAAGAAAATTTATACCTACAATATAATAAATTATAAATATCAAATATAACAATCTCACGTTCGGTTTTATGAAATTTATGCATCTTATAGAAACAAGTTTTTTACATAATTTAGCATATACTGTGACTTTAGTGGCATTTTCTCCCGATACACTAACTCTAGGACAACAAGGCCTTTTTAAGAGTACATTATTCATCCTCGTATTTTTTTCGATTCAAAAAAACGTAAAAATTATTTGAAATTAAAAGTTTACTTACGGAAATAGATTGATCCCCATCCGGCGACTAAGGGCGAATATTTCTCAAAAGTTTGCGATCTCAATGGCTCATCAATTGGGAGGCATACCGGAGCTATCAAATCTAAAATAGAAACACAACATTAAAACATCACAATTCACACCGTATGCATTATAATGTGCATATGTTGACTAATGTTTAAAAATACTCTAATATTAAACCGCAAAATAAAAAACTAATTTCAATTTTGCGGTTATGCGGTTATACAATATGAAATAACATATAATTATAATTTGTCAAGGGGATTTAAATAACCTGCTTATAGAATATACGTACATGGAAAATTATTACATTTTAATGTTTCGTTAAAAAAGGTAGTGTGGAATATTTTACATGAAATAGGAAATTATAATCATTTGTCATATTTTAGGGATGCCTATTAATATTTTATAAGTCGAATATAAAAAAATTAAATCTCATAGCACTTTTAAAAACTGCTACGAGAAAACTTGATTTAGCAATTCATTTTTAAGAGGTACCTACTTGTGCTGAATATCGATTGGTCAAATTATAAATGATAACAAATTTTATCTACGACTATTAAATAATGCATTTAGTTTACTATCGTTCTTAATGAGTAATGTTATTTATGCACGGTCATATCATAATTTTACAATTGTACACGAATTTCTCTGACGTAAACGTCACTTTATAGCTTACAAATCACTTTATAGCGCCATAAAAAAACGTCAAATTAATGCAGATCGTATCCGATAATTTTTCGAAAAAAGCCCTAAAAACAGGGGTTCCTTTGCAACGCGATAACTGACTCAATTCTTCACCAATAAGGACGAAATTTTCAGGTCTGAAAAGGAAATTGATAGGGCTTTGTGACAATCGTGTCGAACAACCCCCTTAAGACGGGATTTTTTGGAGTTACAAGCCTTCAAACTTTGAGATTTTTCATTGCTCAGACATGACATCACATAAAGCGATTTTTCAGGGGGTCGGGGGGAGCGAATCTCTTAGGGCTTTTTGGAGAACGTAGAGGAGGAATGTATCTCCAGAGAGAATTTCCAGATTTTGGTTAACATGCCCCACATTTTAAAAACAAGCATTTTCTTGGTTCGGCCAAGTGGCTCGATTTTTTTTTGAGCAGTGTATTATTACATTCAGTTTACTATCGTCCTGAGTGAATAATGTTATTTTCAAAATTTTTTTTGGGAAAACTGAGAAATTGTATTTCAAATTCAAACGTAACCTGCTTCAAGTTCCAAGTGTTCATTTATTATGTCCATTTAATGGACACGTAAGGTCACACATTTTAAAATACGTATGAAACGTCCTTTATGTCTAGACATATCAGAAATTGTGTATTAATTAATCAAGAAAGATATTAGAAACAATTAGTTAATAATAATTTCTATACTTACATCCTTTGGCAGGTTGGCTCAGAATCAGAACAGCAATGTCGTCAGTATGTTCCTGGGCACTGTACGTCTCATGTCTAATTGATCTCTTGATTGGAATGTTGACCGGCTGTGCACCATCGTCGTCGGAATATATGTCTAGGTCGCCGGCTCGCACAAGGTACCTGCAATAGCAGATTGCACCGACAAATGTAATACCTGCATGTTGTAAAGGATGATGCACAGGAAAGTGAAAACAACAAAAAACTGCATCCGGTACAATATGCATCGCGGTTCAAGAATAACAAGGTGGGATAGGTCATGCATTGATGATTTATTGAACTAAAAGCAAAAACTGAATGGAAAATTTATTATTTATTTAGCAGAAACTCAACTAAATTTTTTTTTCGATATCTGCACCGAAAACGCCAACTTTCGTCCCTATTTCAAGGACGAAAGTGAGGTATTTCTGACCGATCAGTACTTTACCTTCCTAGGGAAGAAAAGTATTTTTCCTCCCGCTTTATGCGAGAATGCATTTGATTTTCCTTTCGCTTTATGCGAGAATCCATATGATTTTTTCCTCCCTAGAAAGGAAAAGTACTTTCCTGCTTTATGCGGAATTCCAAAATTGATTATTTAGATCCAGTATAAAGTAAGCCATAAACAAAACACAATTTTATCGTTTTGACAGCGGATAAAAAGGAAGGAATTTTTTGCAAGTGATAAAACCTTATTTATCTTTTTCTTAGCAACCAAACAATAAACTAAAATACTAAAATGTCATCTGATTCATATTTCTTATATGTGTCAGTGAAATGATTAGATTTTGGGAATATTTGTGAAGAAGAATCAAAGGAGTCGTTAAATTATCTCGTTGAATTACTCTCGAACATTTTATTTCCTCCGAATAAATTTCTGTTTGACATCTAAACCTTGTCAACTGACAGCAATTTGACTCGAAAAATTGTTTTAAAATAAAATCACAGTTTACAACTCGCTATAATGGCTATTATCCCCTCGCTTTGCTCGCTCGTGTTATAAACTTCATCTTCGGGAATAATAGCATACATTATAGAGTCATTGTATAATATACTATTATCTGATACCGTGTCATAGTGACAACATTATAACCCTCAATTTGAGGACCATAATAGCATTCATTATAGGCCAAGCACCATAATGAATTCAGTATGGTACTCAGTGCCATAATGAAAAAAAAATTGTTACTAAAGAAGTTTCAAAAATAGCATACCTGATTTTCTAGATTTAAATATTTTAGTTCAATACTAAATAATTTATTTTACTTTTTGACTAATTTACGCCAGCACTTAAGTGGGCACAAATTATTTGTGGCGCCGTCCCTGAATGGAGGATATACTACAAGGGAGATTTTTGTGCAATTAAAATGGAATCTGTACCTAAATGAATTCTAACCTGAGTTTGTCAGAACCACAGTCAGACAATGGACAAATGAGTTACAATTTTAAGTGTACCTACTGTATCAGAAATCAGATGGGAACACGCCTCTGCGCCAAATTGCCGTAATGTCAAATACCCGCTGTGTCCAATTGCCCCAATGTCAAATTGCCACTGTGCCAAAACGCATCCCCACCACTTACATACTTGTAATAACGTATGTCGAGAGACTACTGCAAATTTGTTTCGACACAGAGGCAATTTGACCCAGTGGCAATTTGATTCAGCGGCAATCCAACACAACAGCAATATTTAGACATACTGGCAATCGGGCATAACGACCAAAACCGAGTTTGTGGGGCTCTAGTACGGTTTTGTTAGCTTTGTTAGTGTAGTAAATACCAGAACCGAGTTTGTGGGGCTCTAGTACGGTTTTGTTAGCTTTGTTAGTGTCTGTCAAAATGCTCCTGTTATGTCCAATTGTCGCTATGCCCGATTGCCAGTATGTCTAAATATTGCTGTTGTGTTGGATTGCCGCTGAGTCAAATTGCCACTGGGTAAAATTGCCTCTGTGTCGAAATAAATTTGCAGTAGTCTCTCGACATACGTTATTACAAGTATGTAAGTGGTGGGGATGCGTTTTGGCACAGTGGCAATTTGGCATTGCGGCAATTGGACACAGCGGGTATTTGACATTACGGCAATTTGGCGCAGTGACATGCACCCAATCAGATTAAGTATAGAAATTTTTTTTTGAGATAGACATTCCAATATACAAAAGAGTTACTGGCGTGCAATTTTCAATGGTTTTCTATTCTAGACCTCACATTATTTATAATTGCAGAAAGTCCTCCCCCTAAATCCACCACTGCTTGCTAGTAGTCAATTAGTCACGGTCAGTCAAATAATGCACAATTATTGCACAAAAAAATGTGCACAATACACCATAAAAAATTGTTTACCGTTCTCATAACAACATCTGAAATTTTCTTTAAACTGCTATTTATGGCATTCAAAAGGTGCACAATTTTATTTATCTGAATAGTGAAGCTAATTAAAATTGCAAGTTATACAGTGCAACAGTTAATTAATTCAAGCCACAATTAAATCATAACTTAATTAGTTTTTTATACCGGCGCATGGCACGTATCAACAATCCGACAAGTCATAATTTTTTCTCACTCATATCATACGCAATGTGTCTACCTTTCTCAAGGTAGCACAAAGCAATTAATTAGTTAATTACTAGTGACATAATTGGTAAACAACCTGGTTTGGTATTGCGAGTGTAGGCAGAAATGGTAGCATGTTAGTAACGATTCAAGTAGAGGTACATAGACATTTAATGATTGAAATAAATAGTAAACAGATAGACTGGACTTACAAGTCTGGTCTGATGCAATGTCCTGCTGTAAGGACGTGTTTCTCTGTGATTAAGGATCCTCCGCAAAGCCATTTGGGGTTGTTGAGGTTCTTCTCGTTTTTGTAACCCAGAGCTACGATCCATGGGAATTCACCTGAAAAACAAATAGAAAAGCTATTTAGATAAAAAAGACCTCTGCCTGGAAAGTTTTGGAGAAGTTTTTTTTTCATACTATATATTTTTGGGGTGCTGAACACGAATTTCAGGTTTGCCACCTCGTAACTTTTCTGCTTAAAAAGTTATAAGCGAAAAACCATGGAAAAACCGGATTTTCTCGGTTTTTTCCTTGTATTTGGTAGAGGGTTAAACTTAAAAAATTATTACGCCAAATGAAACTAGAGAAATTTTCCTACATTTTCCATAAAAAGAATTTTTTCTAAGATGAATAGTTCTCGAGAAAACCGTTAAAATTTAATTGAGCAATTTCTAGTCATTTTAAGTAAAACTGAATTTTGTTTTTAAACAAAAACTACTTTTATTTTTGAATGAATCACGATATCGACTTCCGGTTTTCAGCTTTAGATTTCTTTTGCCTAGTTCACACGGATTAACATTTTGACATGTTTCATGAAAAAAGTTTCCGGAAACTTCAAAGTTTTAACGACGCCTATAAAAATGAGGCATTTTCAGGAAACGTTGTGAAGTGCAACTAACTTCTTATTTATCAAATCGTCAAATGTGACATGTGATCATAAACATATTTATTGTTTTTCAAAAAAAATCTCCATTTTCTGGAAACTTTTTTCAGGAAACTTGTCAAAATGTTTCTCCGTGTGCACTGGGCATTACTTATTTTTATTATGTACTTAAATAATTTCCAACAGTTCTCATAATAATTCTCTATAAGGTACTGTGTATGAAAGCCTTAGTCAAATCGATGTTCTATTCGGTAAAGTAATGTAAAAATATTATAAAATTTTTGGGTGGCCCTGGACCGCCCGGGCCAGGTTTACCCTTAGTTACGTCCCTGTGCAATCTTCAATTCAATGGAATTTTCAAAAATGTAGGTACTGCTTGTGAAACTATGTATCTAGCAAAGATGTGAAAATTTTTATGAGTGATTTGAAAAATGTATATCAGGTTTCATGTCCTTAATTATCTTTTTTTAATATCTTCTATAATCAGTAATGCCATTAAAATATAGGCACGAAGTTGTGAATCACCCAGTTTATTTTACCGTGCGTGCGATTAGATTACCAGTAGTCCACGATTTTTTTTGCACCTGGTACAAGTTGTCAAAGTTTGACATTTTTTGACATAAAGAACTTTTTTTTCTAAAGAGGGTGGCAAAGGGTGAAATGAACTTGGCGTCAGATTAACTTGCATGACCTTAAAGAGAAAACTTCAAACTTGTCAGAACTCGAAGATTCATCCATTTTCGACCAAATTAACTGAGTTATGGTGGTCTAAAAATTCGGAATTTTTGGTGCCTTTTCAAGTGGTGCGTTTTTTCTATAGTTGAGTGTATATATCCGTGTACGTGTAAGTTAATAGCTACGTGAGTAATAACAACCATAACTCACCAAGCTCAGCCGGCCGGCCGCCCACAATCTTCTGCGTCATGCGTTCATCCCGCAACCCACAGTGCGGCCACCGCGGCAGTTGATACACCCGCCCCGTCGCGTTCACAAGCTGCATACTGGTGCCCTCCGTGACTCTCTCCGTGACCCGCTCCGTGGTGGGCCGGGTGGGCCCCACAGTGGGGGGCGGGGCGGTCGGCAGAGGCTGTGCGGTCCTAGCGCAGCACACTAGCGGCTGGCTGCCGATGAAGCCGCACTGGCTCTCCTGCAGGAACCGTATCACGCGAGCACTGCGGTCGGACCGCAGCAGGGAGATCAGAGGGTCGCAGTTGTAGATGTTGATGCAGGTGCCTGGCACTCGGTTGGGGGTTAGGCAGTCTGTGCCCTCTAGGAGAGAAAAATTGGTCATTAATTGTTGTTAATATTATTATATGAGGCATTTAATTAATGCTGATACAGCAGGATGACAATTCAAATCAAAAAAATTAAAAATATTATCGCTTAAAGAATAGTTAAAATAGGTATCTACGCTGCAAAGAAGGATTTTTTATTACGAATATGAAATATTATTTTTCAAGGCACTGGCCGAGGAAAATAACCACGCAAATAATAAAAAAGTCTTTATTTAAATTAAAATACATAGGTACCTACTTAACAAAGATGTTTTTTCAATACCCTCATCGAAAACGCCACCTTTCGTCCCTATTATTAAGGAAGAAAATGTGGTATTTCTGACCGGTCAGTACTTTTCCTGTCGTTTTATTGGGGGATTCCAAAATTGATTACTTAAATTATGTTTGAAACAAAAATAGTGTGCATGTCGGGACAAAAGTGTTCTTCCGACTCTGCACTCGTCGGCAAAACGCCACTTTCGTCTCAAGTTGCACAATATTCTATTAATTATTTTCTATCCTAGATTTTCCAGCCATTTTTATGTTCATTATGAGTATTTAACACATAAAAAATATACCTATTGTTTGTAAAGTACCTACCTACGTATTAAAAATAGTGACATTGTATGTTATTTTTCCAATTTTTCACAGGAATTAAAAAATATAATTAACCATGACTTTATTGATTTATTCATAAAATCAATGATTTTAGATTTTTTTTTAAATAACGATTTTTGCCAACTCTGCAGTACAGGGTATAGCTAAAAAATTTAAAGTCATATGTACTCATAGATTCTTTGATGAATCTTTCATGCTTATGAATCCTGGAGAAAAAAATTCACTATTTTGAATAAGCTAAAAGCTATAAATAAATTAGAAATTCTTAGCTATTAAATTTATATTGAATGAAAAATGTATCTTAAAATAGGAAGGTGGCAGAATTCTGTTTGATTGACAAAAATTAGAATGCAACTTTTTAAAAAAAAATTCATAACTTGGCGCCAAATCATCGTACCTAGGTACTCGAATTTTTGGAAACTTAAAGGAAAATGAATGGACTTTCTCGCTCTGTTGGTCAATTGTGTGCATGATGTTTTGGCACACCGTACGAGCTGTCAAAGTTGGACATTTTTTGACACTAGAAACATTTTTTTTCTTATAGTGATGGCTGGTGAGAGGAAGTGGAATGGAATTGGCATCACATTGACTTGAATCATATTAAAGAGAAAACTTCAAACTTTTTATAACTCACAGATTTATCAAATTTCGACAAAATGCAACCGAGTTATGACATAATATTTGCAACTTTTGGTGCATTTTTAAGTGGTGCGTTTTTTCCTCGAGTTTAGATTCCCTTTAGTTTCTACGATTTAGCTTCTTATTATGTGTGATTTTATAAAAGAAAATTGATAAGCCTACAGAGACAAAGTAATAAGTTGTATGATTTTTGTAACGCTACCAAAACACTATTCAAATTAACGATTTCGAATTTAAATTACATTAAATACCGCATGGCTCAATTTATTCATATTTTTCATAAACAATTTTTAAAATTTTAGAAACGGCAATGAAACTGACCATGGATGATTAACGTACTATCAAATACGAGTATGTAGTTGAAAAGTACAACTTTTCTATTGTTTTCTTCTGTGAATTGTACGTAAATAATAATTTATCATGTCAATTGCATATCATTATTTGTAAAAGCATCGTATGTTGTTGTGGAAACACAGTTTTTGCGCAGATTATATTTTTTAATAAATTATCTTACAAATTTGACAAATATGTAAACATTATTCAACGATATAATTTCAATACAAAATATTCAAAACAAGTTATACAACATTTAATTAATTTGTTTTACAAGAAATACCAAATGATTTTACAAATGATGAAGAAAAATACAAAACCATTTTTAGCATAATGAATTAATAGTTATTTATGTAGGTAACAAGTACGCAAAAATAGAGTGTGTAATAAAGTACCCAAAGACAAAGTACTTTGTCGCACACTTTTAGGCAGTGTGCAATACAGTTTTACTTTTTTTAAATGTCCATTGTTTTTGCAACAACATGAATATTTTACAAAAATTTAAAAATTTTGCAGTAAATGTCAACAAATTAATGGATATTTTTATTGAAGGATGTGAATATTCGGGAATGCAGTCTGTATGTTTTTCTTTAACTAAACACACACCTTTGTGTCTTCATCAGGGTGACTACAAGTACAAACAGAGATAACAATATGGTACATGATATTTTTATATTTTTTAACTTCCTTGTTTTACAGGAGTGGAAAAAATAGTGTGTATAACACGTATTCAAAATATTTTGTCAACTAAATTTGAATTAAATATAAATTTGTTTCACAAGTTTTCAATCACTTTGACGCATCGTCGACGCATCTTTTATTTTGCCTAAAATGAAACATTTTATATTTTTTCTTACCTATTCTTGCGATAAAACCTAATTTAAATTTATTTTATATTTTTTATTATTATTTTATCAATTTAATTATTTCAAATAAAACTGCGCACGCGCAGTCCGTAACATGTTGCATTCTTGCTTGGTTAAGAGGTTAGCAGTTGAGTTTTTTTTTCTGAATTCCTTAATTTTGAAAATTAATTTTCTAAATTATTTTTAAAAAATGACATAAATATGGATTATACTTTTATACAACTGATGGTAATGTTGTATTCTATTGTAATCAAACAGTAAAATTCAAATAGCCTTAACCTTCATAGTTTAATAGTGTGTTTATCTGGTAATATTTGCAATATTTTTTTCTGTTAGTGTATATTTTATTAAAATATTTATTTAGGTAAATATAAATGGCTTATAATTAAAATATGCTTAAAAAAAAAACTTAATTCTTTTTTGTCTAGTTTTCCAAATATATTTATTTCGAATAAACCGAAAAACCTACTGGAATTCAGTCAGTATTTTATTTATCCTAGGTACTAGTTTCAAGCCCAAATAGTAATATTTTTTTATAAATTTCTTTAAAAATAGTGCCATAAAAATTTCAGAAACTGTGTAGGTATACGTCTGTTCATCTGTCACATTGATATTTTCATTTTTTTTATTTTTGAAAAATAATTTTCCTTTATTAGTAGAGATATAGAAACATTAATAAATATTGTAAGAGGTAATTTGTTCTTTCAAATGTCGTATGACAAATTGTAACTATCGAAGTATTTCCTATATTTTTTGCAAAAAAAGTTAAAATGCTTCAAGAAAATATCGTTTTCGGTTGGCACATTTTTAACAAAATCTTTTCCGCTCTTCATTAAGATGTACAAATGTATAATGCAAAATTTTTGAATTTTATGTTCAGTAGAATTTGAGATATTGAATCAGAACGAAAGCGCATAGTAGGCGCACATACAGACTTCCAAACATACACACACAGACATGCTCGTGAAAATAGTCAAAATAGGTTCTAAAGGTACTAAAACGTGCTTATTGACAAAAATCTCGACATCGATTTTTTCACGATCCCCATACCTTTCTAGGCGGGAGATATGTCTTCAATTTAGTAATTTAAGATTTAAGTTTTACAAATATGTAAATCTTTAATATTGAACAAAATCACATCAATGTTTGTTGACAAATATACAAATGTTCATATGATTATAAATTTCATTGCGATTTTGTTTGATATTTACTATTTTCATTTCAAAGTTAAATACAAACCTTGTGCCTGAACCTGCATTAAAATCGCCCCAACGACAAAAACACTCGTTGCTATGTTCCACATTATTCAAAAATAAAATAAAAGTTTTACACAAAAAACAATATTACTAATATCACAACAATAACACTTGTACAATATCACAAACAAGCGTCAACAATATCGAACGCCGTAACCTTTTTCAGTCAGTGGTTGCGTTAAACTGCACCTGGTGTTATCTTCGCGGACTTTTTATCCACTAATCTCATCCACTGCTCGACCGAAACTGAAACTGTGAAACTACGTTTCTGAGAAGCAAAACCGCCATTCCGCGGCTGGTTTCCGCGTCATGGTCACTACGAGACCTCGAAACTGACATTCAGAACACGTTTGTTGTGTTACGTTAGTCAGTGCTCAGTGTCAGAGTTCAAACCTCCCGCCAAAGATGAGAGAGAGGATGTGCCGGATGTAAGACAGGTTGGAGAGAGAGATAGTGGTGGTGACGTCACGGGGAGGCGGGAATCCCACGGAGAGATGGGAAATTGGAGCGATTTGTCGATAAATGATAACAGATTGGGAGATATGAAATAGTTTATTTATTTATAGTTTTTTACGGTGAAAATTACGGATTTTATTATGAATTACGTGATTCATATTTAGTTTACTGTACTTATAATTATTCATGATTAGTGCTCGGATTCTTAGGCAAATAAAAATTTAAATTACTTGCAATTCTAGCAATTTTTTATTTAAGGCACTCGTATACCTTCGAATTCCTAGAATATGTATTATTTGTAGAAATTAGTCGTAATCTATGGATCTTAAAACGTGCTCTTATCTCTTAAAATCTCACACTCGAAAATTTTGACCCATTACAATACCTCCCTTATAGAATATGAGGCGGGAGGTAAAAACGCGTAGATGTCCACAAACGTGAAGTGTAAGTAGGTATATGAAGGTAGGTAGAAAGAATCCAAACAGGTTTTCCAGCAAAACGTCTTTCTTCACTTTCTTTATTAATTATAAAATAATTTTAAAACCTACCTTCATAGGTAGGTACTCTTTTTTACGTTTTTTTCTATTTCACTGTCTTCCGCTCTACTGCCCGAAACCAGCCCAAAACTCGTACTAGCATCCTAGCTACGCAATGTAATTTTAAAGTTGAAAAATACTGTAAACATGGCTTGATTTCCAAAATAACTTATGTATTTTTTTAAAGAAATTAAGTAAAACAAAAATTATTCGAAAAAGGAAGCTTGCTTTTTAAATTTTTCGGGCTATTTATAGTGACTGAAAAAACGTCATTTTTAAATATTTTTACTTCAAATTCTTAGGTCAAAGACAAAAAATTTAAAAAATAGATGCATTAAGACATCCTTTGTTAATACACTCATATATTATTTCAATTATAACTAAAGTTAACGTGGAAGGCGTACACCTCTGTAACGCTGTAAAATTTTAGGATAGACGTACACCCCAAGGTAAACTTTTCAGGAAAAGCTTTCCTCAAGTGAACTGGGCATAACTAGTAATAAGAAATATTGTAGTAAAGTAACCTGCGGATCAAATGGTAAACTAGTATTTTTAGGAGTAATTGTTATTGCCAAACACTGATATCCCGTAAAAATAAACAAATTTTTGACCTCGGCTTTGCCTTGGCTAAAAATTATAACTCTCAGGACGCTAAACAGTCATTTAGCATCCTACGTATACAAATAACTACTAACTACATTGGATATTTTATGATTGTAGCTAAATCAACATAACCCACTTGACAAAATAAAATATCCAGAACATTTCAAGAATATGAACATCCCGACTTGTTATTTGCTATATTTGTCTATTATAACATCCTAATAATATCGTAGCGAATGCTAATGTCCGCCCTTAGTAACATCCCATTGTTAGTAATTTGGTAATAATATCCCAATTAAGTGTAACATGTAATTCTCTGAGATGTTTGTATTGAGTATGTAATATTTGATCGTACTCAGGATGCGACTAGGATAGACTTACATAATATCAGTTGAAGTACAAGAATAAGATATTTTTAAACATCCCATGGACATTCATGTCAAGTGGAAATATTTTTGGCACGTCAATTTCACATTTTAATTCAAATATATTGAATTATTGAAAAATATTAATTATAGTATTCGTTATTATATTAGTATACCTACTAAATTATCCCTATCGTAATGCAAGGAAGTAAATTTTTATAAATTTCTGAAAACTGCTATCAGTTATTACTTCTATAAAATTTTATAATTTATTGGAATCATTAAGCAAGCAAAATAAATAATATAGCTACTGATAAAACTGAATGACAAATTATGGAATAATCTTTTTGGTACAACATATTTTTTAACAAATTATGTACACAAAATATCTAAATGTCCATGTACCTACATAATGTGAATAATGAACCAAATATTTACTTTATTTTTTTTAAATTCACTTGGTACCAGGCATCTACCAAATTTTGAAGGGTCCATTGACATTTGAACTTAGTATTTCCATCTATATTTCTCAGAAATGACTGAGCAATCAGCAATCATTATCATTATATCGTCTTAGATCCTATTCGTATACAGTTAGATGTTCGATGCGTTAGTCAAAATACTTAGCGAGTAAGTAGTTCAAAAAGAAATGTTGCAACAGATTGGGATAACCCAACATTTTTAATTCGTCAAATATAAAAAATATCATATCCTTATCCGTTATATCGTCTAAAAAGGAAGGATAACAACTTTGATTCATAAATAATTACGTTAAAAAAGGAAAACCCGTGTGAAAGATTTAGTTCTGCGTATTTAATTGAATTTACCTTGAAGAAACAAATCAAGAAATCTACAACAAAATAAAACTAATATTATATAATTTTGCTATTATGTTTTTGTGTCGTTTTTTACCTCTCGCCACTCTGTAAGAGAGGTATTGTAATCATGCTAAAATTTCGATAGTGAGTTTTCAATGGATAAGCACGTTCTTTGGTACCTAGAATACAATTTTGATAGTTTCGCGATGATGTCTGTGTGTGTGTGTGTGGATGGATGTTGGAGGTACGATAACTCAAATACCACTGAATAAAAAAAAATAAATTCTGTATATAATATTCTGACACCCTAGATTAGATTTGATTAGATTTTGGTGTTGATCGTGCAACCGGAAGTAGTAGTTTCTTGAATATCTGAAGAGTTTTTCTGGAATATCCTCAAAATTGATGAATTAATATGAATTTTTTTAATAACATTGTATACTAAATGTTACTGTCTACAATTTGTATTCAAAACGTTGTTTCTATCTAGCACCATTTTACAATAATTACAAGATGTTAAAAATTCTACAAATTTGTTACAATTTTTATTTATCTGCCTACTTATGAATACAAAAAATAAAATATTTGAGTGTTAATGTCATATAAATTCTTAACTTTTTGACAAATTGAAATGGCATTTATTATTAAAAGGTCATAATAAACTTTAATAAAAACTATAATTCCAATATAAACAATGGTATATTTGTGAGTAAGTACCTTCATACACACTTATAGTGAGATTCTGTGAAAATCTGTAGTTGCTACAAATTTATAAAATTGTAAATGTTAAACAAAAACGCACTGAAATTTATAATCATATGAACATTTTTATAATTGTCAACAAACATTGATGTGATTTTGTTCAATATTTAAAGATTTACAGATTTGTAAAACTTACAGATTTGCACAGAATCCCACCATTAGTAAAATAGTAGAGTATGGCGAGAGATCATGTGTTGGCTACATCCGAGTTTTTTTTTTGTCTAACAAAACATTTTACATTTATTAAACAACATTGAAAGTCATATACTCTAATAAAGTAAATATTTAATGTTTACACAATTAAATTTTCAGAAGCTGTTCTTATTTGCATAAATAATTGATTTATTTTTAGTCAGCAACAAAAAATGTCAAGTTTTCGTTGAACCAACAACCTTGTGAATACCTAACTTCTTAATGCGAATATAATTCAGAGAAATTCAAGTTTTTAAATTAAAATTACGTTAATGTTACGCATGGCATGGTTCTTAAGGATGTCCGGAATTTTTTAACAGGATTTTCTAGATTGTTTTGATGAAATTATAAAAATAGAAATTTTAGAAACATTCCCAATCGTGTTTTGCAAATGTTTTACGAGATAACTGCAGATCAATTGCTAACTTGTAAACAATTTGTTTATAATATTCGTTGATATAGTAAATAACTTTTTCCATAAATTTATTGATAAGTACTGAGTAAAGTGGATATAATATACATTTTATTTACCACATAATATAATACAAAAGAGATACATCGTATATAATTTGTAGGTCTTTATATTTTAATAAGCAGTGGCGGGATTTCAGCAATTTTATTGGGGCACAATATTGGAGTCTTTATTAACTTTAGGAGTCATGCTCATTATAAAAAAATCTGGCGTGGGCACCACACGACTTTTTTATACACTGTATGTACTCGTGCGATTATTATTGCACTTAACACACGTTTGATATAATAGAATAACTGACGTAACTGACTAAGCTTGTTTGTTTTCGAACAAAATGTATTTATTAAATATATAATTTAGTTTTTCTTAAAAATAAAAGCATATACATAAGTAGGTACCATGAATTTTACGATAATTATTCCTTATACTATTGTTAACATTTTATATTTGAAACATGTTTTATGGTTACTTCCATATTTGAAATAAATAAAATTTACGAGTATTCCGGTTTTCAAAATGTGACCAAAATCTCTGCACTCTGCACAATATCCTAAACTGTATAAATATACCAAGTTTCATAATTGTATCTTTTTTCGTTCATGAGTTATTGAACATCCGGACGCACATATCAAATCGCATCTATCCACACACACAGACATCATTGAGAAAACGGATTCAGAGGACCTCAAAATATGTATTTCCGCGAAAATCCCGGCATCGAATTTTTTGATAATACATAGATTTAGTTGTTATACTGTGTGTAAGAATGTATAAAAACCACTAACAACCATGAGTATCTGTAAGTCTGTGAGTTGACACACGGTATACGAGCCCCGTCGACTATATTTATCTTCGGACATTTGGTGTTTTTTTTTGTATTTAGTCTTGTTTATTACGTACATATTACTTTTTAATAATGTCCGCAACATTAGAGATATATATATATGCAAGATATTTAACTATTTTTCTACTACCACTAGTACCAGATAAATTTATTAGATAATAAGGTATTTTATAATCAAATTACGGATAACAAGATAATTGACAAATATGACATTATATTCGTAAAATCAACTGAATTGATCACTAAAAACGTTTATTTTATTTTAAGCAATAGGTACATGCTAATATCTGCAAGAAACTATTATTTTAACTTAGTGCTTCAAGAAATAATTTTCAAGCGATTTGAGTACTTTTTTTTAAAATGAATATACCTATACCCTGTTATGTATTAACTTTTTTCATAATAAATATAACTTATAGCAATCTAATTAGTTACTGTATTCAAAATTATGTAACAATTAGTTTTTCATAAATATGCTTAAATTGAATAAAAAATAAGTGTCCGAACCTATTTATAGTGGGGGAGGCTCGTAATATAAATGTATATCGATTACTCAGTGTTGAATATGTGAACCTGCCACACCCAAGTTGAATAAAAGGCGTAATAGGTACAAATTGCACCTTAACCGCATTATATTTCTACTTATTTTGTTATTTTATAAATAAATCATTTTTAAAAATATTTATACATAATATTAGAGACTATTTTTCTCATTTGCGTCATTAGTAACCAGAAAAATAATTTTCCACACTTTTATGAAAAAAATCACCGTGTTTAAGTCATAACATCAGAATTTTTAACTTGAATAAATGTCAACAAGTCGCATGTCACATTAAATCTGATAATAATTAACAATGTGGCATTTCTAAATGACTAACATTTATTCCCGGTTAAATAATTCCATATTCAATAAAGTGTGATGTGAATAAAACATGATAAATGATAACTATAAATTAACTTAACGACATTGAAAACTTGCAAGGGTAAAATTAATTCTCTCATAGAGAAAAATATCAGAATAATAGAAAAAAAATTTAAATATGTTTACAATCTTGACCGCATTATAATATAATCAAAATGATTTAATTCTCGAAGCTGGTTAAAGAGATAACAGCATCTAGATATTAAAATTCTAAATTTATATACGGATGTCCCAAAAAAGTGGTACGGTCAAAATAACTTTTTTATTAATAAAGCAATCACAATAAAATTTTATATTGGTAAACTAGCCATAAGGAGACATCAAAAAATATATTATTTACAAAACCATCACTTAAGATAACAAATTTAAAAAATTATAGACGATGTTTAAAGTGACCACCATTTTCGTTTACACACATTCTAGGTCTTTGTCTATTTTTAATAATTATTTTTACCTATCGCATGTCAAATAATTGTTTTTACAAATGTTCAATTTTGTAACCTTTCTTGATGTTCTTTATTTTGACTTTTTCTTGAGATATTTTGAATAAAATCTAGACTTGTGGTACGTCACTGGATTCAAAACCGTACGTTAAGTTCAAATATGTAAAAATATATAGGGGATGTTCTATTTAAAATAAGAAAGATGATGGTTTATCCGGAAGAGATATTAATATTATTTATTTTGATGCCTCCTTATGCCTTATTCACTCATATAAAATTTCACAACGATTACTTCATTAAGAAAAAAAGTTATTTCGAGCGTACCATTTTTTGGGACACCCGGTGTACATAAATGTATATAATTTATGTTTATTTATGTTAACTTTTGATTAAACATACCTAATTAAATTTGATTCTTTTGCGATTTTTACGGCAATCATTTTGACAATTTCGAATATATAAATTTTGCTATCTTACGTAGGTGACACGTTGGGACAATTAAATTTTTTATTGGTTCACGATTTAAATGCATCGAATCGAATTACTATTGCGCTTTTATCAGATATTAAAAATTCGTCATAAAAATGAAAAAACGTGCCCATCGGAATTTTTAACTGTAAATTTGTATACTATACTCATGCGAGAAATTCAATACTCAATAGTTTAATCATTTTTAAAATATCGAGGGTAGTAACTGTTCATTTAGCAACTGTTGCTTATTGGGAACTCGAAAATTTTAGAAATTTTAAGAAATTCTTAAAATTGTTATTATTACATAAGTAATTGAAGTTCAAAAAAACAATGCCACAAACCGCATTTACCTTGCTTAGTTTTTGAGAATTGAGATAAATGCAACCTTAAGTTATGATCTGCAAAGTGTGAAAAATCGGTCACACTCGAAATCTAACGTGGTATCTAAATGCGGTTGACGGCATTTGAATATCTTGTGGTTTTAATCATCTAGAACCATTTATTAGAATTTTTAATTTTTGGCTCTTTTCCATATAAGGTACGAGCTTTTTTTTGACCAACGAGTAAAATTGTTGAAATTTTATTTTAAAACAATTTTTCAAGTCAAATTGCTGTCAGGTGACAAAGTTGAGATGTCCAACAGAAATTTATTCGGATGAAATAAAATGCTCGAGTGTAAATCAACGATAATAATTTAACGACTCTTTGGTAGTCCAGTCAATGAATATATTGTAGACTCTTACAAGAAAAATGTCCGAGGAATCCAATGCTGGAAACCGGAAGTCGATATCTTAATTCGTTCAGAAATTAGAGTGGATTAAATACAAGAATTTGAAAAAATACTAAAACTAATTTATTTTCTTTGTTTAAATTGTGGCTAAAATAGGGCCTACAAAAGTTTGCAAAATTATATTGTTGATAGAAAAAAGTCTTCAGAATCGAATGATTCAAACCTGAAGTCGATATTCTTATCTGTTAAAAAGTTACATTCGTTTTTGTGAGAAAACATACGGTACTGGCACTTTCCCCTTCCCCTCTCCCCATCAACACTGCTAAACCCGACAATATAGTTTCGAAGACTTTTTACCACATTTAGAGCCAAGGCTAATGAACAATTTGGAGCACTCAAACCTTTATTTTTTTTAATTTCCGGCTGTGGAGCTAATATTACTGTACTATTTGCTCGTTGGCTGCCAATTGAGCATACATATTACAAATTCTATAACTTTTGATTGGTTGAAGATAAAGTGTCAGAAGTATATATCAAATTCAAAGAAATTTAATGTTCTACAACTTAGTTTTAGACAATTTTTCTGAGAAACGATCGTTAGAGGCACTAGAAGCAAATGTTCGACAAAAAGAGTGGATAAAAATTATTTTTACGAAAATTATCAATTTTCAATAACGTATATTTCGGAAACCGTTAGGAATTCGACAAATATGTATATAGACAATTTTATAGGAAATTTAATTAGCTTTCATTTTTATTTCAAACATATTTTCCTACATGCACCGTTTCCGAGATATAAGCGAAAAACCAAAAAATGGGACCTTTCAACCCCCCTCCCTCCTTAAGCTCACCTCCCATGGGTGGGGACTTTTAGTATGTTTACCTACTAACTACTCCTAACAAATTCCTGAAGTCAAAAATTATCGCATATTCCATGCACTCTACACCCCTCTTTTGAGCACTCATTGACTGGACTATGGTTCGTTCTTCTTCACAAATATTCCCAAAATCTAATCATTTCTATAACAAATATTGGAAATATGAAGCAAATGACATTTTAGTGTTTTGTTTATTGTTTTGTTGCTAAGAAAAAGGTAAATAAGGTTTTATCACTTGCAAAAGTTACCTTCCGCTGTCAAAGCGATAAAATTGTGTTTTGTTTATGGCTCAATTTATACAGGAGTGGAATTATCGATAAAGAAAATCTATCGGATAAGAAACTATTATCGTTTAACAAAAACTATCGTTGAACTATCGATAGTATTAATTTAAACTACCGATACATCGCTAGTAGTTTGTTCTTGCCACTATCGAACTATCAGTAGCTTTTTATACGATATAGTTTTCCATCATCTACTTAACCTAGCTTGTATACAGGAAGATTCATCATAACTTGCTTTTTTAAATGCGTGCCATTCAGGCTGTAGGGATCGTAGTGGAGAGAGATCTCATTCGACAGGTGCACTTTTAAAGTTTTGTTCCCCACCCGGTCAGTCGCCATCATGCGTTGGAGCACGGAGCAGCATTGATTGCTGTTTTGAGGGAACACTTCCCGGGGCGCCTCATCACAATAAGGGGAGTGGCCAGCCCGCTCGCCCGATTTGGCTCCTTGTGATTTTTGTAGTTTTTTTTAAATCCTGCGTTTACGAGAACCGTCCAAGAACCCTAGAAGACCTGAAGGCCAACATCCGGGCCGCAATTGCTAACATACGCGCTGCCATGCTGGAAAGGGTTATGACAAACGCCAGAAATCGGCTTATTCAGTGTATAGACAATGGGGGGCGTCACCTACATTATATGATTTTGAAAACTGGGTGAAACAAAACTTTAGATATGTACCTACATTATAAAATAAAAATAAAAAGTTTCTGACTCATAAAATGGGCATTATTGCGTTTTGAAATAAATAAGTTACGATGAACCACCTGTATAAATATTCGAATTGATATCTCCCTCTTAGATAAAATTAAAATTGTTGCAATGACACATGTTATGCATTTGTGATTGCATGCCCCCTACACAAAGCAATAAACTGTATCAATGCCAATAATGTCACGCACTTAACTCCGTATATCAAGTGTAAAATTTCACTTTCACTTTCTGTCTATGAATGAACAGTTTTTTGTTGTTTGATCTACTCTGAGTCTGAGCTAAGACATGGTGTTGAACTCTGAGACACGGCTGTAGAGGCCTACACGTCGTGGATTGCCATGACAAGGAGACTCCGACCTACGACAGTCATTACCGAGTCGTTACACTCCTTGAGAATTAACAAACATCTTGAAAACTATTGGACGTACATACTTGGCTTAATTTGTTGCAAATTTAATGTACTTTAAAATGATAAGAACAACTATATATCGGAAACGTATAGTTTACGATTTATTAGGCAACAACTGAAAAAATTCGGAAAATTTTGCAGTTTTTTACGTACTACGCAGAAAGCACAGGTTTTTCGAAGCTGCAAACTTGGATTAACACTACCCTAACTGGTCCTAACAAACATATTTAAAAATGAGAACTACATCACGCGATTTTAGTCTTTTTACTTCTCGCCTCATATTCTATAAGAGAGGTATTGTAATGGGTCAAAATTTTCGAGTAGGAGTTTTTGGTGGATAAGCACGATTCAGGGTCTCTAGAATACAAATTTAATATTTTCCCGATGATGTCTGTGTGTGTGTATGTGTGTGCGTGTGTGTGTTTGTATGAATGTATGGACTGACGATTTTTCGTCCACGATAACTGAAAAAGTATCAAACCTTTAATAACCAAATTTCATATGTAAGGTTTTAATAGGGATCTTAACACCGGATAAGATTTTGGTAGAAATCCGTAAACCGGAAGTAGTACTTTTTGGAACTTGATATAGTTTTTCTTAAATAAATTGGTATTATTTATTTATGACAATTTTTGCAAATAAAAATAAAAGATAATATAATTATCTATGGGTACTAGTGATGCCGTGAGACGAGACGAGACGAGAAATAGTCAATTCTCGTCTCATCACAAATTTTCGAGACGAGAATTTTTAGTATTCTCGTCTCGGTCATTTTTCAGCTGTTCATTTCTCGTCTCAAGGAACTCGATTCTCGTCTCGTCTCAAATTTCTCGACAAAAAGTTAGAGCCACCTAACGATTTTTGCAAGAACTATTAGATTTCGCGTCATGCCCATGTCACACATGTAATACTTGTACAGAGTGATCAAAACAAACTGACAGTCACGTGACCCGCAATTTTCTTAAATGCTATTAAAACTAGACTTCTAGGAAGAAAAGTTTGATTTCCAAGTTCATGGGTGTGCGACTTATATAAAGATTTTTTATTTTAGTACTTAATTTTATTAAACTCAACAATATTTTCTAAATAAATAATTAAATAAGTTACAATAGCCACCGTTTCGGAATTATAATTAGTGATGACCACCGAAAACCGCCAATATTTAAAAATAAAACTTGTGTGCTGCGCGCCATCTGTCGGTAGTAGTGAGTAGAAAAAACATCGTACCTAACCTCAAATTTAATGATCAGACTACTAAATTGAATGTATTTGATTATAGTTTTATTCGTTACAAAAAACATTGTACAAACCACTTGCGGGAAGACACCATCCCAGCATTCGCGTAAATGAAACCCTCGCTTCGCTCGTATTTCAAAAAACCGCTCATGTGGGACCAAAATCTTCCCGCATTTGGTTCATAAATAACTATTTACTATTCTTGATTGTTCTTTTAATAATGTAGCTCCTGATGATGACGTATGTGACGTCGAAACTAGTCGACTGAGAAATAAAATATTGTTGAGTGCATCCCAATAATTTTTCTTCATTCCTGATTAAAAAAAGATATTTTTAAGTAAAAATTTCGAGAATTCTCGAGTTCTCGAGGATATTTCTCGTCTCAAAATTATGAATTCTCGTCTCACCCCGAAAATCCGAGACGAGAAATTTACTGATTCTCGTCTCGTAATTTCGAGACGAGACGAGAATGAGACGAGAAATTTCTCGTCTCGGCGGCATCACTAATGGGTACAGTTAATTTTAAATACAATTTGCTGAATCTGGTAGTATTTAGCAATAAAATAAAGTGCAACTAAGTACCAGTATCTTGTTGTCCATGATATGAAATTTGTTTTTACTCAAAATTTGAATTATAATGACAGTGACAGTACAGTTGACATCTTTTGCTTGCATCTTGGTTTACATTATCGTTTACATATTACATGAACATGAAACTATTAAAATGTAAGTAAAACTATTTATTAGATTAGTAGAATAAGCAGAATTAGGCGAGAGGTCGTGTACTGGCCACAGCAGATTTTTTATGTACGTTTTGACTGATTCTAGGACAATTTCCCCCGAACAATATCCCCCCGGACAATATCCCCCGGACAACATCCCCCGGACAATATCCTCCCGACATTATCTCCTTGGACATTATCCCCCTGGACATTATCCCCCTGGACAATATCACCCCAGGGACAATTTCCCCTCAACAACATCCCCCTAAAAATATCCCCTGCCAACATAGGCTACGCAAAACTCCGTTTTTTGACATAAACTAATCTATGCTAACAAAACCCTTCTTGAGTCCAACAGAACTCCGTTTTTTTAACATAAACTAATAGTTATTAAAAACTACAACAACAGTGTTTTAGGTTTTTACTTCTAAACAAAACTCTATATCCGGTTCAACATGCTCTGCGGGAATATTTCTATAATTGTTATATTAAAAAATATACTGCAATTTTTGTTGTTTGATCTACTCTGAGCTAGGACATGGTGTTGAACTCTGAGACACGGCTGCAGAGGCCTACACGTCGTGGTTTGCCATGACAAGGAGACTGCGACCTACGACATTGTCGTTGCACTGCATGCAGCATTCCTTGAGAATTAACACTTAACACTATTAGAAATGGAACAAGAGCGTTATAAATTAATTTATGATAGAAATATATTTATCTACTTCCATTATGGATACCGATTTAACTGTGAAAAGTGGTTAATTTAGTTCAATTTATTTAATATCCATGATGCTAAATTTTTCGCAATTGGGATTGACACAATAAAAAATCTGATGTGGCCAACACATACTCTAAATTATAAATAATACTTTAATTCCTAAAGTACTATGATAGAACAATGTACAAAATGCAAAAAATTGTAGATAATAATATTTATAATCTTTTATTTGAAATAAAAAATATTGCGATAAATTAATTTTTTATCAAAATATTTAAGAAAAGTACTACTTCCGGTTTGGAGATTGCTTCCAAAAATAAATGTTTGTAACTTTTTGATTTATAGAGCGGAAAAAATGTTACATACAACCTAACATACATATACACACATATACAACACACGCATACACATACACACACAGACATCATCTCGAAAATACTTTATTCGTATTCTATGGATCCTAAAACGTGGTTATCCACAAAAACTCACACTCGAAAATTTTGACCCATCACAATACCTCCCTAATAGAATATGAGGCGGGAGGTAAAAGACAAAAGATGTTTACATGAAAATTAGAGAAACTTAATTAGCGTCAAAAAGAATAATGAGAAAATCAGTAGGTATAATGAGGAAAATTATGACACCCGTAGTAGGTAGGTTCGCAACAAAAAACAGAAAAATAATGGTGGAAATACTACGAGAAATAATAACAGAAGGAGATGAGATAGGATTGATAATAAACGAAGACAAACCAAGATGATGGTAATAGGGGGGAACAGGAAAAATAAAAACATAACTATAGAAGGGTATTCCTATGAAACAGTGGAAAAATTCAAATATCTCGGAACTACACTGTCATGCAAAGGAGATAGGGAGACAGAAATAAAAGAGAAAATAATGGCAGCGAACAGAGCCTACCACGCAAACAAAAAAATACTAGAGAACAAAAATTTAACAAAGAAAACAAAAATTAAAATTTATAAAACGATAATAAGACCAGTATTTATGTATGCAGCTGAAACAATGACAATGACGAGAAAAGATGAAGAAGAATTGAGAAGAGCGGAAAGAAGAATAATAAGAACGATATTAGGACCAGTAAAAACCCCAGAAAATGAACTTAGACAAAGAATGAACTTCGAGATAGAACAAGAACTAGAAGAAGATATAGTAAGAAAGATAAAGCAACAGCGAGCAAGATGGTTAGGGCACGTATGGAGAACAGATGACAGCGAAACAATAAAGTCAATAGTACAATGGGACCCAGGTGGTAGAAGAAGAAGAGGCAGACCGAGATCAAAATGGCTAGACGAAGTAAAAGAAGATTTAAGAAGAGCAAGAAAAAACAAAACATAGAAAATATGGAGAGAAGCAATAGAAAACATATAAAACAAGAAACAGGGACTGATCCACCCTAAAAAACCGGATTTAGAGAGCTCTACGAGCGGCGATACTCCACTGGAGTGTACAATGTATATACAGGGTGAGTCATCGAAATGCCCGTCGTCGATGTCTCCCTTGTCGTTAAAAATACAGCATAAATTTATTAACAGAATTTTTCGTCTACTCAAGGAGCATAACTTAAAATTATTTTCACATATACAGGGTGTTGCATAACGACTTGGCAATAATTGTTCGTCTTTTTTTAAATGAAACAGCCTATATATTTTTATATATTTTGAATTGTATATTATTTACCTATACAAAAATATAAGTTTCATTTTAGTTTTCCGCGGCGTTGCAAAGTTATTCAATTTTTTCTTCAAAAAATACCGAATACACGTATTGTTTTATAAAGGCGTACTGAACTAATTTTAATAGTAAAAATTAAGAATTTTTTTTTCTGTTCAGCTGTAACTATACTCTTTGTTCTGACATATATTTTTTTTAATGTTATTATACAGAGAATCAAATTTACTCAATTTCAAATGGCTATAACTCGTATTTTTCAAATGGAACACCCTATATTTTATTATTCTGTTGTGTGTATTTTTGCATCTTCTTATGTTATAAAGAGTGTCCTATGCCTTAAAACATTAATATAATTAATTTCGAAATTAATGTTTTTAGGCATACGACACCCTTTATAACATAAGAAGATGCAAAAATACACACAACACAATAATAAAATATAGGGTGTTCCATTTGAAAATGACGAGTTATAGCCATTTGAAATTGAGTAAATTTGATTTTCTGTATTGAACACCCTGTATAATAACATTTAAAAAAGTTATGTCAGAACAAAGAGTATAGTTACAGCTGTACAGGAAAAAAAATTCTTAATTTTTACTATTAAAATAACTTCAGTACGCCTTTATAAAACAATACGTGTATTCGGCTTTTTTTAGAGAAAAAATTTAATAACTTGGCAATGAAATTTATATATTCGTATAGGTAAGTAAAATTCAATTCAAAATATATAAAAATATATAGGGTGTTTCATTTAAAAAACGACGAACAATTATTGCCAAGTCGTTATGCAACACCCTGTATATGTGAAAATAATTTTAAGTTATGCTCCTTGAGTAGACGAAAAATTCTGTTAAAAAATTTATGCTGTATTTTTAACGACAAGGGAGATATCGACGACGGGCATTTCGATGACTCACCCTGTATAGTAGGTAGGTATATAAAATTAATGTATTACGTGTTTCAGTTCTTAGTAACCGAGGATAAGGAGCACTACCGTATAAATATTTATTCATTGTCGTTCAAAGTGACAAATAATCGTTAAATTAATGGTTTTAATTATTTTACATATAAGCTATAAAATAAATTGTGGTTTAATCATTTATAGAAAAACACCTACATTCAAGTAGCCATATCATTTGAAGAACATGTTCTCCGAAATACTTGTACTTGCAAAATTTCAAATGCATCATGTCCTATCTAAGTTTACTTTTTGAATCACAGATTTAAAATAAATAAAATATTTTTTCTATGGTAAATCGACTGTTTACTATTAAACAAGTGATGTAAATGCGTAAGCAGTGGTTTTCTAGAAAAATTAATATTAATGCTGAGAAACTGAATTCAATATCAGTTTTACTTAGTGCATGTTTCTTCCAAGGTTGCTAAGAAAACGACATGAAAATTTATATGATTGTAAATAATTGTATCTGGAACACAAAACGATAATTAATTTTATGATTATTCTATTGTTATATTATCATGCGATTAAAGTGTATAATTTCGAAAATGAAGTAAAAAAAAGGTGTATAATTGCGGAAAAATTGTATAAGACTTGTAATTTGTATTTGTTGTTTATCAAACTTTATTGTGTTGTAGTATGTTGCAATGAAATTATTAATATTTTTAAATTTAATTACTTTTGAATTCCTACACTTTTTCATTCAATTTATGTTTATTGGTCTATAATTCTAATAATTCTACTTAATTATAAAATCATAGAAATAAATAAATCATGTAATAATTATTTTATTGAATTTTAATCTTTATTATTGGTTTTCATAATAAAATCCGTTTACAATAAATTAATCCATAAACTAATGTTGAAGGATTATATACATACATACATACATACATACATACATACATACATACATACATACATACATACATACATACATACATACATTAAATCACGCTATGTGAATAAAACGAGCAACTAGGATTTTTTACAATATCCAAAATACAGCTAATTTATAAATAGGGTTTCACAACTTCATGATAAAAATAAAATGACTGATGATAGGTATACATATTGTACCGATCACGATTCAAAAATAATTTTTCCAAAATTCGCAAAATAAACTATTGCAATCTAAATGACTTATCTACACATATTTAAAACCCTGGTTTCATAGAAATTAATTGCCACAGTGTTGTAAATTATCTAAATAATTGTATCTAGATACATAATCTATATAATATATTTTTAAATTTTTATCTATTATCTTATCTAGATAAAATTACAAATTATCTTTATCTATTTTATAAATATCATCGAGATAATAGTTTTTGTAAAATTAGAACCAATTTTTATTCATTTGTAATTTCCTATTTAAAAACATTTTAAATGTAGAAGAAACACTTAACTAGAAGTTAGGTTATAACTGCCATCTGTAAGAATGATGTTTAAAAACAATGAAATATTTCACTGCAGCCAATATACCAAATTAAGTAAATTTAAGTTGTTTAAATAGTGAAATTGTAGAAAAAGTAAGTATAAAACATAACAATTGTAAAATAATATAGTGTACAGTATATCACTGTAAAATCATAATTTTCATATATAATACCATTAGTGACTATGATTTTGCCGGCAATTTTTGCCGTCTGGTCACGAAAAATTACCAAAAAATCATAGTCACGTATGGTATTCGGCTTGACAATTTCTAGAATTTTTTTATTTATTCCAAAAAAGTAATGTATTTTTAAAACAATCATCACAACTGACATAATATCTAAGCAACACTTCGCGGCAATTTTCACTAGTGAAAATTGTCAGTGTAATTTTCACTAGTGAAAATTGTCACTGTAGTTCGTCTGTGATTGGTACAATTCAGCAAAATACTGTGTTTTGATTGGATGAAAAACTATGAGTGGAATTGTCATTATAATAGGTACCTATCCCAAATTATCGACAATTACATGCACGAGGGATATTCGAAGGACTATTTCCCGATTAAAATTTAGCTGTTTCTCTCATGAAAAATAAAGCAAAATTTTAAAATTTCCTTTGACAGCAAGTCAGAATCACATTGCCACGCCGTATCCAAATTTTGCACTAGTGCAAATTATCGATAATTTGCAAAGCAATTAATTTTGCAAATTTTGAAAATATTCTTTTTTATTCGGGATCAGTATTTTTTGTATTTAAGTTGTAAAATACTTGTATAAAATACTAATATTCATCATTCATCATTAAAAATAATTAATGTATGTAATGTTGCGTTTCATTTCAATCATCTAAATTAATTCATCATATTTTATAATTGGCTTATAAAATTATTTCTTCTTACTCGTATTTCTGCCCAGGTAACAAAATAAAATTCTAGAATGTTCATACACAGGAAAATTTATCAGCAGAAATGCAAATCTAGAAAATTCATAATAATAAAATACCTGCATCAAAAGATTCATTCACATGAAAATTCAAATCTAGGATTTAAGATCTGGCATAAATGCAAAACCAAGTATATGGTACTCAAGAATGGTACTGAATTGTTCATTAGGTCAGTGCAACCTTACACTTCATTGTGAACTAGTTTTCTAGATTTGCATCTTCCTGTGTTAGCATCTTCCTATGTTTACATTTATTCCAAATATAAAATTCTAGATTTGCAGTATCCTGTGAATGAGTCTTTTAATGCAGGTATTTTATTACGTATTAATTTTCTAGACTTGAATCTTCTTATGCATGCATTTTCTTGTGTAATATAGTTTTATTTTCTGATATTGTAAGGCCATCGGATCTGAATATCCGTAGTGGGAACATATTTCATAATCGTACACCAACAGATACCCTAAATAAATATAGCTTAAATCTTTTTAATTATATAACAATCCCCGTCCAAACAATAATTTTTCACTTGTCAATTTTCTATTCTTCCAGTAGCATCAGCAAACATCGCAGTCATTCTGTTCACTTCACAGGGAAGGAAATGTCACGTGACTACTTTAAACGCTATTAATTTCACCATTCTTCGACCCTAAATCTGCCAGTCACGCAGCCCTGCACATAATTTGTCAATGTTGAAGGTTCGAGGAGTGAAGTTAAATTGTGGTATTTGATATCTTAGTGTTGTTAGAAACGGCACGTACTTAGGGTTATTGTTAGTGTTATTGCTGAAGGCGGTCGCCAAAATGTTTGACGGAAATTATTTTTAACGCGTGCTATTTTTAAAAGAAATATAAACCAGGGGTTCATACGAACCGGAACAGGAACTAAAACCGGAACGAATCGTAGTTATTTTAGTAGACCAGGAATCAAACTTAAATCGTTATAAAATATTTCGGATTTGAGGTAAACCTATAACCGGAAATTTGATATAAAAAAATCTGACGTGGACACCACATGACTTCCTTGTACGCCTATTAAACTGTTCATACTTTTCTTAATAACTAAAATGTAGAATAATATAAAAAAATCTGACTTTATTCTTTTAACTTATTATACAAATATATTAATATATAAGTACTACTAGTACTGCTACTATAGGTACTCACAAATATATTTTAATCATTTTATTTAAACTGCAGAAGAAGATATAAAGCATATTTTACTATTGTCACTGTCATGTCATAATCATTTAAATTTTACGTAGTAACAAATGTTAATCGATCATGGACTACAAGATACCGAAATACTAAATTATAAATATATACTTTAATTATTCTTAAATGATAGCAGATACAAAAATATTTATAAAATACCGATTGTAGGTAATAATCACATAATCTTTCATTTAAAATAAAAAAATTGTCTTAAATTAAATATTTATCGAAATATTTGAAAAAAGTACTACTTCCGATTTGTAGATTGAAACCAAAAATAAAAGGTGCACAACTAGATGCTATAACAGTCCTAAATACAAAATTTCAACTTTCTACGTCTAACCGTATTTGAGTTATGCGACATACATACGTACGTACGTCCGTCCGTACGTACGTACGTACAGACGTCACGACGAAACTAGTCATAATGGATTCAGAAAAGGTCAAAACGGATATTTCCGTCAAAATCTGAGAACCGAAATTTTTCGCGATTACAATACTTCCTTATTACTCCGTACAAGGAAGTAAAAATATATTATATTTTTCTACGAAAGTGCGAATTCGCCTGTTTCCAGATATTAAAATTGATGGTAAAAGTAGGCTTTTGAAACATTGAGTGTTTAATTTCCATACTCAATTTATGCACTGAGTGTGAATTTTCAAGATGAACATTTTTCATAATCTCTGTAATAAGTATTGAAATGGTTGATTTTCACTGAATTTGAGACACAATTATTTTTTCTACGAAAGTGCGAATTCACATGTTTTCAGATATTAAAATTGATGGTCAAAGTGGCTTTTGAAATATTGTGATAAAAATAACTTCCACCCTCATTTTGTCCACTGAGTGCGAATTTTTCAAAAAGTACATTTTTCATACCTAAATCACTTCATTTGTTATAAACTCTGTAATAAGTATTCAAATCGACGATTTTCACTTAATTTAAGACATACATTTTTTTGCTAAATTAGAAATTGTGCAGTTACTGGAAGGTCAAAGCTGTGAGAATATTTTTGACTTCAGAGACAAAAGTTTAGATTCACAGTTGCCGTAAAATATCCGACGTGGTACAAATAATCTCACTTTCACTATCACTACTGCCTTCTGCATGAAATTTCATTATTTTTATCATAAATGCAAAATTACAAAAATTTACTGTCAGTTTTTAGATATTGTTATTGTTTTCAAATATGACAGCAAACCTATACCTGATTTGTTTTTTTTTAACTGTTAATATTGTATTTCCAATTTTTTTATTAATTTTGAATATTTTTCACTTTCGTAGAAAAAATAGTATGTAACACACTTGCGAAAAGGGCCAATGAAAAACTCGTATGATAGGAGAACTCGCTGACGCTCGTGCTCCAACTGTCATACTAGTTTTTCAATGAAGCTCGTTCCTCACTTGTATTACAATATACTATTTAGTCCAAAACTGGAACAGAATATTTCATTTAATTGAATAAACAAAATTTAAACGAAACTGGAACATAAACTGCTTCTTTGAAAATCGGTTACCGGTTAATGTTGAGGAGAAATACAAAAACTGGAACAAAACCGAACTTTACAGTGAACCGAATCTGAACCGTCATTTTGTTCGGTTTGACGTCGAATCCCTACACTGTGCCCAGTGAGTAATATGTAGTATAACACACTGATACCTACCGTAAATAACTGTTGCACTCACGTAATAATAGTCATTTTTTTGTTTAACTAGGCAAATAATATTAGATTTGCTGCCGCGGCTAGAGTTTCATAGCCGAGGCGCAGCTGAGGCTATGAATATAGCTTAGGCAGCAAATCTGTATTTTTTGCCATGTTAAACACATTATTTTTTTCGGTGATTGTTATTAATTAATATTAATTTAGTGATTATTTTAAATATTGATAGGTATCGCAATCAAATTTTGTTGCTAAATTATATTGACAGTTGCTATGAAAAATCAAAATAGGTTAGGTATGTTGATGAATTTTATAAATGTCAAATTTGTTGATTCACAATAGTAACAATTACTTTTGCTGCCTAGGTTTTTTTAACTATTTTTGCTGCCTAGGCAGCAGAAGTGACACTTTGTTGACTGTCAGCTGTCAAAAAGCAGCACTTTTAATGTCAATCGCCGAAAAAAAATATTATTTTGTTGGTCGCATTGTCATCAGCAAAGTCCATAAATAAACCTGTCAAATAAATCACAATTTATTACCCACATTAATCAAGCAATCTACGAAAACAAAAGAACTGGATAAGAATGCGGAACTAGTGCAGAAAATGATTACACTCTCAGACATTAAAGTATAATGAAATTTTAATTATTCTGCATAGGTGCAGGGATATATAATTTCATCTACCTCATGATATATATGAAGACTAGTCTCTCTATTACGCAGTCAACAATTTGTATAAATTAACTTGCAGATACACTGTGTACAACACAAAATGGACCAATTCTCGCCCATTAAATTTAATTAGAAAACCGACAAAAAATTCTACACTGCGGGCCGAGATGCAGACGCTGGGAACTTTCGTGTCATGACGTACAATTCCCAAAAGCGAATCTTATATAGACAGGTGTATCAGAACTTTAAGTCTTATACACTAGAGAGAAAATTTACATTAAAAAAATAGCGTACCGGTAAAAAGATTTATCTACTTTCAACCCTGTTGCTGAGACACATAAGAATTGTAACTTAAGATATAGAGTGAGGGTAACAATAAAAATATTAATTTGACAGCTGCCCTTGAAAATTTATTTTCAAGAATTAATTATTTATTTAATATAGTCTTCTATACTAATATAATAAAGAGGGAAGATTTGATTGTTTGTTTGTTTGTTTGTTTGTTTGCATTGAATAGGCCCCGAAACTACTGCACCGATTTGAAAAATTCTTTCACCGTTGGGAAGCTACACTATCCCCGGGTGACATAGGCTATATTATATTTTCAAAAAAAAATCAAAATTGTTTCTTCGTATGACGAAAATGTACATTGATTTGTCACTTAATTGAACAAAATAACAAACAGATTAGATAACCAGACGTTTAATTAAACTACTATGTATTAGTTGTTGAATAGGAATTTTGAATTCCGTTGGTCTAGGTGTTTTGAAACAGACAGTTGTGTATTGTTAGTATTGGTTAGTATTAAGTTTTTTATTTATTTATTTTATGTTTATAACGATGTCAAATTGCATTTTTGTCGACGGCTATCAGAGTTTACTGCACCGATTGAGCTCAAATTTGGTATGGTAATAGCTTAAGATGTAACATGAGCACAATAAAATGGCGGTAATCGATTGGGTTTAATTTCATTTCTCAGTGGGGTGGGGGCAAGCGCGTTCAAATTTGGTACAGTAATAGCTAAGAATCTGTCTTGAAACATAGATATATTAAAATGTTAGTCCGCCATCTTGAAGCAAAATGGTGGCTAGCTAACTCAAAATGTACTGCACCGATTGGGTATAAATTTGTAGGTAATGGTTATAACTTATGATCTAACTTACGACATGAGCATACTAAAATATCAGTCCGCCATCTTTAAACAAAATGGCGGTAACCGATTGGGTACAAATTTGGTATGGTATCGTGAGCGTAGTTAGAATTGCACCATGTATGGTATGGTAATAATAACTTACAATTCCTATAACGAGATTTCTTTAAATTCAAGTTGGAGGCGTAGCAACGCGAGCCGGGTTCGCTAGTCTTAGATAAGTAGGTAATGTTATTCTTGAGATTAATATAGCAATGAGTTACTTGCATGACTTTTATTAAATATTTTTGAAGAAGAGATAAAAAAAAAATTAATGAAAATTGAATAATATATGATGTGACATAGAATGCTGCCTTATTTTCTATACAAAATTATGACGTTACAGCTACATTTCTTTTTCAATTTACTAAAAAACCTATAATTCTTTTAAATAAAATTTGTGTTTTTACCTATGTTTCTAACCTAAAATTAGGTTCATAGTGTTAAAAATCTCATTTTCAGTACCATGCAAGTAGCCCATTACTTATTCAAATAACAACTATAGGAACAACACCCGCCTGCGGCTCTTTTATTAAATTTTTATGCACATGAGTTATTGAAATCATAAAACTGCTGTTTTTACAATTTTTTATAAATAAACTAATTTGTACTCATTAACAATTGAATAATAAATTCATAGAAATAATAGTAAAATCGAGAGTAATCTAGGTATTCGGAAAAAACCTAGACGGGTCGCTAAATATTATACCAATTATTTATTAATATGTCTTGGGTAATTCGAAGCAATGTGATGCTCCAGTTCTAATCTTCGTCTGTTGTCTGTTCCATCCGGCGGTTATATTTAAATCCATGTCATATTTAAAATAATCAAGCAATTATACGTTACGGTATTCAGTGTCAATCTTAATAATACGTAAACGTAGTGATAAATCCATGATAAGTGTTTAATTTAGTAGCGTTCGCGATCAAGACTAACTGGATTACTATAAAGAGATGTTCTTTGTTGCCTGAAGATGCATTTGACTTCGTATAGAGATTCTTATCTAACTAATGCTGGTAAATCTGACGGGCAGGGCGAGAGATTTTAATAGAGAAGTTATTATTAAATTAGAGGATTATTTACTGTTTTTTTTGTTTCAGGAAGGGTCGAGGCAGACGACGAAAACATCTAGAAACTAATGAAGTTACGAATCAGTGTGTGGGGCTCTATAAACGGTATCATCTCTGCAATCCTCAGGTATTATTTATTAATAGTACATACATAAAAATTAAACTATAACTACAGGGTTTAAACGAACCCTTAAACGGATAAAAATATCGATTCTCGGTTTCTAAAATTCAATATTCTAGGCATTTTTCTATAAAATAAAATTATTTCTTAAAATTTTGAATGCTTTCTGGCTTAGCCCAAATTTTAAAATTTTCTTTGAGAGAAATATAGATATTGTAGTAATTTTAATGGTTTAAAATGTCGATTTCCGGTTTCAATCGTTTGATTCCTCGAACACATTTCTATTAGAAACATATTTCATATAGGCAGTGTTGTGACTGATCTAGATCACTGATCTAGCTCAATTTACGTGATCTTTGATCTGATCTAGATCATCTTATTTTTAAGGATTTTGAGTTTGATCTAGATCAAAAAAATATGATCTACGATCTTAAAATAAGACCATATTTTTAGATTTTTTTATACGCTATATGCAATTAAAGCATGAAATTGAAAATTTAAAAGAATAAGAGTTTAATATTTTTAATATGTTTTAATTTTAAACTGTAGATTAAATCGCTTGAATATAATAATAATATAATGTAATACAACAATTAAATATTTTGTCTAATATTGATCTTTTTACGATCTAAAGATAAAAAGATCACTAATTTCTGATCTGATCTAAAAAAAAAGATCCTATCATAAAAATTGATCTATGACCTGATCTAGATCATATTAAACGAGAAGATCTTGATCTTGATCTAGATCCATTTTAAAATGATCTGTCACAACACTGCATATAGGTAATAAAGATGTCTTTGCTTGATTTGAAACGTAAAGATTTTCTCCGAGATAAATTTATATTTTTTGTAATTTATGTTAAAAATTGTGTTTTATCAACTGTAACTTTTGAACGCATTTAAATATGGACTTCTGCTTTCAAGCATTCAAGCATGTTTCGAGGAATTAAATTAAAACCGGAAGTCGATATAGAAAAATGTCTAGAAAATTTAATTTTGGCAACCGGATTCGATAGTTTTACCCGTTTGGAACGTACAGTTGATTAAACACAAAATTTATAAATATGTTAATATTTTCTCGCCGAGAAAATCTTTTAACTGTGCCTAAACTGAAGTTCTAAATTTTTTTAAAATGATTTTTTTATAAAGGAATGTTCTAGAAATCCAATGCTCAAAACCGGAAGTCGATATTGTAAATCCTTAAATTATATTTTCACGTTTTTCTCGAGAACAATGCCTTTATATAAAAATCGCTAATGACCTGTCTTACAACGAATTTTGTCCTCTACATCTTTGTATAAAACAGCAGTCTTCATAATATAACATTAACAATTTGATTCGGGACTCAAGTATTTATTCGGGAATGTGTATACCACTATATTTCCATCGTTTCGGAATTATATTATATATAAGAATTTTTCGTTTCTTACTAAAGCTAAAACTATTGCTGAAATCGAGCAAATTGTCTTCTCTTTTCTATTTGTTTCTCTGACGCAATCGTCCTCAGATCAACGTCCTGTCTAAATTAAATCATTCCGGGACAACAAATCAAATTCAAATCGAGTAATTCTATCTCGAACTAATGCAATCACCAACAACGGCGAAGATTGCGATCCGCAGCAATTGTTGTGTCCGTGGCTACTAGATGTAGAGATCGAACGGAATTTAATTGACAAGTATCGATGTCACTGCGAATAGATGAGTGTAGTCTGTAGTTAGATGTGATTTTGTTTCTTGGTGGTCTGTCAGCCAATGAGAGTAATTGGCAGTCGATGATGGAGGAGTTGACAGGGTTGACCAAAGTTTGAGGAAACTATACTTTTATCTGATATTTTAAAACAGTCTATTTCGATCATTCAATAAGTAAGGCACTTCTGGTATTTCTAGTTATCGGTATGAATATACCGGGTATTTCCTAAAACAGGCTAACCCCCCAAAAATTGTATTTTTAAGGCGCTACACATGGAAATCTAGAAGATTAACAATTTGAACAATTCTGGCTGTATTTAAAAAAATTTGATATTGAAATTAAACATGAAGAATCATGACTCAGTAGTGAATCAATAAATGCAAATTATTAATTGTTGTGACATCAATTAGCAAAACTTGGAGCTAATTTTTATCGTTTAATAATCCATATTATACGTTGATTAATGCACAAAAATAAAATTTTCTTTTCAAATCGATAATATACATTAGTCGGAAGACGGGTATAGAGAGATTTTTTAAACAGTTAACCCATTAACTGTAATAATTTATGCAAAACTCGCATTTTTAGTAATCTTTAGAAATTATTTAACAAAATATGGCACGGTTTTTTGTAAACTTCATTCTATAGCCGTATGTAAGCACAACCTATAAGTACATCATTGTAAAATGTGAGGTCATCGATTTCAAAACCAAAGTCACAAAATGATTTATTGTAACATGCTTTTTTGCTTTGTATTTGATAGCAAGAGATGGCCCTTAAGTCAATTACATTTATATTATAATTTGAATTTTTATTACTTCGTGTTTAACCAAAAGACATCAACTTCCTTATTTTAAATGGAACATCCCGTATGTTTTTAAGATTTTGATTCTATACATAAAATTCTGAACAATAAGCTACTTTTTCGTTGTAGATTTGTGTGTAGGTAAAAAATATTTTTGATTCGTGATCAGTATTATTTGCCATTTAATTTATGAAACTCCCGGTATAAATAATAATTATTTTATTGTTTTTCTTGGCAAATTTTGGTCACCCCTGTTTTACGAGGGTAAATCTATGATAATCTAACAAGGGTCAAGTTATCATCATTATCATCTTGACACTTCTGTCATTTAATCACCATTTATTGACACTTCCCCAGACCACACAGCATCTCCTAGAATGACGTCATCACTACTTTCATTGTTTGTGATATTTAAATATTTTTAGCTGGTCGTTAATTTTTTCGCTACTTATAACAAGCGTAAAGGATGTTTATTGCACGTAAAGTTTAAAGACCAGTTAATAAAATGTCTGTGCAAACAAATTGTTTTTGTTTTGTTGCAGGAATGCCCCAAAGGGCGGGATTTCCGTGCGGAGCAGTGCGCGTCCTTCAACGCGAGGCCGTTCAGAGGGAGAGTCTATTTTTGGGAGCCGTTTCTAAAAGGTTACATTTTTATTTATTTTTTAAACTATCATTGTTTCCTATCAATTACCTATAGCGTGGTTGCCAAGATATTGTATTCCTCCCAACTTGAAATAGGTACTAAGGAAGCGAGTAAGGAAATTACAAAAGTAGCATACCTGATATCTTATATTTAAATTTTTTTGTTCAATACCAAATAATTTATTTTACTTTTTGACAAATTTGCTACAGCAGATAAAATTTTCTATGGATCGTAACCAATCAATTTGTAATGACACACATCGTGTGTTTTTGTTGTAAAACATATGATTATGCTTGTAAAAATTATTAACTTGTATGTTTTTTTGATATTATGTGTCTACTTACTCGTAATTTGTATACTATTTTTAATTTGTAATTTTTTTGTACTTACTATTATTTTTAAAGTGTCAGTTAACCAGGTGTTACTTGAAAAACAGCGCTCTGCTGAATGTAACACCTTTTTGTGTACTTATGTGTGCAAATGTATCTATATTATTATTATTATTATCAAACTCGGCTTCGCCTCTTCTGGTAATCTTCACGACTAGTACCAAATAATTGACGTTTAGATCCTTATAACATAAAACTATTATATTTCAAAGAAATCTATTCATGAAAACATATCAATGCAAAAATATCATCAAATCAAATTTGTTTTTACAAAATTTATTAGTTTCTGAAATAAATAAAAATGTACGTACATTTATTTCATACTTCCAACTACAGGTGTATTAGGATTAAGGAAAAATACTATTTTTTATTTAAAAATTATAGAAGAATCTAAGGAAACCTTAGATTATATCGATTTTCAAGTAAATTATGTAAAAATCACACGTATAGAATCATGTTATCACGTTAAATCTAGCGAAGTCTATAGTCAAGGAATTACGTGTTTTAATTAGGAAAAATACTTACCTGACATCTATTGATACAACAAAAAATCTGCAATAAATATTAAATAAATTATTATTTATTTACTACATTTTATCGAATGATATTTTGTTTCTATCATAATTGAGCGCAATTTAGCTTAAATAAATATAAAATAATTATTTGTGTCTCAATATTTATTGTTTGACAATTAAATATTTTTGCATAGTCCGTCATGAATTTGAGGTTATTGATGTTGAATCATATGGTCCAGAATTTGGTGAAAGATAGTGAAACAGACAAAAATGTGAAACAGTGAAATAAAAATTAGTGTAAAATGTGTAAAACAAATACATGTAGTTAAGGTATGTGCTATAGAAATTGGTTTCTAGTTTGTTTATTATTATTATGCTTCTCAAGATTAAATTTAAATATAAATGCAAAAGTTATTTGTCCTTGTAAGACAGTTTTAAATAACCGACTTATTTTTCGTTGGTCTTCTTGTAAAATTTCAGTTCGTAATTTTCAGTAATTTAATGTCAGTTTTACTGAATCGTTAATACAGGTTAAGCTTCAGCAGTCAAGAACGCTGGTAGATCAAAGGCTCTCATACCTCAAGTAAAATAATGTTTTCCAATTAGAAGTATTATACAAATGCTTTAAATAACAAGGCACTTCTGTTCTGATCTTTATTGGAAAAGTCACATTTTTGTGTCAAATGAAATAAACAATACGGGATACAAAGATATTAGTCAACTATTTTTTGTATTATGCACCACTAATGGTGGGATTCTGTTCAAATCTGTAAGTTTTAAAAATTTGTAAATCTTTAAATATGGAATAAAATCACATCAATATTTGTTGACAAATATAAAAATGTCCATATGCTTATAAATTTCATTGCGATTTTGTTTAATATTTAAAGTTTTATAGATCTGTAGCAAGTACAGATTTGAACGGAATCCCACACCATAAAGCCCTGTTTACACATGGATTTCTTAAAGGTTATGTCATGTGTTTGAATCCTGGAAAAATTGCATTGTTTTGAAGTTATCAATGAATTATTCCAAGACTCATTGAAGATTCAATTTAGGTGTGCAGCTATTTGACAGGCGTACCTCACTAGGATTCTTTCAAGCAGGATTCAGACGCATGAAAGAATTATCAAAGAATCGTTGTAAACAGGACTTACAGATAGATCTTCCGGTATCTCTGTCAGGAACTGTTCAATTTTAAAGCACCAAAGTTTATTGAGATTTTTTTCTCGTTTTCATATTAAGAATTCATCGAAGCCTTATATGAAATACTCTCTATAATGTTTTTTTTTACCTGAAGCCCTATTCATACGATTCTTTGTGGATTCTTTCATGCTTCTGAATATTGGAAAATATATTCACTGTTTTGAAACTATCAATGAATTACAAATTTGTCTTTTCCAAAACTCATTGGAGATTCAATTTAGCTGCGATTCTATTTGACGGGAGAACCTCACCAGGATTATTTCTAGCAATATTCGGAAGCATGAAAGAATTCTCAAAGAATCCTTATAAACAAGATCCACCGGTATCTCTGTAAGTAACCGTTCAAAGTTTATTGAGATTTTTTTATCGTTTTCGTATCAAGAATTCATCGAAGCCTTTTGTACTGTTACATGAAACAACCTGTATAATGTTAATTTTTTCTATCTGAAGCCCTGTCCACACAAGGATTCTTTGTGGATTCTTTCATACTTCTAAATCTTGAAAAAATCAATGAATAAATTAGAAATTCTTCGTTTCCAAGACTTATTCAATTTAGTGGTGCCGCAATTTGACAGGCAGTTCTCAGCAGGATTATTTTCCTCAATATTTAGAAGCATGAAAGAATCCTCAATGAATCCTTTTGTGAACAGGGCATAAGGCGGAAGGTTGGGAGATCTTTTCTAATAGATGTTTTGTTTTCAGCTGGCGACGAGTGCGCGTTGAACTGCCGTGCGGTTGGCATGGGTTTCTACGCAACCCTGAACCAGACCGCCAAGGATGGCACCCCCTGTTTCCACCCCATGACGGCGCTGCTGCAGATGACCCCCACTGGAACAAGAGGCGTCTGCGTGGCTGGCATCTGCAAGGTAGGAAACAAATTAATGATATCTGAATTTCCGAAGTTCATTGTCACAATAAACAAAATCGTTCCGTTTATGAACTCGTCAATGAGTAATGTATCCAGATTAGTGTAAGGTTTGATACAAAGATCGATAAAATGTATGATTCAATGCAAAAAACCAAACACAACACTAACTGGGATACAAGACTCGACACTAGGTTGATCAATATAGTGTCGTTTTATATTATAGGAAACAAATCTTACTTGTAAACAATTTCTATTTCCAATATTTAATGTGTCAACAAGTCTGTATGTCTGTATGTTGCACAGGGCTTTTAGTTACAAAGTTAGTGTGTTAAACTGTAACAAAATGAACGGACTGGCCCAAAGAAAACACAGAAATTTGCCTTTCAGAGGCCGATCTAACATTACCATATTATAATGAAGGTTATTGTAACAATGATTATAAAATAGTGCTCCTAATTATTTTTATGATGAAACCGTACAATAATGAGTTACTTTATCTCCGTAAAATCGTTGTGAAAAGTACAACTTTAGCTCCGTAAAATCATTGTGAAAAGTACAACTTTAGCTCCGACCAATCAGAGCGCTGCCTGTTTCATAAAAATAAATAGGTACCTATATCTCTTGGTTGTAAAGATATAATTATTTTAGGGGGTTTTATCACTCAGCGCTGCTAGCTGACAAATCCCCGCCGTCCTTATATTGTCTCATTTTATCTAATTGCAATGTTTCGCTCCGTTCTTGTTTAGAAAATATTGTTATTGTAACAATGATTATAAAATAGTGCTCCTAATTATTTTTATGATGAAACCGTACAATAATGAGTTACTTTATCTCCGTAAAATCGTTGTGAAAAGTACAACTTTAGCTCCGTAAAATCATTGTGAAAAGTACAACTTTAGCTCCGACCAATCAGAGCGCTGCCTGTTTCATAAAAATAAATAGGTACCTATATCTCTTGGTTGTAAAGATATAATTATTTTAGGGGGTTTTATCACTCAGCGCTGCTAGCTGACAAATCCCCGCCATCCTTATATTGTCTCATTTTATCTAATTGCAATGTTTCGCTCCGTTCTTGTTTAGAAAATATTCAATTGAACTAGCTAGCGCGCATACAATTTTTAAATTTATTTAACAAATTACTCGACTAGGCTATTTGAAACTTTTATATAATAATGTGATGCAAATATTTAAAACAATGCAATCAGAGTTACGAAGAGTTTTTCTCAAAATTATTTTTTAAATTGTTTATAGGTAAATGAAAATCTTAAAAATTCTACATAATAGCTAGTTTCTTACTGCCTTTGTCTTTATAAGGTATTTTTGTAGATTCATAGGTTTAATAAGTTGGGAGTAATTTGTTAAATATTGTTTACTGTGAGAAAAGCCTCTTAAATGATTAATTTTCGGCTAGCACCTGTAAAATAATACTCCAAACTCATTTTTAAAAATCTTACTTTTAAGCTCACGTCATGTATGTCGGATGAACTATAAATGCAATAAAATTTTAATTAATTTTGTAATGATAAGAATTACTTCTACATTTAAAAATTAAGAAAATTAGTAAAATGTCATATGAAACAGTGTCTCAAAACTATTTAATTCAAAAACCTAAAAAATCCATTCAGTTCCTTGATCAATAAGTTGAGTCTTATATACCATTAAAATATATGCACGAACTTGTGAATCACCCGGTATAAAAAAAACTATTATTATTCCTAAACCACACTTCAGTTAACTTGTCACATAACCCGTAATGTCAATCAGAAATAATAAAGTTTACAATGGTCTACCTCTCCGAATCGCACTATAGCGAGTTCTCCGTATGGCAATCGCACTATATGTGCGTGATCTCATTCCTGCAGTCCTGCTGCCTGCTGCGGAGCTACTGAACTCTAGCGGCAGTAAATCCAACCTAACGACTGCGTAAGTCGATAACAAAGTGAGGAATGGTTTGCGTCTCTGATAGAAGTTTTAAATAGAAGGAGTTGGTATTGTTGCCGCTACGATCAACGATACTATGCACTTAGCTTAGTTTTATAAGCTTACAAGAGATAAAGAGAATAATGTGAGAACTGATTGTATGTTTAATATTGAAGCAGGGTGTCGGATATGTTATTGTTATATGGCAAATTTAAAATGTTAAAAACTTATAAAAAAATAATATATTTTAATTTACCTTTATGACGTTGAATTATTTTTTATAATCTTAATTAATTAAAATTATTAATTAAATAAAACCTACATTTTGTCAATAACAAAATAACATTTTCTTCATTTTTAATTCCTTGTACGAAGTAAGGAAGTATTGTAATCGCGAAAAATTTCGGTTCTTAGATTTTGACGGAAATATCCGTTTTGACCTTTTCTGAATCCATTATGACTAGTTTCGACGTGACGTCTGTACGTACGTACGTACGTACGGACGGACGGACGTATGTGTGTCGCATAACTCAAATACGGTTAGACGTAGAAAGTTGAAATTTTGTATTTAGGACTGTTATAGCATCTAGTTGTGCACCTCCTATTTTTGGTTTCAGTCTACAAACCGGAAGTAGTACTTTATAAAAATATTTCGATAAATATTTAATTTTAGACAATTTTTTTTATTTTAAATGAAAGATTATGTGATTATTACCTACAATCGATATTTTATAAATATTTTTGTATCTGCTATCATTTAAAAATAATTAAAGTATATATTTATAATTTATAGTATTTCGGTATCTTGTAGTCCATGATCGATTAACATTTGTTACTACGTAAAATTTAAATGATTATGACATGACAGTGACAATAGTAAAATATGTTTTATATCTTCTTCTGCAGTTTAAATAAAATGACTAAAATATATTTGTGAGTATACTAGTATAATAAGTTAAAAGAATTTTTAATATTATTTTACATTTTAGTTATTAAGAAAAGTATGAACACACAAGGCGTACAAGGAAGTCATGTGGTGTCCACGTCAGATTTTTTATTAAAAACGACATAAATTTAAATAATCACTAACTACAATAATATTAATATTTAAAATTTAGTCAATTAATTTATTTATTTATTAAGAAGTATTCGTAGAAAATTTTTCTGTGCGTATTTACTGCTATTTCTTACTCTGATAAATTATATTTTTGTCTGTAATTCAACTAACTAATTTTATTATTAGTACAGTTGGATTATATTATATTAGGAGTATTTCCATTTTAAAAATTTCGTAAAGTGATTATAGCAACAACAAAAATAGTGTATGATGGTCGTAACTGTACTTCAGTCAGTAATAAGTATTTATTAGAGATGCAACGAATAGTAAATGTGCCGAATACCAAATAACGAATATTATGCAGGACTGTCTGCCGAATAACCGAATATTCGGCAAATATTCTGCACCTTTTTGATGTCAAATGATAAACTTACAAGGACTGAGAGGCTGCTTTAAATGCAGAAACTTATTTTTGATCTATAATTTTAATAACGAACAGTTTATAATTATTATTTTTATCAAAATTACAAAATAAAGTTTTTGACATTATTTTTCTGTCAGTGAAATATCGAAATAAAGCATTTTCAGGAGACCGTTAAAGGCAATCGCAGTTCAAGTATTGTATGTTACATGTGACGTCCAACTATTCGGTATTCGGCCGAATAGTAAATTAATATTCGGTGTTCAGCAAAATATTGAAAAACCTGCCGAATAGGCAGAATACCGAATAGTTGCCTAATATTCATTGCAACCCTAGTATTTTATTTATAAACAAATTGGAGAGCCCAATATGAGTTACTGTATAACGGAAAATCATACTTAATGAAAATACTACCTATAGTACATACCTACTTTAGTTTCGATTTTTTCGAGCAATCATACAAAGATTCTTCCATGCTTCTTAAGATTATTTATTTCAAAATTAATTATTGATAAAAATTGCCCGTCAAAAACTAACGCCGCTAAATTGAATCTTCAATAAGTCTTCGAAAGATAGCTTCAAACTATTGAATTCCTTTTTTCCAGGATTCAGAAGCATTTAAAAATCTTCAAAGAATCCTTGAGTGAATAGGGGATAAGAAGAGTTCTACTAAACACTATAAAGCCTGTTTTACATTATACACTTTTTTCGGCTAGAAACTGGAAATAGATTTTAGTAACCTTTTCTGACTTGTTTTTTGTCTAGAATAACATCCAAGTTTTGTAGTAGTTTCTTGATCAATCGGTAATCAATGTTACCAACACCACATTTTTAAATCACTTTCTGACCACTAGAAAAGATCATGTTGGCAAAATTATTCTTTAACCGTGACTTCGACTAATCCTTCTTTATAACCTGGATATATAAGTTACTATTTTTGCTCTTTACATAAAAACATAATACAAAACATTATATAAGCTGAGGACAATATGAATGATGCAATTTCACACCACACTCCATTGAATCATCAAAACAATCTCGCATGTCCTCATTACTACACTAGATAATTTATTTACACTAAAATGCAGGTCAGTATCAAAATATTTAACTCTCCGTCCATCACACATTCCAAGCTCATTCGTTTTGTTTATTTATTCCGCGTATTCTCTATCCGGCGATCTAGCCGGCCGTGGTCGGTATGCAGCCCCGGAGCACCGCGGGCTCAATTACGTTCGATACGGTCCTGAGATTACGCTAATCGGATACAATTACGCAAAGAGATCTATTGTTGAACGCAGTTTGCAATGTTTGCAGATCGTTGATTTTAGATACACAATATTGAAGGCTTGAAAGGACTGCGGGCGAACTTGTTCTTATTCTAAAGAACGGTTACCTAGCTTTTGTTTTACAGGGTTCAGTTTGCAACAGAATGTCCACGAGATGTTACAAAATCAAATAGAAACAATGGGGTACTTGCATGGTACTGAAAATTAGATTTATAACAGTATGAACATAATGTTAGGTCTAAAACATTGGTAAAAACACAAATGTTTTTTAGTAAATTGAGAAAGAAATTTTACTGTGACGTCACTATTTTGCATTGAACATATGACAACTTTCTACGTCACCCCACATTTTCATTAATTATTTTTGGGCTTGTTAATAAATTTTTTGTAAAAATAAAAAATACGGATCCCAAGTTTTTATCTCTTTTTCAAAAATATTCAATAAAAAAAATCATTCAAATAGCCCATTGTATATTATTCTGTTTTCTTATTACGTTTGTGGGTTATTTATCAGCGCAGGCCTGCCCCATTAGGCCTGATCACACGAGGATTCTATGAAAATTCTTTCAAGATTCTAAATCATGGAAAAAATACTGAGAAATACCTGTTAAATTGCGGTCTCGCTAAATTGAATCTTCAATGAGTCTTTATAATATTTATAATATATATTGAGTGCTTCAAAACTTTCAAGATTCTGAATCTTAAAAGAATCTTCATAGAATCCTCGTGTGAACAGGAAATAAATAAAAATATATTCATATAAAATTACATATTTTCCTTATAAAGGGCTAACACGAAACCCGCAAAACAAAACAAGCAATCTTATATTGACACACTTTTTTCATCTGGTCCACATTTATTATCCCTTTAATCCAGGTTAATTAGCATCTATCGGCCACATAATTCAAAGGAAATGTGTTTTTCATAGAAATGTTGTAAGTAATGGACTTCCTTACTAACATTCCATAAGTTTCCATCGATCCGCCTTGTGCTAAATCCGCCATCTTCATCCGGTTTTTTGCAATTTTCTCGAAAATGGTTAATTTTAAACAAAAATGTATGGGTCAAATAGAAAGAGTTTAAAATTTCCTATAATATAATCACTTTAGGTGTTTATGTTATTGTAGGTAGGTATAGTTTTTGAAAAAATAATAAAAAATATTTTTACAATACCATGATTTTCTCTCATTTTACGCAAAAACGACTGTAATTTATTAACGAATAAAAATTTCTAATTTCGAAATTCAGCGTTCGATTCTAAACTTATTTTTCTATAATAGCAATTTAATAATAGATATTTTGAGACTCTAGTTTAGGAAAAATTTTAATTTATTTTTCAAAATCACAAACATTATTTTATCAACGTTTGTGTTTAATTTCTGCCCGGATAGAAATATTGACTCCAGGTTTTCAAAACCTCATAAAGAAATTTTTTTGGAATACGTTGTTGAAAACCGAATGTAAATATCTTTGTCAGTTCAGGAAAAACATAGATTATATTAATACTTTATTAATTTCTCTTCAAGAAAAACTTTAAAATTCGACATATACTTAAAACCTTTTAAAAAATCCCTTTGAATTATGTTGCCGAATTCTAGTTCGCCTGGACTATAAACAAATATTAAATAATAATAATAACAATGAAAATTGTTTCAGTTTAACTGCACAATATTCTTATATGTGGTGTATTTACTTTCCACAAAGAAACAGGGCACACACATGTGCGTGCGGTCACCAGCCGTCAACTTACTGGTGCAGTTGAACTTCAATTAAAATGACTATTTCCCTCATTATATTTTGACCAATTAAAATGCACTATTTTTCACAAAAACCATAGAAACTATCTATTAAAACAACTATTCCAGTGCATATTTTTGAATATTGACATGGCATGCGTATATTCACCGTAACCATGACACAACAATCAATAATAAATGTTTGTTTATTTTTCACCAAATGTCAAAATATTTAAAATGAATTTAAAAATTATGCTAATAAATAAAATAGTTAAATTTGTTTTATTCATAAAATAGTCAATGCGTATACCACTCGATCATCAAAAATAATAGAAAATACTTTTGCCGCCTGGTTCGACGTATTTCCGCAAAACACCTCTCGATCTCCGATCTCGAGTTGTTTCTATGGAAATACGTCTCATCAGTGGACAGTATTTTCGAAGCTCTTGTGATATAATAACTAATTATTATTAGATTTTTAAAGTATATTGTCTTATAGAATGTTACGAGTATTATTACATTTTAATTTTAAAGTTGAACGGTCAAAATATCAAATTTTGTGTTGGTGGCAAAGTGAATCATCTTTTCTTGCGGTAAACCAAAATTCGCTCTATAAAATGAGCCATCTCAAAAATATTTAATCACCGCATAATTCATGCAACATCTGTGGTGTAAAAACAATACAAGCAACAATGAAGCACGAGATAAAGTGTCAAATTTCACCAGCTAACTTTACATTCAAGTGCATTATTTACTGCTGCAGATATCATCGCACTATTTTAGTTGGCTGTTAAAGTAGGTCCAAACAAAACCACGCGTAATTCAATTATTTTGTTTTTATGAACGATTAAAATTTGTGTTTGGACATCGCAACTGCAGTAAAAAGATCGTAAACTTAATCCCTTTAGACGAGATTTCGTGGATTTATTGCGGGGAAATTGTAAATGTGTTATTTTTAATAATGATTTAATGTTGTTTTAATTTTAGTGATGCACGCATGACATGCAGTACTAAAAATAATTAATACGTGTTGTACAAGTAATACCTGGGATTTATTGTTTACCGATCATAATAAACGTAAATCAAACAGAGAGAAAATCTGTGTAGTAATTGTCAGATTACATGATTGAAAGAAATTAGAAAATCTTAATCGTATAATCAAGCCTCCTTGTTATCATAAACATTTTATTTATATATTAAGGTAGTATGGACGTGCCGGGCGCTAGTCAATCATTTAACTTTTAATAACATGATAAAAATTTGACAAAACTCATAATTGAAAGAAAAATATGACTTAATGGCATACAAATTTCGAATAAAAACCGGCGGCAAGAAAACGAAACACTTGAAATTCGTCAAATTTGGACAATTTTCAAACCGTCATATAACTCGGCGTGTTTTTGACCAATTTGGACGAGTCTTTGACGAAAAGAAAGTTTCAAGTAAAAATAAAATAATTAAATAAAAAAAAGTAATGTTTTTTGTGAAAAAAAGCGTTCAACTTTGGCGATCTGTACATAGCTGGAAATTTTTTTTCAAATCGATACACCATTTGAGCAATAAAGTTCAATCAATTTCTTGTAAATTCCATGAAAAACGAAGTGTCTACAATGTGTAGAAACAAAGTTATGGGTGTTTGAATAAAAAGTGCATTTAGGAGTTTTTGGCCCATAACTCGGCACCTTTTCAACGAATTTGGACGATTTTTAGAACAAAAACCTCCTTCTTATTCTCTTTAAGGAAATTAGGAATATCACATTTTTAATCCTTCAATTCTCCTTACAGTACAGGGTTGGAAAAAAATCGTGAGCCCGATGAAACATCGTGACAATAAAGTTCGTTCATTTTCCTGTTAAAAAAAAGTTCCTGCGATGATTTGGAGCAAAATTATGCAAGATTGTGGTCCATGCATTTGGCTTTTCACCACCGACATTAGCGTTACCCAATGAGCATCACTTTCGTAGACACTTCGTTTTTCATGGAATTTACAGGAAGTTTATTGAACTTTATTGCTCAAATGATGAATCGATTTGAAAATAAATTTCAGCTCCGTACAGATCGCCAAAGTTGGAGGTTTTTTCCACAAAAAAACATTTTTTTTCATAGGGATGGTTGAAGAGGTTGAAAGAAGTTACACCTAAGATCCCATGCATGCCCTTAAAGTAAACATTTAAAACTTTTTTTAGTCATCGATATTGTCAACAATTACCGTGCGTGCGGTTACCAGCCGTCAACTCACGACCAGGTACTCACCACAGCTTTATACAGGGAAGATTTTTGTGCAGTTAAATTGGAATGTTCCAGACTGATGTAAAATCTAGTTCAAGACAATAAATTATGGTCACATGAAATATTGAATTGATGTTAAATTCTATTAGATCGTCTTCATCTTGTGTGGTCCATGGCAAGATGACACGTCAAATTTTTGCACTTCATTAGCCTAATTTATCACGCAGTAAATATTGCTTTTAAATTTAGATATATAATTGAGAAACCATTTCGGTCAATATTGTTTTGTAATATACAGTACAATGACATCCTTTGTTTCCAATTATTATTGTTAATCAGTTAAACGGCGATAATTAATTTCAAAAATTTGTAATTTTGTTTATATCACATAAAACTACATTTTGACGCCTATAGGCAGGTACACACGAATAAATTATTGTATTGATATACAGGCTGTATCATAAATTCGAGTACATACGTTAAAGGTATATGTTGTTTGATATTCTGATTACGAATCAAAAAGAATTTCTTTTAAATTCGAAAAATTAAGGGTAGTTTACCTGCAGCATTTTTTGTAGTACCTACTGCACTGGATTCGTTTTCCTATTAAACACAAACAAGAGAAATAGGTAATCAAACATCTTAAATTACATAATACTAGTAAAATAAACATACAAAATTTAATTATTTTTAATGAAACAATAATTATTTCACCCAGTGACAGTGGCAATGAAAATTTTTTTGACTGGGAAACCTGAAAATTAATTTTACGATTTAAAAAATAATTCTTTTTGATTCGTAATCAGCATATCGAACTATATATATATATATATATATATATACCCTTAAAGTATGTACCTGAAGTTATGAAACACCCTGTATACAGGTTTCCCAAAAGTCCCGGGACGGAGTTTTGAATGAGTGCAGAAAAATAATTGAAAATTTGGGAGTCATAAAAACTACATTCTTAGATAGTTTAGGTGTTTTGGACTTCCATTCAACGTGGAGTTTTTTAAGGGGATGACCACCCCAACATTTTTAAATAGCAACTCTTGTCGAATTTCACCTTATTTTAAAGGTAATGAAAAAAGACACGCATCCCCATAAACCAAAACCCGATATCTTCATTATTTCAAGAATTTAGTTTTAATTAATTTTAATGCTTTTTGCACGTTTTTTATGCATTTTATAATAAATATTTAAATTTTTATTATTTTTTTCATTCGTTCAAAACTTATAGCTCCGGGATTTTTGGGAATCCGTAACTATATTGTGTTGACTTAAGCCCGATTTATAAACTTGACGTTGACGTTGCTGTTACGTTGCCGTTGCTGTTGCAGGTAACGTTGCGGTTGCAGTTAGAATGTGGCGATTTATAAACTCAAAGTTCAACTGTTGTTTTTGGCAAGTGATCATAACCTATTTGGTATTTTCATATGATATTATTTATACATTAAATAATTACCTGATTGTGTTAAACTCTCTGAATTATCCATGTCAGTTGTTAGATCACCAAATTATAAAATTGACATGCAAATTCAAAATCACGTGACCCGATCGCTCATTTTCATTGGTTGGACGTTCATGTACCCCAACGGTGAACTTCAAAAGTTAAAAGTTGGTTATCTCGAACGTCATGCGTACGGAACGCCAACTACGTACAGGAACGGCAACGGATTTTATAAATGAAACATAATGTTTCTCCTATATTTAACTTTGAACGTCAACATCAACGGCGAACTGCAACGTCAACGTCAAGTTTATAAATCAGGCTTTAGTCTTGTTACTTTTACTGTTACTTTTCTTCACGGCTGCACCATAAAACTATAATGATTGACGTTACGATCTGGAATAATAATTATTGTTATGTTATTAATATCTCCTTTTCTTTATTTTGAGGAATTGTCCGCGCCGCAAAATTATTTCATTAAATTAGATATAAACTGTTTAAAATATTTGGCAAATGTACAAACATTGTCTATGTTTCATAACGGTGCAATATTTTAAATGCTCTAAACACTTTGCAACACTTTGAAGTATTTATAAACTATAAAGTATCATTTCTCAGAACAATACTTTTCCGCAAGAATCTATTAAAAATATAAATAAATAAGAGTTCAAGTTCACTGCCAGATATATTTGTGCCAACATAATTAAATTTACTCTACTTTTAAATTTGAACTAATGTATTAAAGAGCTAGTGTTAATTTTCAACATCTTCTTACTACCATATCCAGGATAATTTTAAAAATATAATTAAAACACATTCATTTCAATTAACTCTTAAAGTTAATACTTAGTTTTAGGATGAATAGCCCAGTAAATTATGTGGTCAAATAATGCCCGTTCACACGAGGAAAGTTTTTCTTCAAATGTTTCTTGAAAGTAAATCAAGTTTATAATTATTTGTATTAAATATATTTAAGGCGCTACACTTGTAAATCCAGAAGATTAACAATTTGAACGATTCTGGCTGTATTATAAAAAGTTTCAAATTGAAATTTAACATGAAGAATCATGACTCATTAGTGAATCAATAAATGCAAATTATTAATTGCTGTGACATCAAATAGAAAAACTTGGAGCTAATTTTTATCATTTAATAATCCATATTATACATTGAGTAATGCACAAAAATAAAAATTTTCTTTTGAAATCGATAACATACATTAGTCGGAAAACGGGTATAGAGAAATTTTTTTAAACAGTTAACCCATTGACTGTAATAATTTATGTAAAACTCGCATTTTTAGTAATTTTTAGAAATTATTTAACAAAATACGGCAAGGTTTTTTGTAAATTTCATTCTTTCCATGTAAGCACAACCTATAAATACATCATTGTAAAATATGAGGTCATCGATTTCAAAACCAAAGTCACAAAATGATTTATTGTAACATGCATTTTTGCTTTGCATGTGATAGCAAGATATGTTAAGAGCCTATTGCATGGCAATAATACGCATTGAAAAACGAGTAATTTTTGTGAGGATCTCAATCTAATACTGTTATACGTATGATGTTGAATTTTTGTATGTAGATTAAGGAAGCATACTAAAAGTGCGGAATCTTCAAAATCTTTAATTAATGTAATTAGTTTGGCTTTAATAATTATGCGAAATTCGGCGAAAATTGTACAAGTTTAGATATAATTTATGGCCATTCTGTTGATAAAATTATAGTTTGATTGTTTTTCCGCCCTTTTTACATCTATGTTCTACTCATTTTGTCTTTAAACTCAATGATAACTTTTATAGTTTATTCATGAGATCCTCACGAAGTTCTAGTGTTTAATTTATTTTTATCTCTAATTGTTTTGGAACAATATATAGTTTGAATTTTTCAATTCAACAATGCTTTGTCGTTACTAATGTAAAATTTCAGATTTTCATTTTGAGCAATATAGCCAGAATCGTGAATTCTGATTCTTATGTGCAATAAGAATATAGAAGTATAGCCCCTTAATATATTTTATAGAAATAATTAGTTTCCCTGTTTGACCAGTATTGACAGTTTTTTATGACAGCTCCTAGCACTTGTTTTACTTTCAAGAAACTTTTTAGGAAATACTTTCCTCGTGTGAACAGAGTATAAGGTTCGATTCTAGTCAACTGCACAATAAATTAAGTTGCAATTCACTAGTGACTAATTTTTAATTGTTACCTATAATAAAACTAAGATAAAAATTATAATAAATGCATTATTTATAATAGTTTACCATGTATTATTTATTTACTTTTTAAATAAAATGTGTTTGTAAAATTAGAATCCTTGAAAATATGGGTTAAAAGATAAAACATTAAAAATCATCTATTGCATAGTAATATTTGCGGGCACCAATGTGTAATTTGCAAACAATTCTATTTCGTTTGAAGCAAAATATCCACAGACAATTGGTATGTGTTTATTTTGAAATTATCACGAATTTAACGCAGTAAAATTGCATCTATTTATTTGCTTATCTTGTTTGCCGTTACCTTGATTTTTTGTCACATATTTGCAAAGGAGAATGTTGTTGACTAACCTAGTATTATTTTATTATAATGACATATTATCAAATTAGCGCTTGAAGTACAAAAGACTAAAAGACTGAGATTACGATAACGTGCAATTATGAATGAATATTTTAATATTTTATTCTTCTACATTATAATGCTTTTTACCTCTCGCCACTCATATCTGTAAGAGAGGTATTGTAACCATGCTAAAATTTCGAAAGTGAGTTTTCAATGAATACGCACGTTTTGAGGTCCCTAGAACACGATTTTGATAATTTCGCGATGATGATATGATAACTCAAATACCACACTGAATAAAATATATAATATTCTGACATCCTAGATTAGATCTGATTAGATTTTGGTGTTGATCGTGCAACCGGAAGTGGTAGTTTCTTGAAGATCTGAAGAGTTTTTCTGGAATATCCTCAAAATTTATGAATTAATAGAAATTTTTAAATTAAAATTGTATACTAAATGTTACTGTCTAAAATATGTATTCAAAACGTTGTTTCTATCTAGCACCATTTTCCAATTACAAGAAGCTAAAAATTCTACAAACTTGTTACAATTTTGATTTATCTGCCTACCTATGAAAACAAAAAATAAAATATCTGAGTGTTAATGTCATATGAATTTTTGACTTTTTGGCAAATTGATATGGAAAATATATATAATAAACTTTTATAATATTATAAAATTTACAATTCCCGAATTCCCTTCTACAATGGTATATTTGTGAGTAAGTACCTTCATACAAACTTGGTAAAATAGTAGAGTATGGCGATAGGTCATGTGTTGGCCACATCGGATTTTTTAATAATGATTTTATCTACGACTAATTAATAACCTGAACATTAAATGTATGATGTTTGCTACACAATGCCATATATTAATCCCGTAGAGAATACCAGGGAATAATAGTCAGTATTCCCTCCTCTGCACCAATCAGATACGTAAACCAGAATGTGTGAATCTTCTAGTCTCTTATTTTCTTCTGCACCGATGCATCAATTTAATCTTTTAATTCATACGACGTGACACTTGCTACATGTTGTGTGCCCCTCATGCGGCGCCCCTGGAGTGATTGTATCTTTGGCGCCACGTCAGTTGCAACAAGTTATTTATGCAAAATGCATCGAATTTGCACTTCATTCAAGAGGATGCATATGGTTTTTGTATTGTCAGGAAAAATGGAATTCGGATTTTTCTAAACTTGAAATAATTATTTTTAGCCTGTATTATTTTGAGACTTACTTCTCGTGCAGAAAAATGATTTGAATATTTAATTACGTATATAATATCAACAATTGAAGCATTGAAAATCTATGTCACTTAAAATATAAACTTAAATTTCTATACTTGAGCCCCTGAATTTTTAAACAAATTATTGATTATAATATTCCTTATATTTTATTGGACTTAATATGGAAATATCGCAGTAGGTAATTAAATAATAACATTATATGAGAATCATAGGAAAATCACTTAAGAAATAAATCTAAATTTCTATACCTGAGCCACCGAATTTTTTAACAAATTATTTACATTTTATTGTACTTAATTTGAAAACATTGCAACAATTAATTAATAACATATGACAATTTTAGAAAAATCTATGTCACTTAAGAGGCCCGTCTATCTCCTAAAATCCAGCACAAAACGTACTAACGTAGCAATCGAGTGTTTTGTGAAAAGTACAGGAAAGGTAAAAATGTATTTCAACAAGGATTATAGTTGTGCCTTTTTAAAATTTTAATACAAAACTTGTACATGATTATAAAAATTCCGAAAAATTCATAAAAGTTTCCAATTTATGCAAACTTTACACGGATATATCTCCTGATAGAAATTGATTTTTAAAATGTACACCTGTAGATCCATTCTTTCTCTTTGTTGACAAAAACATTACCTTGAAGTCTATAATAAATTAACAATTTACTCGCAACGAAAACCCATTTAGAGTATTTTTCAACTTCAAAATGACATTGCATTGTTAGCATGCAGTAAAATACGAGTTTCAGACTGGTTTTAGGCAGTCGTAGTATTAGGAAATAGAGTAGAATAGAATAAAATCGATAATCGAGAGTATTCTAGGAAATCAGAAAAAATGTAGATGGGCCGCTTAAGAAATATTTTTTTAAATTTCTATATCTGTGCTCTTAATTTTTTAAACAATTTATTGATTAAAGTTATTAACAAATTATTTAATAACATGAAATTTTAGGGAAATTTATGTCACTTAAGAAATAAATCTAAATTTCTATTCTACTTGAGCCTCCGAATTTTTTACAAATTATTGATTAAAATATTGCGTATGAATGCACATTTTATTGTACTTAATATGAAAATTTCGCAGCAATTGATTAAGAAGATATGAGAATCTTAGGAAAATCTATGTCACTTTAGAAATAAATTTAAATTTCTATTCCTGAGCCTCTAAATTTTTTAACAAATTTGTGTAGGTAATCCAGGTAAAAAAAAATATTTGTGTATTGTTGATAAATTAATAAAAAGTAAGTGCGTCCCTGTAAAACTGCGATACTCCAACTCAACACTTAAACATGAGAACTTTTTCTCGTATTTTTTATAGTCTTTATCTCGTCCATTTGCGAAATAACTTATCAGATGAATTCGGTGATAAACCCAATCCGAATCGACTCTAATCTGCATAATTTAGTTTTTACGACAAGATAAACTCGCTAATTTTAGTAATATCCGTCGAATCGAATCAGAAAATACATTCATCAAAGACTTAAATACCTTCATCCGGTAGTAAATGAAAAGTTTTTATATACGCCAGCATTTTGCACTGATAACTAAAGATTCAATATCGAAAAGATTACTTAATTACTGGGATTAAGGCTGCAATTCACTTGCTTTTAGCGATAAGATTAATTTTGTTGTTTATTTAAACAGTTAGTAATTTATAGCTCAGAATAATTGTCTGGAAAATAACAAAGTAATATTTACTGAAATATTTTGCAAATTGTCAAGCACTCGGAAAAGGCGCACTAAAATTTATAATTTATCTTGTAGTTAAACGCTTCTAATTTTCCCATTCCAATAGTAACTTACTTATTATTCTCAAATACAGAACGTATAGAAAAAAACATTTAGTTACGTAATTGAACCAAAATGGTTAATAGTAAAACTATTTCTATATTATAATATTTTTTACTGCGAGTAGGGTGTATTATATTCATAATCGTATCATCAACTGTTATTACCTTTTAATATGCAACATTTATTGATAATTATCAACAACATAATACGTTAGTTACTTATAATAGGTACGTTAGATACTTATAATTCATTAGTTACGGACTTAATACGTTAGATACAACCAATATCATCAAAGCCTTCCATAATATGCGAACTGTCAACTGATTGACAAATAAAATTGTTGATTTGTTTAAACATCGCTGTCGTTGATGATACGATTAAGCTTAGAATATAACGCGAATATATGCGATTTAAGCCTTCTTGAATGTTCAAAGAGACTCGGTTTCACTTCGTCGCTTAGCAACATCCTCGGTATTATAAATCGCATAATATTATTGTTATATTAATAGCTATTATATTTTTTGCACTTCCGGGACTAAAACTGTTCTTTAGTCTTTATTTTTATTGACTAAGGTTCTTAATTTGATCCCAAGGGATTATTTCTCATATTTAATCCCGTTGTCAAGGAATTGAATTAATTCATCCCGTTGTCAAGTAAATACGTGCTATTTGTTACAGAGTATCTATGGTAACAATATAAATATTTGTCATAAAATTTACTGTCAAAATTAGAAAATGTGTATTCTTTTACACTATTTTGCATTCGTTTGAGGATGAAGTGCAAAAAATAGCGTATATACCACAGGACTAAAGTACCTTTAATCCCCCAGGTGATTATTTCCCTCACCTTCGGCTCGTGAAATAAACTTCACCCTCAGGATTAAATCATGCACTTTAGTCCCTCAATATATAATATACTATTTTACCTCCCGCCTCATATTCTATATGGTAGGTAATGCGATGGGTCAAAATTTTCGAGTGTGAGTTTTTGTGGAGAATAATAAAATTATTCATTTATTGCACAATCTATTCTTTGAAGTGCATAGTTAAATCAATTATTTGTTTCTGTTTCGAAATAAATTTCAATCGTTTGAATTCATTTTCATTTTATCCTTCAAACATGAATCAAATCAAAAGCCTTGTGAATAAATCAGACGGATTAAATGAAACATTTCTGAAAGATAAATAAATATAAAATTCTTTGTATCCATATAAATTTTGAAAGTTTCATGTTTGACGTATGATCTAACTATAAATATGAATAAGTTAAAATTTCCATTGCACTACTATGATGTTCTGAGATCAGAGTTGTAATTTACAGCAATACATTAGAGCGACCTTTTTAAAGAAACTTAAACACATTTAAAGTCTTAAAATTTATAGACATGCGATTCGCAGGATCCCAAAGGGCTCAAAGGGTCACGTGATCTTGTAATATAAAAATATGATTTTCCTCGTTTTCATACAGCATACCGATGAAAAGAATTAATATTTGTATATAACCAAATTGGCATGCAGTCCTCGTTGGCCAAAGGGTGGAAAATTTCGGAAAAGTTTTGTACAAGTGGAAATGCAATTTTCCATATGACCGGCAAGCGTGCAAGGGTTTAATACCCGTTTTTCTATATTGTCATAGGGTCAATATGCTTTCCTCCAAAAGGCATGCTGTATGAAATCGGAGACCATCACCTGTCATGAGCTCCATGTCGATTAAGGCTGGCAAAATTGAAATTTACGCTCATATTTAATCTCTTGTATTTTTTTCCCAACCGTACCAATATTTTATAATTTTTTCTTATGAAAGGGTAAAAGAAAGAATCATAACTCAGTATTAGAAGATGTTCAAAGAATTCTCAATATTTTCAATATCTATGAATGAAATTTTATATCCTCACCAAATCAACCTAATAATCCTCTACGAGTTTACAATTTCATTCATAGATATTGAAAATATTGAGAATTCTTTGAACATCTTCTAATACTGAGTTATGATTCTTTAAAAAGTCATTTTCTCGGTATAAACGGGGTCGGAAATTCAAATGTTGAAAGTGGAAGCCTCGACGAATAAAATGCAATTTGTATCTTTACAAAATGATGTTCTTTAACGAAGTTATACCACATTCATTCTGTAACGGCGAATTTATTACGTCATTCGCAATGTAGCGCCTACTATACAGAAAATTCTCAAGTCATTCGATTATTAAACGGCTGGTGCCTACACGGTGCTACTTATGAAAAATTTTCAAAGACCATTTTGATAGCAAATTTCCTCAGCTTTCATCCTGTCAAAACAGTTTTCCAAAATCTTTGATAGTTTTCGAGGAAAATGCGTTACAAAAAAATTTTCAGTTTCAACTAAAAATTTTTGTGGGAAGCGGAGCACACCGAGGTGGAGCGAATTTTTTTTTTTTTGTTTCTGTATGTTCTTAACTACTCACATGCCAAATTTCATTTGGTTATGTATTAGTCTTGGGTTTCAATCAATTTTTGACTCTCCTGACTGGACTATAAAATAGCCTTACATATTTGTTAGTACATGACATAATTTGTTTTACTATTTTCTAAGTATATTTGTTATAAATAAATCTAATCTGGTAATTTTTATAAATTTTTATAATTGCTTTTCTCTTCTTATATACCTACCAGTTTTTTTTTTCAATGTTGTTGTTAGCTTTATAAAAAATCTGATGTGGCCAGCACACGACCTCCCGCCTTGACACTGTAATATGTGAATTTGGTTTCAGTTATAGGCTAGGTATTTTTTGAAAAAGATTTTTACAAAATATTGGTACGGTTGGGTAAAAAAATACAACAGATTAACAATATGTGAGATTGGTATACCCACCCAAATTGGGTAAATGGTATGATAAATATGTATGTATGTATGTTAATTCCTTGTCCATATTAAAATGGGCAATGCTATATTCGAGTAATTATTTATAAATTGAATGCAAATGAAAGAAACCTGAATAATGGCTCTCCAAAATGATTTCAGTCCATTTAATCGGCAAAAATAAAGCAAAACATCATTTAAAGCAATTTATTCTCTTCTGCTTTAATTATAACATCTTTCGAAACAAATTATCGCAATAAACTTGAGTGTATTATGTCGAAAGTAATAGCTTTTATATACAAAAGATGGCTCTTTTAACCACTAGTAAAATATGAGTTAAAACCGTCAAAGTCTTGTTCTTATTCTCTCCATTAATACGGCTCTAAGTAGAGTGATTTTTCTTCATAATTACCTTTGGATATTTGAGCCAGGTTCGAGGCCGCGCCGCCTATTTTCAGCAGATGCAGAGTTTGACTTGGTTTTATTTTATAAACACGCGGAGCGAATTCTCTGATGCAATTACGAGTGTTTGTGCTGAAGAAATGTAAATATTTTCTCTCTATTAAATACCAGAATAAATTGCATTTTTCGCGAGATGTGCATGCATTTTTCGCATATTTTGCAGTGCTGGGCTTGCACCATTTCACACCCGCGTCCAATTTTTTTTTCAGTCTCTGCATATTTTTGCAGACAAACTAAAATTAAAACTACGGCCTTATGAATTCTTCTTCTAGGATTCAGATGTGTTAATAGGCCTTTAGAATTTTAGGTCATAAGCCATCGTAATACCAAATAATAGTTATAAAGAAGTAAACAAATCTTACAGTTTACAGACCTGTAAGCAGACCTTCAATATCGAGAAAATTTAAAAATGAAATTGGATATTTCGTGTGAATAACTCAAATTGCCTTAAAAATTAGAAATTTTGAAAGAAAATTTCATTCGTAAAAAAAACAATTTCGTCGATAACTTCCGACTTATGAGTCAAAAAACCACAAAATGCACTCTTTTTCAAACGCCCAGAACTTTATGCCAAATCGTCGTAGGAACTTCATTTTTTGAGTCATGCACAAATGAACAAATTTCAATGCACTTTTTGTGGATCGAGCAGACAAATTTTTCCCAACTCGGTACACATCGCCAAAGTTGGACGTTTTTTGCCCAAAAACGTGTTTTTTTGTTCGAGTTTTGAAGGGTGCGAAAAGAAATTATCCTAATCTGAGTTTACCTCCACAATGGGTTTTTTCCGGAAAGAATCGTCTAATTTGGTTGAAAAGTCGCTGAGTTATGTGCGAAAAACCTAAAAATGCACTTTTTTAAAAAACACCCATACCTTTGTGCCAAATCATCGTAGGAACTTCGTTATTTGAATCCTGTACAGAGAATTGAACAAATTTTAGTGCCCTTTTGGCGAATCAAGTAAAAAAAAATTCAACATCGTACACATCGTCAAAGTTGGACATTTTTAAAATTAATTTTTTTTCACATGGATGCTAGAGAGGGGCAGAACGGGTTGCGCTTAAGTTTGCATGCATGACTTTAAAGTTTCTCGCCCTCGAAGATTTATCGAAATCGATTGAAAATACGCCGAGTTATGGCTGTTTGAAAATGGTCGAAATTTTTACGAATTTCAAGTGTGTCATTTTCTTCCGCCAGTATATTTACAAAACATACTCGTATATAAAACATTAATTATTTTATTGTAGCAGGGCCAATTTATTGTATTATATCAATAATTATTGTTTTTGTAAGTTGAAATATTTTTGTAAAAGTTCTACGGTTTTTCCCACGTGTTTATCCGACTTCTAAGAAGAACATCTGGTTTTAATGTTAAAATCCTAGTTTCTAAAATGTACATTTTGGCATTTCGGCAGATGTCAAAATGTAAGATACGGAAACCGTTTAGTTCAATGAAAAGTATTTCAACTTCATTTGGAAATGTTTGAGATTCACTGTAGCAACGGTCAGTAACTATTTTTAGAATTAAGGGATGGCTTTGACCATAGAGTTTGTAACATTTTTCGTTTTGTAAAGTAGATAGTTTTAAGATTTCAAAAGAGAAAGACGTTCTTGATAATTGCGAAGACGTTTTTAAATATTGTTGTAATCGTTGTTTATTTGTGCTCAAGTGAATCTCAATACTCTCCGTTTTTATTTGTTTATTTGTGAATGTGAAATTACGTATTTTGAGTAAGTTTATATTTTATGTTTTATGTGTGTTTTTGTTATCTGTGTGTTTTCCGTAATTTATAGCAATATATTAGTTGCTAGTTAATCTTATTCCAAAATTCATCACGATCTTTTGTTTAGTGTTTTATCCATCTAATTAATTAGTTAACAAATTAATTAGTGGTTTTCCTAAACGCTTAGGACAAATGTCGAAAGTATCGTTTTATTAAATTCAAGTATTTTATTTAAATATTAGTTTACATTTTTATTAATATAGTTAATCGTTAATTACCGCTGTGTGTGTTTTATTATTATATATTCCTTTCATTCTCATTTATAAAGCATCACCCAAGTGTTATAATACCGTTTGGCTTACGATATCGTGGAGGTTGTTCGATAATAAGTAATCCTGATTTAGCGTTACGATTTATCGAGCAAAGATCTAAATATTAAAAACGTTAGATCCCCCCTCCCACAACTGGTGGCAGCGGTGGGATCTTGAATCAGTACGCCTTAATGTTAAAATTTATATAAATAAATAAATAAACCCCCCGTTATAACTGTGGTGGCAGCTAAAAAAATCTTGTACGCCTTGTAAAAATTAAATTTAAAAAAATGTCTTATCGTTGTCGATCTAATAAAAATAATTATTATCAAAATCAATATAGAGGAACTGCTGGATTGTACGAGTGTTTACGCTACTCTGGACATCCAAATGTTTCTTTGGAAAATTTTATTAATTGTTTAGAAGTAACGGGAACTAATTACTATTGGACACAGGCAGATATAATTAGAAATTGTTTAGATTTAATTGTGGGTGATGCCGAATTTGTAAAATATGATCCGTTTGTTTTAAATTCAAATTCTTGGAATGACTTAAAGTTCAGACTCCAGAATTATTTTTGCAGCAGAATACATACTTACGAACCGCACAGAGAGAATGAAAATTTTTTGGAATATACTAGAAGAGTTATGATAAATAATTATAATATTTTTGGTGGTGCTAGTGAATTTGATACTAAAAGAACACAGTTTGAGAACATAAGAGAATATTTGCATGGTTTGTTACCAATCATAAAAGATGAAGTGTTGCCCCGCGGAGACATTACTTTTGCCAAGTTACTAGACGCGGCATATACTGTTGCAGAAAGATTAGGCATTTTAAGAGAAAAATTTAAAAAATCAGGGAAAAGCACAGATAACAGTAGTATTTTAGAAAAAGAAATTAAAATAAATAACGCGGTAGAAATAAATAATAGTACTATCGAATTAGAATCGTGTAGCGAGAGTATTGAGCAGATTGAGGCAGTAGAAACAAAAATTTGTGTGGCAATTGAGAAGAAAACAGAAGATTTAACGTCGTTTGAAGAAGTAAAAATTGAAAATGTAATTGTTGAAAATGTTGTGCACCGTAAAGAAGAAAAGTACGAAGTAAATTGTGATGTGGAGCCAGTTGAAGAAAAGTTAAATATATTAGAAGAGAAATGTAATTCATTAGAAGTAAAGTTGGAGCAAGAAGATAAGTTAGAATCAGTAGAAGAAGATTTAAAGTCCACAGAGGATATTGTGTCGTTGGAAGTAATAGTCGCAGATGATGCTATTTATGATGATTTTTATATTATTTTTGAAGAAGTTTGTCCCAGCCCAGAGGAGGTTTTGGAGACGTGTTGTATTGATATTTTTGAAGAAGTTTGTCCCAGCCCAGAGGAGGTTTTGGAGACGTGTTGTATGGATATTTTTAAAGAGTATTGTCCCAGCCCAGAGGAGGTTATGGCGACGTGTTTTATGAATATTTTTAAAGAATTTTGTTCCAGCCCCACGAAAGCGGCTTTGGAAGTGTTGGCGCCAGTTGCGCAGAGAGTTATGGTTGAAAATGAGTATTGTTATTATGAAGAATCATCAGCTGTTACTGCTACCGAAGAAGAGAATTTGGAATTTGATATTGAAGATGATGTATTAGAAACTTTGTTTAATGTTCCTGAAGAATTTACGGTCCACATCAATATGAGTATTATTAAAGAAAAAGTTCAGTTTAATATACCGGTTGCACTAGAAGAGAATATTGAAAATGAAAATGAAGTAAATGTATTAATTGAAAAAGTAAATAAAGAAGAAACAATTACGAAGAAAAAACAGCCACGGAAGAAAAGAAAAGGAAATGTGAAAAATTATGATTCAAATAGGAATTCAGAAAAAGAAATAAAGGAAATAATAATTGAAACAAAAGAAGAATTTGAGATCAAATATGCGAAAATTAAAGAAAAAGAAGCACAAGAAATCAAGAAATTAATTTTATTGCGAGCCCTGAAAGAAGAGATTCGCCGCGCCCGGAGTCGCGAATCAAATTCGGCGGGGAAGGGAAAATACCAGAACCAGGAGCCAGTCAAACGCGCCCGTTCCCGCGCCCGAGGTCACATGCAGCCGAATTCACCGGAAACAGAAAAATCAAGAGATGCAGGGCCAAGTTCAAAACAATTTACAGGTGAGCAAAATCCATTTTGTTTTCTTATAAATTATAAAAATGCATGGAGTAATTATTCAAATAATTTTAACAATTTTATCGGAAATGAAAGTAAATATGACAATGCTAATGATATTAAAATGAAATTAATTAATGCAAGCAAGGCTATTTTAAAATATTTGACGTTCAAGAAACGTAAGAAAAAGAAAATTAAGTAATTGAGTTTTTGGGATTTTTTTAAAATTGGAAATAACAATAATTATGGCATATGGAAAAGGTTACGATTTATTTAATTTGATTAAAAATAAAATTTTATTATGGACAGCATGAAGTAAATATAAATTAGAAGTGTAATTAAGCATGTTTATATAAATATAAACAATTTGAGATTATTATAAGTGAAAAAATGAAAGTAGTTTGAATTTATGTTACGAGTATATTATTATTGAGTATGAACAAATGAATGAATTTTTTTTAAGCAGTTAGAAACTGTTGTTGTAATTGAAAGAAAGAGATACTGCTGTGGATAATTTGTTGTAGGTCTTTCAATGCAACCTAGTCTGTACCTGCTACTCACACCCCAAGAAAATACGTCATCAGCCAGAGTGTGGCCAGAGAGAGAAATAGTGGACCAGTCATCAAGTCGAGGACATCGCAGTAACCAATGTTGGATTGAGCTACTCCATGTCCAGAACAGAATAATTATTGACATTTCGTTTAGGTTCGATTCCTAAACTAGTCGTTGATCATTTTTTTATATGTAACATTAATCTATTTGGAGATTAAGTTACATCGTAAAGGGGGAAGAGTTGTAGCAGGGCCAATTTATTGTATTATATCAATAATTATTGTTTTTGTAAGTTGAAATATTTTTGTAAAAGTTCTACGGTTTTTCCCACGTGTTTATCCGACTTCTAAGAAGAACATCTGGTTTTAATGTTAAAATCCTAGTTTCTAAAATGTACATTTTGGCATTTCGGCAGATGTCAAAATGTAAGATACGGAAACCGTTTAGTTCAATGAAAAGTATTTCAACTTCATTTGGAAATGTTTGAGATTCACTGTAGCAACGGTCAGTAACTATTTTTAGAATTAAGGGATGGCTTTGACCATAGAGTTTGTAACATTTTTCGTTTTGTAAAGTAGATAGTTTTAAGATTTCAAAAGAGAAAGACGTTCTTGATAATTGCGAAGACGTTTTTAAATATTGTTGTAATCGTTGTTTATTTGTGCTCAAGTGAATCTCAATACTCTCCGTTTTTATTTGTTTATTTGTGAATGTGAAATTACGTATTTTGAGTAAGTTTATATTTTATGTTTTATGTGTGTTTTTGTTATCTGTGTGTTTTCCGTAATTTATAGCAATATATTAGTTGCTAGTTAATCTTATTCCAAAATTCATCACGATCTTTTGTTTAGTGTTTTATCCATCTAATTAATTAGTTAACAAATTAATTAGTGGTTTTCCTAAACGCTTAGGACAAATGTCGAAAGTATCGTTTTATTAAATTCAAGTATTTTATTTAAATATTAGTTTACATTTTTATTAATATAGTTAATCGTTAATTACCGCTGTGTGTGTTTTATTATTATATATTCCTTTCATTCTCATTTATAAAGCATCACCCAAGTGTTATAATACCGTTTGGCTTACGATATCGTGGAGGTTGTTCGATAATAAGTAATCCTGATTTAGCGTTACGATTTATCGAGCAAAGATCTAAATATTAAAAACGTTAGATCCCCCCTCCCACATTATAAATCAAAGTAGCACTTGACAGGTTGACAGGTCGCCACAGATAAAATATATTTTTAATATTACCTAATTGTAGATCTTGCAATTTCATACATAATGAACTAAATTTTGAAATGGCCACACAAATCTATTGCTTCTAATAGTGTTAAAGTAGGACATCTCTCCGACAAGGACAGGATATCTAACGGATATCTCCGGGTAATAATTTGTTATTAAGTGGAATCCAACCACTCGGGCCCAGTGGAATTTCTGGGATCGAACTAAAATCATGCCAAGTAAACACTCTCTACCGTTACGCTAACTGAGTGTTAAAGAAGGATATCGTCTCCGACAAGGACAGGATATCTGGCGGATATCTCCGGGTGATGATTTGCGATATCGGTCGCCGGTGGCGCCTCTCGTACGCGTGACGCACCGCGGAAGTTAGCGATTGCGGTTCCAATTAGCAGAAGATGGTTTTTACATAAGTGAACTCTGATCAAAGTGGCAGAGGCGCCAAATCGAAACATAACACATACGAGCGAATAGGAGAGTGATTCCGCAAAAATCAAGAGTAGGCGATAGCGTTTTATCAATCAAATTGAAGAAAGATTATGATAAATACTGATTTGTATTTTTAAAACGGTACCTAACTGGAATTTTACAATTTTCTATGCTTTCGAACACAAAAATCCGTATTTATATCAGAAATATCGTAAAATATCATACAAGAAAACCTTTTATAATAAAATTAGCATTTAGTTTCATACAACAACGCCAGAAAATAATAATCTATAATATTTATAGGTACATAAGAAAATGCAACACCAGAAGATGAAAATCTAGAAAATTGATTGCTGTATCAAAAGATACATTCACAGAAAAATTCAAATCTAGAATTTTTGAATTATCATAAATGCAAACATAGGAAGATGCAAACACATCAGGAAGATGCAAATCTTGAAAACTAGTTTACCTCTTCAACATACACGGACACGTTATTGTCAATATCGAATATAAGGGACTACCGGGTTGTTCATTTAGTTCAGGTCAACCTAGTGATGCAGACGAGACGAGAATCTCATGTCAATAAAAGCATTAATAAATAAAAGAATTACTGCTGCGGCAAGAATTTCATAGACGAGGCGCAGCCCTATTATTAGAGACCGGTCAATACCTACTTTTTCTCCCTAGGGAAGAAAAGTTAATTGGATTCCGTATAAAGCGGGAGGAATATTACTTTTCCTCTCTAGATAAAATGCTGACCGGTCAGAAATACCTCATTTTCGTCTCTAGTAATAGGGACGAAAGGTGGCGTTTTCGGTGCAGGTATTGAAAAAATAATTTATTTTCTTAGGCACTAAAAGTGACATTTCACAGATTATCAGCTGTAAAAAAATAGCACTTTTAATGTTTTAATGTGAATCGGCAAAAAATTTGTTTGCAAAAATAGTCGAGAAATCGAGACGAGATAACAATAATCGAGACGAGAAATAAACGAGACCAAATTTTTCACATTCGAGACGAGACGAGACGAGAAATGAAAAATCTCGTCTCGTCTCGTCTCGACGCATCACTAGGTCAACCTACTTTGAACTTACATCCTCTTGTGTTGAAGAGACAAATTTTTCTGTGAATAATTTTTCTGACGCAGGTATTTTATTACTTATACATTTTTTAGATTTGCTGATTTGCATCTTGCATTTTCCTGTGCAAATGAATATTCTAGACAGGAATATTAACTTTGGATGTGGCAGCCTTACATGGTTCCATAAATGCAGTTCCGTAAATAAAAATAAAATCTATTTTTAACTTTTCTTCTGAATGTGTCTCTCATTTCTGGAGTCCATCGCACTGCAGCGGTTTTCTTAATTAACGAGAGCATAATTACTCAATTAATTGCAGCAGTTAATTGTACTCTTTTTTCTTAAACTCAATGAGATTTATATGACACTCTATTGGCAGTATTAATGCTTTCAATTGTAACATCATTGCAATACGAGTGTGGGAGTCATTGAATAGGTCTTTAAGAGAACGAATATCCAGAATTTTTTAAATTAATGCATTCTTCAGAAAATTTATAGTTTACTGAGAATCACTAGTACATGTATAACAATGGGGGTTTTCAAGCCTACGGCTTTTAAATAAATGCTTATTGGATATCAATTTTCAGCATTATATAGAAAAGTGACCCACTTGACATGAATCGTCCATGGGATGTTTAAAAATATCTTATTCTTGTACTTTAAGTGATGTTACGTAAGTCTATCCTAGCCACATCCTGAGTACGATCAAAAATTACATACTCAATACAAACATCTCAGAGAATTACATGGGATGCATAAGTGTGATATTATTACCAAATTACAACATTGGGATGTAACATAGATAATGTTACCAAGGGCGGACATTAACATAATCGCAAAGATCTTATTAGGATATTAATGGGCAAATATAGCAAGTAACAAGCTGGGATGTTCACATTCTTGAAATGTTCTGGGGATTTTATTTTGTCAAGTGGGGATAATAATTATTGTTAATTTTGATAGATTTATTACCTGTTTATCGAAAATGTAACACTTTTAAAACGTGCATTAAAATGCGCCATGTGTGACGTAGACAACATTGAAACCAAATCATGAGTAGATTTGTTCGTGTAAGATCGTTTTTTGTCGTTTTGACTACGGAATGGACGACGGACCTGTGTTGAAAGGTAAGATCTACGTATCGTATTCGGTCCTTGTCAGCGCGGTGAACGTATGTTCTCAAGGCCGGTGACGTCACACCGTCACACTGGCATCGTTTTTCGCGGCGCCTATTTTTTAAATTTTATAAATTTTTTTCTGGCTTATTAGCAACTTTTTGGCAAAAAATACGGGTCTAATATTTTAATGTATAGATTAACATATATACAAAAACCAAAAAAACGAACCCGTAAAAAAAAGTTTTTCACTATAAATCCTTTATAGCAAAGATTTCATTTATATTTTTGTTTTTGAACCAGATCGGTGCAGTACATTTTGAGATAGCTAGCTGCCATTTTGTTTCAAGATGGCAGACTAACATTATAATATATCTATGTTTCAAGACAGATTCTTAGCTATTACTGTACCAAATTTGAACGCAATAGTTACAGTACATTTTGAGATATCTGTCCGCCATTTTGTTTCAAGATGGCGGACTGACATTTTAATATATCTATATCATAAGTTAGATCCTTGGCTATTACTGTACCAAATTTGACCGCAATCGGTGCAGTACATTTTGAGATAGCTAGCCGCCATTTCGATTCAAGATGGCGGATAATCTAAAACTGCATTGTTATGTGACAAAAGTCTATTTTTGTTTTTTTGATGATGACGACAAGATGGTGAAGTTAATATAAAGGATTTAAAAATCGTGGAAACCCTCATTACGACTTTGAATTACTCGCAGTTTAGTTGTTCTTACATTGAACAGATTTTGTAGTTTTCCATTCGATATGAAGGTGGCATGTTTATTTCTATATTTTCCATATCTTCTTCGCTAATAAATAAATGTAATGTCACATAAATTGTCTGTTTTTAATCTAAATAACCCAATAACTAATTGAAAATCAATTGCGTCTTCTGTTCAAACATTTTTAGTTTCTTATATACTTCGGCATCTTTGAGAATGTTATCAAAGAAAACATGAGTGATTTACAAATCAATTAATGTTATATTAAACAAATTATTGTTTATTTCATTAATATTTTTATGTTGATAACCATAAAATTGTACCGACAAACAGCAATTTTATCAATAATGACTTCTGCATAATGTATTTATTTAGATTTGCAATATTTTTATACAAATTGTCATTTCTATATGGGTGGGCAACAAATGCAACATAATATACAAACTGTGATAAATTAATTCTTAAATTAAAACTATCATTTAATATAATTCTCGTTAACTTCTTTTATTCCTCTCTTTGTAGGGCAAAGAAAAACATTCTGTCATGCTCTTGCTTTTGTATAAAAACGAAATCATGTATGAAGGAAAAAACACAGCTTTATCTTTATAACAGTCTGTTGTAACTTTTTCTGGATCACGGAAAAATATGTTTGATGAAAAGAAAAAGTCCGCAAAAACGTGACAGAAAATTTATTAGTAAAAGCGTATTTTTTCTAGTAATAATTTTTCAGGATTAAAAGGATTACAGGAGTGTTACATAAATAAATTCATCTAATAATTTATAATTGTAAAAATAATAATAATATGGACGGGTACACAGCTCGTTATGTGGCTGATGGCGGTTCTGATAACTCAGATTCGAATCTCCCCATTGGTTGATTGTAAAATAAGGCTTTTATAAAAAGCATGTAGGCATATTATTAAACACAATGTTAATATTACATCATTTTATTTCACTCAAGAAAGGTATTATTTTCTTCGATTTTCTTTATTTAGTTCAATTCAATCAACCAAAACTATGAGTATGTTGGACTCACGAAAGGTGTTGGGTTGTTTATTTAGTTTTATTTAAAATGATAGGACATTATATGGCGAATCATTTAAAAAGCGTTTAACATAAAAACTAAAACATTTTAGAAAACGATTGTTTTTATAATTAACCTTCATTAATAGAGTGCGGATTATATGCATTTGCATTATATTGTATTATTGTGTATATTTGTATTTTTTACAAATGTTTGCATTTTATACAAAAATAGATCAAAATGTGGTATAATTTTTTTGCATATTTAAATATTTTTTACATATTTTTAAATTTTGTGCATATATTTATTATAAATGCATATAAGTGCATAATTTGTACCTTTTAATCCAAAATTTCAATTTTAAAAAAAATTTGAAATGTATAAAATTTATAATTGCTCAAATTTGATACCACCTATAGTAATTTTTACATTTATTTTAAAGGTAGGTAGGTACACAAGTCGTATTGTAGAAGTTATACGTTCACGTTGTTTCGTTTATTTTATATGATATTTTTTACATTGTTGACAAAAAAAAATTTTTTTTATTATAAAAATAAATTATTAGTAAAAATTAATGAACTTATATTGTATATTTGCATATATTTGTAAAATATTGTATATTTGTTTAAATTTGTGCATATATTGAGCATATTTTGGTGATATTTCGATGCATATTTGCCTACATATTATACACACTCTATTCATTAACAATCATGGCTACTCTTGAGTTGACATATTATTTAAATTTGATACGATATTCAGATTCCTATAAATATATATTTAAAAATCTTAAATATATTTTATAGAAAGAAATTAAAATTTGGATGACAGTATGTAGCACTTACTTTCTTTGAGATTACTAATGGAAAAACTTTCCTCGTGTGAACTGTGCTCTGTGCAAAAGAAAAAAATAAATATAATCTTAATATTTTAGAATATTTCCTCTCGAATATGTTGCTTACAAAGTATTGAAGTATTTCTTACAGGCTTCGTAGAATATTTTCCTCTTAAAATAATCGCTTACGAGCAAGGAAAACTGTTATCTCTTATCAGCACCGCCAAAAAACCAAAAACGTTTGATTTAATTTTAACGCTAATTCGAATGAAGTCATCACTCAGTGAAATAGAATCCAATGCGGTTTCTTGTCTCAAAAAAAAAAGAATAAATTAGTAGCTCTTTAATGATTCAGCAGATAAGACTGCTTTGATTTGTAAAAATACGTCACGGAGATGTTTTAAAATAGTGCAGATGATTTTAATGCAAGTTTTATTTTATTTTATTAATTTACAGCGCGGAGTAATAAAGATTACATGGATTACGTCAGGATTGTAATATGCGGAATTATGTTATCCTTTGATGAAAAACAAACCGCATATTTGCAAGGAAAAACTTAATTATTAACATAACAAATATTTAAACGCAATTTTCTTTTTCATCTGCATTTACACATTGTGTGGTGTTCTAATTTTATGACAGACAAAATATAAACATATTTTCGAATATACAAGTTCTCTCTATTTTACTTTTGTTTCTATTCTACGCCTTTCCCTACTGCAACGGCTGTCCGAAATCAGCCCGAAACTACCTCCATTCCGCTAGCGGTACCAACTCACAAAAAAAATTTAAAAACCTATGGAAAATTATAGGCTAATTAAATGCCTTATCCCCCAATTTTAGGCTCTTTAATTTTTTTTGCAATAAAAAGTTCCGCTAGCGGAAGGAATGCCAGCGGAACTTACGGTAGTAACAACATAAAATTACTGGAACTTAGTTGATAATTAAAGGCTATTTATAGGCTCCACAATTGACGTCTCACTATCCCAGTTGGACCTTGTCCCCGACTAACGGCTCACTGTAGTCCCAAAGGCGCGCGCAGCGCAAGTTGGAGCGCGGAGCGCGCAGTCCTCGAGTTATTTTTTAAAGTGCGCCGCAGGCTAACCTAAAAACATGGTTGTACCAAAACCATTGTTTCAGTGCCACTGACAATTTTTCGTTGTCGGTACTCCATGTAATCTCGGCTACTTCCCCTCAACAAGTATCTTAAATATGTATTTAAGACATTGTCCTATATTAAGTTTATATATACCATTCTGGAGCCTATAAATAGCCTTTAATTATCAACTAAGTTCCAATAAGTTTTTGTTGTTACTACCGTAAGTTCCGCTGGCATTCCTTCCGCTAGCGGAATTTTTTATTGCAAAAAAAATTAAAGAGCCTAAAATTGGGGAATGAGGCATTTAATTAGCCTATAATTAGCCTATTATTTTCCATATTTAAAAAAAAAAAAATTGTGAGTTGGTACCGCTAGCGGAAGGGAGGTCCCGAAACTCGTACTTTACCGCATCCTAGCTATGCAATGTCATTTTGAAGTTGAAAAATACTGTAAACGTGTTTTCGTTTTGAGTAAACGTCAATTTATTATTAGGCGTTTACGAAAATTACACCGGTTGACAGCTGATTTTTAAGGTACATGGATCTGATTGAAGAAATTAAGAACGCTTAGGTACGGTATAATGAATAAATCGTACTGATAAAATAGTTATTTATGCATTAAGGGTGTAAAGAAGCTTTTATGGCGTTAGCCGTGATTTTGAGCCCGAACGTCAGCCGAGGGCTAAAAACACGTCAAAGACCATAAAAGCAAGTTACGCCTGTGGTACATATCCAACTTTATGCACGGTTGAATATTTTCTAATAGTTAAATTAATTAATTTAATTTACTTGTTCAAATTCTTTGACTGTTGCTAAGATACCAAAAAAATTCCGAAAATAAACAAAAATCTAAATGTCAAATTTATCATTATTGAATTAAACATTTACAAGATAATTTATGTTAAATTTAAGTAAAAATGATGGTATTTATATAAAAAATTGTACAACTAATTCAGAAAATGGCTATTTAGTATTATTAGTACCTAGTTTATATAAGGAAAATTGAAAATCGAAACTGTTTGCATTAATTTGAAGTTTCTTTATGGCGCACTGCGCTATAAAGTGGTTCGCGCACTATAAGGTGACGTTTATGTCAAAGAAATTTGTGTATAAATGTCAAATTATGATATGACCGGGCATAAAGTGTATTTATAAATATATTTTCCTTATGTATCATTTATATTTTTAAAAACACTCAAACAAGATAAGATTTGACAGATCTAGAATAAAATCAGAACTTCTCGCACTTTTGGCAACAAATTTACAAGTTATGGTTTTCGAACGTACTTACGGTACAAACAGGTATAATTTTCGTAAACGCTGGTAAACGTTAATTACTGCCATATTTGGTCGGAGTGGTAAGGGGGAGAAATAATGTGCCTATGTTTATATTCTACACATAGCTAAGTCAAACTTATTACCCGCCTGCACCCAACTGAGTCAAGAGAAAACCGAGCTGGACGACTTCTTTATACACTATTTCGGTTTCTGCCACAAATTTGCTGATAATCTATGCCCGCTGGATTATATTGTTTACCAATTTAAAATTCTTAAGTCCTGCCATCTCTTATTTCGTGTACTGTATTAGTTTGTTGCACTAAGGTTGGGTTAGATTATTTGTTTATTCTCCATATAATTCAGACGATTAAAATATTTCCATCGTCAGTTCATCCGTTAAAACATTTGATATCCTTGAGCGTTTTTATGTTCAGTTGTGAATTATCTTCAAATTAATTAAGGATGTTATATTTGAATGTTTAACGATAGCATAAATTTCTGTTATAATTTAACTTAGAACGATATACAATTCAAACAAAATAAACAAATAATACTTACAGTAGTTTTGGTTCTTGTTATAGTTATAACAGATTACCAATAAATTTAATTAAGCATGCTACGTTTTCAAGGATCGCAAATGTAGTTAAATTATTTTTTCTACTCCTGGTATTAAGGAGGTTGGGGAATAAAAATATTTTTGATAATGTAAAACAAAATTCGCTTAACGCGCGTTGGCTGATTGCAATTAATTCAGTTGCGGTGATATATTTTTACAATAATTACTAATTAACTAATCAGAAAATGCTTGGTATGCTTACATTTTTTAAATAACTTGCAAATGGTTTAGAAAAAGTACATAAAATCTTCACGCACTTATTTTTAAAGGTTTATACGAAATGTGAATACAAGTTCTATGAATTTTTCATCATTTTATCATATAGTTTATAGAATGCAAACAAAAATTTAATGAAGTGTCATAATAGTCCATGTAAAACGAGCGTAATTTCAACATTCAATTACTCAAAAACCGGATAGACGAAAATTTTAAAAAAATATTTAGAATCTCAATTGTGTAATAAGGGCACTATATAAATTTCTGCCTCTCATTATTATAATATATGATCACCAACCTCCGTAACATACCATTTAAGTACTTCTCTACAAACCGTGACTTAATAGTATATTATATATTGAGGGACTAAAGTGCATGATTTAATCCTGAGGGTGAAGTTTATTTCACGAGCCGAAGGTGAGGGAAATAATCACCTGAGGGATTAAAGATACTTTAGTCCTGTGGTATATACGCTATTTTTTGCACTTCATCCTCAAATGAATGCAAAATAGTTTAAAAGAATACACATTTTGCAATTTTGACAGTAAATTTTATGACAAATATTTATATTGTTACCATAGATACTCTGTAACAAATAGCACGTATTTACTTGACAACGGGAATAATTAATTCAATTTCTTGACAACGGGATTAAATATAAAAAATAATCCCTTGGGATCAAATTAAGAACCTTAGTCCCTAAAAATAAAGACTAAAGAAGAGTTTTAGTCCCGGAAGTGCAAAAACCATTTTTACTCATGTGCAGAACATAGCAACAAACTGAATTGACATATAAAAGGACAGAGTGAAGTTGGCTCCTAGATTTGACATTTAATTTTTGTGAAAAACTGAAGGAAAGGGAAATTAATTATTTCTTTCAATTATTGTCAATTACTTTCCAATATAACAGTTAATATACCACGAGCCAATGTAGAATATTTATGAATTTCTGTTGTTTAATTTGTGGTCGTAGAAAAAGTATAGTACCTATGTGACTCGTTTATATATTCTCGCTGCGCTCGTTCCTAAAAAATTCGTTACTATACTATGTCCACCGAACAGATAGAGTAGATGCTCCTCCCACAAATGTGCGCGAAATTGAAATACGGTATTGCTATTGGTAAGCCATTTTTACACTGCTAGGCAAACTCAACTGCTGAGATCGGCCATCAAAAAAATCGTTCGTAAATAAAAATTGTACTTCATATTTCTTTTAAAATTATGTTATACATAAATGATAAAATATATAATTCTTCCATATTTATTTCAAATAAAACTATTTAATTTTTCTGCTTTTTAAAATTTGTTGCTTGTAAAGCCTACTTCTGCGCACATTGTACTGCGTAGTTTTGGCTCTGCCCACTAGTTTTATTACTCTATGTGTTCGATGGACATACATAGTATAGAATGACGCTTATAAAACTTGATATATAATATACTATTATTAGCCAAAATAAGAACAACAAAAGCCAAAGAAAAATAAAATTATATAAAGAATATAAAGATGAACAAATTGATACAAAAATAAGTGAGACAACTTTTTCTCTCCTTACACGGCTCGCAAAAAAAACATTCGCGAATGTGAGTGGCATACATTGTACGGTCATTAATATTATCAGACCTGTCATTTTGTGTATCAATCAATATTAATCCAAATAACAATGGTTTTAGTAATAATCTCAAAAAATATTTCGCAATGACAATGCTGTGAAATGTTTCCGTAGGGAATTTAAAAAGTTTTTATAATTAAATCAAAATGGAGTAATTATCTGTGATTGGCATTTTCAATTGTGTTTTAATCCGCGTCAAGTATGACATTCCGGGAGATATCCAGTCAATATTCAGACTGCAATTAGAGAAATATTTAGCAGGTGCGCCATTTGAAAATTTTTATATTTTTTTCCTGATATTTTAAGGCGCTACACTTGTGCCAAAAATATAGTGAAAAAGGGACCTTGCTATATTACAAACTGAGCTTTTGTTAGTACACCTATACACATACTGTTCATATTTTATATATAGATAGTTAAAAGATGACTCTAGAGTGCTAAGAAATTATATTTTAGTAATAAATTAGTAAATATAGTCAATTTGGCCGATTTTTTACTATTTTTTTCTTCGTCAGATGTGTAATTTTATTCAAAAAACATATTTTCTTAGCACTCTCACGAACAATGCAAGTAATCGACTATTTAAAACAAAATTAATAAATATGCAATAATAAGGCCATAATTTGTAATATTAAAATGCATAAATTAATTCTTTTTTTCTCTTTAAGAGGAATGCCCACCCCTACAAAATTAAGCAAAAATATGTTCTCGTTGGGCCCATGAAATTGACTTTAATTTTGGTCCGATTTGTTTGATTTTTTTTTAAATTTAAAGATAAAACATGTCTCTAGGTCTGTCTAGTGCCATTTTTTTTAATTTAAATTTTTACATGTATTTTTTAAGCTCCAAAGTTAGTAAAATTTTAAGAACTTTGAAGATAAAATATTAAAAAACTAAAGTAAAAATTAAAAAAGTGACACTAAGCGGACATAGCCTAGACTTTAATATTTCATTTAAAAAAAATTGTTTACAAATATTTAAAATTAGTGGTAATTTCATGTGCCCAACGAAACCCCTTTTGTAGTAGAAAATGGCTAAATATGGTTCATTCATCGAATCAACCGATGTCGTCACAATGGGTAACAATGGTTTGTGACGGCATCGCTTCATTCGTTAAATGGATCTTCAAAATTAGTGGGGATTCCTCTTAATGTTGTCGCAATAATGTATTGTATGAATTTTTATTTTGAAATATTTTTTCGGCGATTGACATTAAAAGTGCTGTTTTTTGACAACTGTCGGTCAACAAAGTGTCACTTTTGCTGCCTAGGTAGCAAAATAGTAAAAAAAAGCTTAGGCAGCAAAAGTAATAGGCACTATGGTGAATCAACAAATTTGACATTTATAAAATTCATCAACATACCTAACCTATTTTGTTTTTTCATAGCAACTGTCAACATACGCATAGCAACATAATTTGATTGCGATACCTATCAATATATTTACAATTAATTAACATTAATTAATAACAATCGCCGAAAAAATTATGTGTTTAACATGGCAAAAAATACAGATTTGCTACCTAAGCTAGATTCACAGCCTCGGCTGCGCCTCGTCTATGAAACTCTAGCTGCGGCAGCAAATCTAATATTTTTTGCCTAGTTAAACAAATAACTATTTGTAAAGGACAGTCTTATCTTTTTTCAGTACTTACTGCACAATAGTTATTTATATAACAAGTTTTGAAAATATAGTTTTGTCGAACGCGAACGAAAATTGCAGCCCGAGCGAATATTTTCAATACGTGTTATACACACTATTTTTTCTACTCCTGCAAAACAAAGAAGTTAAAAATTCAAAAATAACCATAATATTTTAAACATTTTCTGTCAAATTTTTTAATTTTTGTGAAATACCAATGTTGTTGCGAAAACAATGGGCATTCAAAATAAAGCAAAAAGTGTGCAACAAATCGGTTACCGGTGTATTTGAAGAAAAAATATGTAAATCGGAACAAAACCGAACCCTTTAAAGCACAGTGAACCGCGAACCGTACCTGAACCGATATTTTGTGCGGTTCGAATCCCTGTATAAAACAATCCATAACTTTAATAATTTAGGTATGGAGAATATGTGAGCGAAACGCTTGAAACTAAAATTAAATATTTGACATGTATACAAGGCCCTAAATAATATAAAACATTTAAATCACCAACCATAGAATTGAGCTGTCAAACTTCGCGTAACTCGCAACTACCCTCACTTCCGGTGGCTGTCAAATAACAAACTTAACATGGTTCCGCCAAATCCAGACTTTGCGTTTGACATTCAGGGTTTGCATTTCAACTTTTCGCATTTCCTTTTTGCAAAGATCGAACAATGTGATTCGCTGAGCGCCAGACCACGTGGTCGGGCGAGTATTTAAAGTTCTCCGCGCGGTCAAAACGCACACTCTCACTCTAACGCTCGCGCGCGAAGATCGAAAAACCGTCACACACGAAAATATCCGAAAAGCTCGCTAATTGTAGCGATTTTCTCCACTTTAGCTCGGAGATTTTAAAATGTAGTAGCGGATTATTGAAATCTTTAGTTATTTTGACAAGTTGTCTCAAATCGGCTTAAGTTAAGTCCGTGTAATCCTAGTGTCTGAGTTGTAAATTAAGGTGAACAAAATTGTTATGTTTAGTGACTTTTAAGCTCTGTCAAATTTGTGGGCCATTATGGCGCTGATCAGCTGGATTTGTGTAACTCTATTTCTTTCGGTAAGTTTGAATATTTAAATTTGAAATTTGAGCTCGCAATATATGAGATTATTAATGTTGTAGATTATGTTTTAATCCTAGTTGGTAATATTTTAATATTAACAATGCTAGAGAAAGTTTTGTCGTTTATATAGTTTTTCTTAAATATTTTTACGTTACTAAATAAATATTCAAATATTTTATATTAATCTGTCTACTTCTTAAGCGGCCAGTCTACTTGTTTCCGAACTCCTGGAATAATCTCGATTTTGTTAATTGTTATTATCTATTCCTCTCTTTTTCCCACTAGTACGGCTGCCTGAAACTACCCGAAACTTGTACTTTGCCGCATCCTAGCAATGCAATGTCATTTTGAAGTTGAAAAATACTGTAAAAGTGTTTTCGTTGCGAGTAAACTGTCAGATTATTATTGACTTTTATAAACATTTCATCTACAGATGTGCCTTTTATAATTTTAAAAATTAATTTCTATCATGAGATATAACCGTGTGAAGTTTACATAAATTGGATTTTTTTAAAGAATTTTTCGGAATTTTTTAAATCAAGTTCAATTTTTTAATCAAAATTTTAAAAAGGCAAATCTGTACGTCCATTATTTCTCTATTAAAACCTTGTTGCAATAAAATTTGACCATTTTCTTGTACTGGCCACAAAACACTGGCTACGTTAGTACATTTTTTGCTGATTTCAGGAGGTAGACGGGCCTCTTAAGATACAAGCTGTATCATACCTACTGTAAAGTACATTGAAAAATCATTTTGGAATTTTTGATAGTAGTATTTGTAGTACCTTTTTATTTATTTTGATTTGAGAAATCACAAAACTCATCTTTGTCTTAAAATCATAGAGTTTTATTTTAATAAGTCACAACTAGTGGTGGCACAATGGTTTAGTCTCCTAGCGGTTCCTAGTTCGATACCTGCAACTACCAAAAATACCACTGGACCTGGGTGGTTTGATTCCACTAATAAAAGGTTCTTGGTAAACGGTAAAGTAAAATATATCCCTACCTTATGTATCCAAATTATTTCTATTAATTTCATTGTAAATAATATATTTTTAATTTATTTACACAATAAATATTACATTTCTGAAATATAATATCCTTTATTATACAGGTTGGTGGAGGTGAAATGCGAACATAGGGTAATATATGACAATGGAGTTATCATGCTAGGCATCTTGATATACGTGGAATAAGTACTGTCAATGTCAAAGTAGCTGTCATATTATTGAAATTTTTATTTTCATTAAAATATTTTCTTTGCATAATAATGTATGTGTACGAGCAGAACGAAAAAGTATACATGCACTTTTAGATTTTATTATTATTTCTGTTATTGGTTACTCTTTTTGCCACACAAATTCACATTATTTTGTGTTGTGACACTACTACAAAATATATCAAGATACCTGGCATGAAAGTTCGATTGTCATGTATGTTCCCTATGTTCGCATTTCACCTCCACCAATCTATATGTAGTTTTACAACAAAGTTATCAAAACATTTGAGAGCACAACATTTTCTCTCAATGCCATAAATTCTAGATCAAATATGATGAGCTAATCTTTTAAATTAAAAAAGGACAATTAATTTGCATTAAAAATAATTAAGCACAATTCGCAGAGATTACAGAGCGCTAGGACATAAATCAAACACTTTGAATAAATAATTTGTAATGAATTTGCTTTGCATACATTTCAATTCGCAAAACTCTTTGCATATCACGAACGATAACCGTTAGTAAAATAGCAAAAATGTTACCATAAAATTATATCAACTGGAAAATAGTGAGGCGTGCTTAAAATGGTGAGAAAACGCGAATTATCTGTAACATTTAGTACAAGAATGTTCTGTTTCTATTCAAATTTATTCTGAGGTTCATGCATCGTATAATAGGTAACTGTAACTGCAGTTTTTGTGTTTATCTGTAAAATTGTATCGTTCAGAATATTTAGCATCGAATAAATATACAATTCTAACCCAATTTTGGTACGGAGATAGCCAAGTATGTTATGTGCTTCTAAAAACCCAGGTTTGAATCCAGTCTGGTAGATATTTCAGTTAACTGCACTAAAATCTCCCCTGTGATGTAGTCTCCACTAACAACCATGAGTTATGGACGGTGTGACGTACTGAAAAGAATTTTTGAAAAATTTACAAAAATAAGGGTAATTTATTTAAGGGAAAGAATAAAACGCTAAGTTTCTACAAAACTGATAATCTGGTGTTAGGTTTCTTTATTTAGTTCAGTTTAATTTAGATCAGCGGGTTTTTTCGACCATCTGTGCATTTCTTCGCAGATCAGCGCGTTTCAGCGATCAGCGCTGATCAGCGTTTTATTCGTACCTCTAATCTAAGGTAACTTGAATTTTATTTCAACTATAGTATGTTGCTTTAATTTAATGTTACTAATCTACTGGCAAAATAATAGTTCTTTTTTATACAAAATTATATTTTATCGACGACAGAAAAATTGTTAATTCACAAACGACGAACGAGCGATTGAATTATTTTCCTCGAGTCGATAATATAATTTTATCGTCGTGTATAAAATTCTGTTTTTCTCTATAGCTTATGTTTTAGAAAAAATATAAGAGAACAATTTCAATTTTAAATTAAATTATTATTAAAACCCAATGTCGAAATTTATATGTATTGTTTTTCGTCTCACTTTTTTCAGAAAGTGGATGCAAAAAATGTGCGAAAACAAATACTTCTTTATATCTACCCTTACTTTATCTACTTTTTTTCCCCCTAAAGTTCTACTTTATCAACTATTTTGAGTAGATAAAGTAACACTAACCGCAAGGATAGATAAAGTAAAATTTGAGTAGATAAAGTAAAATAAAAATATTTTTACATTTTTTCTTCAAATTCGTTTTCACACATTTGTGCATCCTCTGGGAAAAAAGTAGGATGATGAAAAACATTAAAAACAAACTCTGAAATTGCATTTTGATAATAATTTAATTTAAAATTGGTTTTTTTAATTTTTTCTTTAACATCAGCTACCTATAGCAAAAAATAGAACTTTAAACACGACGATAAAATCATATTATCGGCTCGAGAGAAATAATTCACTCGCTCCATCATCGCTTTGTGAATTAACCTTTTTCTTTCGTCGATAAAATACATTTTTATCGTCTTGTATAAAAAATAACTACTATCTACCCTTGCAGTTCAAGTGTTACGTTATTAAAAATAGTCGATAAAATAGGTAGCACTTTAACATCAGCTATGGAAAAAAAATATTATTATTATTAAAGTATTGTGGTACCTATTCTTGATTTTGCAAATTTTTCAAAAATAATTTTTGTTCCATGCTCTGCACGTCTTGTCATAATTATCCTGAAATGTTTTTCCCGAAGTAGGTAGCTATAAAAACACCCTGTATAATTCTAAGCAGACCTCACATACCACATGTGAGATTGTCACACCCAAATTGGCTACAAAGCGTGATAGATACATTTGTATGGTAAATTCATATTTTAGCTATCGCAGATTTCCAAATCAGTTGTAATTTAAATTTATTGATAACATATCCGGTGGATATCACAAACGCAAGCTATTCTATGCGATATGTAACTAAATAAATCTCTGTATTAAATCACTGAATCGACTGAATAATGTAACATGTCGAATAGAACTTGCATTATTACACATTTGCGTTTGTATAGCACATTAATCTGTTATACATTAATAGGCGAGCGGCGCACCCCCGAAAACGTGCCTAGAAAAACAACTTAACCTCTCATGGAAAAACTAATGGTTGCAACCAGGTGGAATCGATCCGTTATTTTATTGCAAACAAAAAACCTAAATAAAATTTTTTGATCCGAGTGGCAGGAAATTTGTTATTAACAAAAAAGTTGTAACATTAAAACAAGATAAAAAATGGCCCCGCACGTAGTTTTATTAGGTTAATTGGCTCAAAATAATCACTTTTTGTCTCTTGGCATTTTTTTGAAAAACGCACCCATTTCGAGATATAGGCGATTTTAAGTCGAAAAACGGCCAATATTGTCCAACTTCAAAAAATCATATCTCAAATTCTAATGCACCTTTTTTAATTTAGAAAATTGCAAAATGATCGTCAAGACTTGTACTTTAACCCTATATTTTTTCCATATGGCCATCTTTTTGTTTTACTCCCCAAATTTACAGCTAAATTTTGGTAAAATTCTTAGGTTTCGTTAAAGGGGTGGAAACGCTCAAATATTGAACAATCAGTCTGAAAACGATTTTTTTCCATTAAATTGGTTACATATAATATTTTCTGAAACTATTTATCAAAATGAATGAGTATTTAGTTAGTTTTAAGCATTTTTTCGTTGTAAATGTAAAAAATCAATTATCAAAATTTTTTCCCATTTATTTCCATGTTGCTTTACGTTACATTGTTATGATATTTAAATTTTAAAAACATTGTTAACTAATTAATACATATTTATACGTGTCAAATTTTTTTGAATATCTACAAAACCATACTAATGGAAAATGGAATAATGGTCATTAATGGAGTCTAATTTCATCATTCTAATTCAGTCTCACTATCTTCTCACAAAATTTCTGTATGGTCAGGTACAATTTCAGCATTTTTACATTGAGATGAACAATTACAGATGTTACAACATTTAAATCCTTGCGAACAGCAAGAACAAATTTCTGCTTCTACACAAAGTGTTTTTCCACTGCAAGAACAAATAAATTTTTGCATGATCTCCATCGCTGTATCTTCTTCAAAATAATTCACGCATAATAAATTGTTATAAAATTTCCAGCCGTATAAATTTGGTTCAAAAATGCTTTAAGTGGTTGCGATACCACAAGTTCGTTTTACTTTATTGGAAAAAAGCATACGCTGCATTGTTGAAACTATATGACATTGTCAATTTATCAAATGCAGAAACTTTAAATGCAGTCACGAAACTTTTGTGTATTATTTATAATGCTGGTAAAGCTAATAAACAGAAAACTATAGTGAAATCTATTAATGATCTAAGATATACTATAATAGCAGGTGTTAAAAATGTAACAGTTGATAAATTACCTCCATCAGAGCCTACATTATTACAATACGTTTTAAGAGTAAAATGGCAAGCTAATGAATTGTCGCAAGCAAGATCAGAGAAAATAATGTCTTTTGAACCAAATTTATACGGGTGGAAATTGTATAACAATTTATTATGCCTGAATTATTTTGAAGGAGATACAGGGATAGAGTTCATGCAAAAATTTATTTGTTCTTGCAGTGGTAAAACACCTTGTGTAGAAGAAGAAATTTGTTCTTGCTGTTCAGAAGGATTTAAATGTTGTGACATCTGTAATTGTTCATCTCAATGTAAAAATGCTGAAATTGTACCTGACCATGACCATACAGAAATTTTGTCAGAAGATAGTGAGACTGAATTAGAATGATGAAATTAGACTCCATTAATGAGCATTTTTCCTTATAAATTCAATTTGTGTGTTTCTGTAGATATTTAAAAAATATTTGACACATATAAATATGTATTAATTAGTTAATAATTTAAAAAAATTAAATATTACTATATATAACGTATAGCAACGTGGAAATAAATGGGAAAAATTTTGATAATTGATTTTTTACATTTACAACGAAAAAATGCTTAAAACTAACTAAATACTCATTCATTTTGATAAATAGTTTCAGAAAATATTATATGTAACCAATTTAATGGAAAAAAATCGTTTTCAGACTGATTGTTCAATATTTGAGCGTTTCCACCCCTTTAACGAAACCTAAGAATTTTACCAAAATTTAGCTGTAAATTTGGGGAGTAAAACAAAAAGATGGCCATATGGAAAAAATATAGGGTTAAAGTACAAGTCTTGACGATCATTTTGCAATTTTCTAAATTAAAAAAGGTGCATTAGAATTTGAGATATGATTTTTTGAAGTTGGACAATATTGGCCGTTTTTCGACTTAAAATCGCCTATATCTCGAAATGGGTGCGTTTTTCAAAAAAATGCCAAGAGACAAAAAGTGATTATTTTGAGCCAATTAACCTAATAAAACTACGTGCGGGGCCATTTTTTATCTTGTTTTAATGTTACAACTTTTTTGTTAATAACAAATTTCCTGCCACTCGGATCAAAAAATTTTATTTAGGTTTTTTGTTTGCAATAAAATAACGGATCGATTCCACCTGGTTGCAACCATTAGTTTTTCCATGAGAGGTTAAGTTGTTTTTCTAGGCACGTTTTCGGGGGTGCGCCGCTCGCCTATAATAGTTTCAATTCGTAGCGTAAAGATACGCTGGGACCAGTGGCGTAGAGGTACTAGTTTTAAAAAGGGCTCCGTTAAAAACAATAATATCAAATCATATTTCGGGTTTATTAATTTCACGCTTACATCCGTTTAAATCTAAAGTAGGTATATATAAGGGTCTATCAAACATTTTTGTGTTAATACAAAATATTACAATTATTTATTTTGGTTTAGTTGTGTATTTTACTTATACAACTATGTGTTTCCATCATCAGGAAAAAAATTTCAATCTGCAAAATATTACGTTAAATTTTCGCTATTTAAAAATTTGTATCAAGAACGGTAAGGACAGTTCACCGCTCAGTCTTTGTCTGACATTCGTAATTCTCGTTAGAGATGCTTATATCATTTTTGCACGATTGGAGTAAGTAAAATATATTTGAAAATACGCAAATATTAATTTCTTCACAACAAATTACTTACCGTTCTGTTTAATTTACTTACCGTTCTGTTTAGCCAAGCAACCGGTAAGTTCAACATACCGTCTTGGAAACAAGCATGATAAGTTAATAAAAAAGACCAATCGTGCAAAATACAATTTAAATATAAATCTCAGAAATAAAATAGTATTACTACCTACTGTCATTTATTTATCTTATAAATTGAATTCATGATTATATGAAGATAATAGTCTATTATTTAACGGACACGTAATGTAGGTAATAATTCAAGATGAAAATTTACGCACGAGCTGAAGGCGAGTGTATAATTATCATTATAGTTCATTATAGTTCATTATAGCCATTAAAATATGAACCTATATAACCTCACATTTTGGTGTGATGACAGTTGTTCATTATACGATAGTGTTGAATTATGAATTATTATTATGGAGGGGTATATCTTACTACTACAGTTACCTGTATTATTCAAATGCCGTAGATAAACATAATATTATTCTTATTTGAAAGAGCAATGAAGCTGTCAGTAATATTTATTTTTTTTGAAAATTACGTAGACATGTTACTTATCAAGATTTGTTTAAACGTTGCTATATACCGTGAGTTTATTTTAACGAGAAACATGGGTATATCATATCCATGGTTAGGAATTTGACAGCAATGTATTAGAGCGTTCTTTTTAAAATAGAACATTGGGAATCAATTATTTAAATGAAATATATTATATTAAAAATTATATGAAAGTTACAAAATAACAAACAAATAAACAATAACTATAATAAATTTTCAAAACGTCTCTGGAACTATTACAGCTCAGCTGCCCAAATAACTAATGTCACTCAAGAGTTTTATAATCGATTGGGTTATTTTTGAAAATTTATTATAGTTATTGTTTATTTGTTTGTTACTTTGTAACTTTCATATAATTACCTTCCGCTTACCTGTAAAGGAAGGTATTGGAATCATGCAAAAAATCGGGTGGTGAATTTTTAGTGGATGAGCACGAATTAGGGTCCTTACAACTCATTTTTGATAGTTTCACGATGATGTCTGTGTGTATGTGTGTGTGTGTGTGTGTGTGTGTGTGGTCAAGGGTTGTTAGTCGCATAATTCAAATACGAATTACCCGAAAATTTTGATATTTGGTATTTAACATTTGTATATAAATTGGAAGAGCTCCCTAGATTTTGGTACAAATATCTTCATCGGAAGTGATATTTTTTGAAGATTGAAAAGGTTAATTGTCAAAATTGTATATAAATTTGGAAAAATATAGTATTTATTTGTAATGAGAATAAGAGGAAAAGTTATTTGCAACTTACGTTATAAAAAAATTGTCTTTATCTGGTAGCATTAAAGAACTGCAGTAAAATTTAAAAAATAAATTTATCAAATAAAACGTTGATATCTTGTAATCCATGATCGGTTGATTTTTGTTTCTGCGTAAAAAATATTGACAGGTGAGACGGGTGACAAGTTGGCATACTAGCGCTATATAAGTCCTAAGTAAGATATTAAATGTAGTAATTGAACGGAGGATGGCTTCAATACAGCAGAGTTTTCCTGTGAATGAATCTTTTTATTCAGGTGATGCAAATTTCTGTGTTTGAATATTTGAGATTTTTATTTGTATATTTTAAATGGGCACCGGATTGCACGTATACATTTCTGTTTAAAATCTAGATATGGCGGAAGGTTGTGTGATGGCCACGTCAGATTTTTTTTAATATAATATATTTCAGTTAAACTGATGCCCTATGTTCTATTTTAAAAAGAACGCTCTAATATATTGCTGTCAGATTCGTAACCATGGATATGAAAAATCCCATGTTTCACGTTAAAATAAACTCACAGTATTGTTCTGAACGACTAACTAAACTACTGACTTTCTGAATTTTAAGGTGTTTATTGGTCAAACCCGAAATAAAAACAAATACCTACGAACGTTAGTAATTTAAAACAAGAAAATAAAAACAAGTTCCAAATGTATCATTTAATAAATAATGTTTGTACACAGTTAAAATGGAGCAATATCCAAATAGTCGTCATCCTAAAATAACTTTTATTAAATATTAAAATGTGTGAACAACTGTAAACGAAATTTTACTGGACATTTTAAGAACGATATTAAAGATATAATTTAGTACGTATTTATTAGAATTTTTATGAAATATCATAAAACGTCTTTATTTCAAAACCGCTTAAAAGCATGTTAACACGATTTTATTTTTGAATTCAGTAAAAATTCTTAATAAAAATTTACGTCACCTTATAAAATCGTAACAATTTACTCCATTTTAAATTCTTGAGAACATTTATATACCCATTCATTAGCCTGTTCTAATTAAATGAAAACTTAATTAACTACTGACAAACAAAAAAGATATTTTATTGGCACCATTCCACTTAACTCCGTTGAGTTGAAAGAAAGAAAAAGTTTTATTTTTAGATCCATTCACAAAATTGCAAATTTAATGCACAAAATGCCAACTATGTCAAAACAACATTAGGGTCTTCAGAAACAGAAAGAAGCCACGAAAATAGTTTTCTTGGGATAATTTTCTTTTGGGAGTAAACAGATATTTCAAAATTGAGTTTCTATCTCTTGGAGCGCCATTATATCCGCTAACACTCATCTATGTCTCCGTTGATGGTCTTATGTCTCGTATTTTCTCTCGCGGTTATGTAATATTAATTTTTTCTGTCACATGTGTTGAAAATTGTCGTGTGAATGTTTTTATTTAAATAAAAAACGGTTTGATTGTTTGAGATTGTTGAAGTATTAGGTACTTGAATTGAGGTCTTTGACTTTAGAAATTTAGAATTATAATTGATAGTTTAGTTTGTTTACTGATAAGATGGTATTGATAACTGGTTCCAATACGGAAGCTCCTGACAAGTGATTATTAAATTGCTACCGTAAGATAGACGTGAATTTTTATTTAGTTCAGAATCCAGGGACGAATCTAGGAGGAGGAGAATTTAAAATGGTGGAGAAGTTAAAAATCCAAAAATTTGATTTATATTTCACAAAAAAATGGAAAATAGTACTGACTGTGACTGACTATAAATAAAAATATATTTTATCCACGACTATTGGACTATTGAATAAAACATTTATTCGACTATTGTTCGTAGTAAATAATATGCATCATTATTCGTTAGTGACTAGGGCTGTGCGATTTTGACTTTTCGTAATCGATTATCGATTATGAGAAATAATCGATTTTTTCGATTAATCGATGTTCGATGATCGAAAATAGAAACCAATGATCGAATATTGTTAATCAATTTTTTTATTCGATTATTGAATATTGATAATCGATTATTTTAATTACTGATAATCGATTTTTTGACTATCGATAATCGATTATAGATCGATTTTAATAATTAAAAATATCAGTTTTTACAGTAGAAACCTGGAAAAATAGATTATTATTATTGGTTTTAGAAAAATGGGTAGTAGGTAGCTAGTTAACCAAATTATCATATCAAATAATCGATAATAGAAAAAACTATAATCGAAGATTAGTTAATCAAATAATCGATAATCGAAACTCAAAGAATCGATAATCTAAAAATCGATCATCAATGCATCGATAAATCAATTATTTAAAATTTAAAATCGTTTGATCGATTAATCGATTATCGATTAAATTTCGATTAATCGATAATTTTTCCTATCCCTACTAGTGACTTATAAAAAATTTTCAACTGCCTTTTTGACATAAAACTCATTATAGTTTTGACCAGTAGAACTTATAATATAAAAGTACCTATAAGGCATGTGCACCTACGTCACAACATCAGCTGTTTGATAGGTAAGCATGATAGAAAAGTGCAAAATACAAAGTACTGAGCTACGATTTATGCTGTTAAATGAGTTATACTACCATTTTATTTAATATTTTCATAAAAATAAGTCAAAAAATTTGAAAATAAACTCTTGTTTACAAGAATCAAATTGCACCTTCCTGTCATGCTTGCCTATCAAACTATTGTTGTTTGAGATTGTGACGTAAGCTGCACATGACTTATATTGTAACAAGAGTGGATATGATGCCTTTATCGCACGAGAGCGAATTTGTAGTCACGTCACGACCCCATAGGGAGGGAGTGTCTAGACATTCTGACATTCCAAAGTAGTACGGGAAAAATAGCCAATTCTTGCGCTAGTGCGGAAATGAAAATGTTCTATTTTATTTTATTATGGTTATGTAAGCAACCGTCATAATGCTTCAAAATAAACTATGCCAGCCCTTACATCAGGGACATTTTTATTTATTATTATAACCGATAAAAGATACAACGTTTCGTATTGATCTCACTCTTGTGATCTTATGTTAATTTATTGATATTATCTGATCTGAATACTTATTCAATATTTCGTGATTACCTATAATATATTAAATTACAAGCTCAGCTACTAATATAGTGTGAGAAAAATGCACGCGCGTGATATGTATCATAATAATAAATTATGATATTTACATTCAAATGCTACTATAACACCTCCTGCAGAGATTGTTATTATTATTAATATTAATAATAATTTCATAACCTACTAAATAAATGTATTTAAATTTATTCACATTACATCGTATACACAGAGTACTTAATCTTTTCATCGTAGTGTTATTAATTTTATTGCAGTGTACAGGGTGTTTCATAACTTCAGGTACATAGTCAAAGGTATAGGTTGCTTAATATGCTGATTATGAATCAAAAAGAATTTTTTTTATAATTCGAAAAATTTAGGGTAGGTAGTTTACCTGCATCATTTTTGTAGTACTGCACTGGATTCGTTTTCTTAACACAAACAATAGAAGTAGGTAATCAACATCTTAAATTACATAATACTAGTAAAATAAACAAACAAAATTTAAATATTTGTAATGAAACAATTATTATTACTCCACCCAATGGCAGTGGAAATTAATTTTGCGTTTAAAAAAAAATCTTTTTGATTCGTAATCAGCATATCATACAACATATACCCTTACCGTATATGTACCTGAAGTTATGAAACAGCCTGTATAAGAATTAGTTAATAGTGGACCTTAATCTGTGAAAAAACGTTTACAAAAAAAAATTTCATGATTTTGAATGGTTGGCAATAAGGTAATATAACAAAAGCAAAATAATTGTAAAAATACACTTCGTGCTTTGTTAACAATTAAAAATGTAAATATTTTTTGACAGTTGTAGAAAAAATAATTTTTAAAATGAATGAAAATATTTTTTATCTGTAATTACAATTAGCATATTATTGTATGTATGTACTCGAAGTTACAATACACCCTGTATAATGCATACGAAGTCAATTAAATTTGCTTTAAGGGCATGAATGTAAACTTCTCTGTATTTCATCTGTTTTTCTCAAATAAATAACGAACAACCTCTCAAAACAAAAGCATCATAATCATGTTAATAAACAAACAAACATCGCATCACTCCTACGCCTGGAGATAAACAAGTGAATATGAAATTCGGCGGTAAATATCATAGAACATGTTTAGAGCGCTTAATCGGCCTGTCAGGTTTTGATGAAAATTTTAAATGGTTAATTCGATCCCATGAGATTGTTACACCGTGGAGATGATGCACCATGGAGCGCTTATTTGTTTTGTGAATTATAAATTAAAACAATAAGACAGAGAAAGAGAATTTATATGAAGGAAGATGTTCTGTTTTGACATTGCATTAGGCTCAGTTCATACGAGGAAAGTTTATCTTAAAAATTTTCTAGAAACAAGTGCTAGAAACTGTCATCAAAAATCTGATGTGGCCAGCACAAGACTTTCTGCCATACTTACTTTATTCTTTTTAGATATTATACAAATATATTAATAGTTACTACTACTACCCGTACTACTCACAAATATATTAGTCATTTTATTTAAACTGTAGAAGAAGATATAAACGATATTTTCCTATTGAGATATTGCCACTGTCACTTTCATGTCATAATCATTTAAAATTTACATAAGGCATTTTTTATTCACTCCGGTTATATCTATGGTTACTTATAGTTACATGATAACAATATTTTATTCACAATTTAATGACGTCACGACGTAACCAGGTTAGTTGTAGTTACAGCAAATATCTGACCATGGGGTGTAGCACAGTTTGCTGTATAGTTACTTACTATGTTCATCTTTTTCTAATTTGCAAGTGTAATTGAATTTTTTTTAATTTTATCTCTTCCATTTTCAAAACAATTAAAGTTAATCACGAACAAATAACAAATATCTTCACTGATTTAAATTTGACAAACAAGAGGTAAACAAGGATGTAACCGAAGCGATTTCATTCGAAAATGTTACTACAACACACTAACCACTGTGTTAACCACAAGTAACCTAGCTAGCTGAATAAAAAATACCTATAGTAACGAATGTTAAACTATCATAGACTACAAGATACCAAAATACTAAATTATAATTTAATTATTATTATTAAATGATACCTACCAGATACAGAAAAATTTATAACATAGCGATTGTAGGTAACAATCACATAATCTTTCATTAAAAAAATACTGGACCCGGACATCTACTCTAAAAAATGTGATGTGGCCAGCACACGACCTCTCGCCTTACCACTGTAATTTATGTGAATTTGGTTTTAGTTAGGCTTTCTTAAATTAGAATTTTGCAATCAATTTACAAACTTTTTGAAAATAATTTTACAGTCCTTAGTTCTTTAATTAGCTATTTATAGATAAAAATTTAACTTTATTATTAGGTACCTTATTATTATGTCCTTTTAATAATATTTACATTTCTTTTAAAATGGTGCCACAAACATTTCAGAAATTGTGTCTGTTCATCTGTCATATTAACATTTTCATTTTTGTTTTTAATTTTTTTCCTATATTGTGATTTACAAATCGTGGTAGGTAAAATTATATATTTTTGAAAAATAGTTTTTCTTTATTGGTAAGAGATATAGAAAAGATGTTAAATAAATATTGTAAGATATAATTTGTTCTTTCAAATGTCGTATGACAAATTGTAACTATCGCAGAATTTCCTATATTTTTTTGCAAAAATTTATAGAATGCTTCAAGAAAATACCACTTCCGGTCAAGGTATTTGTACCAAATCTCTTCCGATTAATATACAAATGTAAAATACGAAATATCAAAATTTTTGGTGAATTCGTATTTGAGTTATCCGACCTAAAGAATTCCTTTATCACATATATACACACATACATACAGACATCATCGTGAAACTATCAGAAATAAGTTGTAATTACCTTAATTCGTACTCATCCACTTAAAACTCCCTACCCGATTTTTTGAATGATTCCAATACCTCCCTTACAGGTAAGCGGGAGGTAAAAAGAGGAACAACAACAACTGGCGCCTACAGGATATAGAAAAATTTCACCATTTTATAATAGCATCACTGCCACACCCAGAAAAAGGTTCATGTTCTAGCCTATTAAGTTATCATTTACCTGCACAGTTATTACAATTTCATCAACCACATCCCTCGTTTAAAAATGACTTTAAACACACATATCAGCTTCACCGCAAACCACATTGGCTAACTCTAAGGAGTTCTCAGTTACTAATTAAGTAATCACAGCAGAGAAAATGACCATGCAGTAATGAGACTCCCAACATCGGTAACTGTGTACTGCGGGTATCTAAGTACTAAGTACTGAGTCTATATTCAAATGAACGCGAGATTAGCGTGCCTACAAATAAGGAAAGCAAGAAGGAAACTTGAGTGTGGTCAGGACCACACAACTAAAGGATTTTATGCTTTCTGTTTGTTGTTAACTAGTTGATAATTAGACGCTGCGAATATGGTGAAGTTCAGATTACAGCTTGAAGTGTAGGTGGAGGATTTTTTTGGGTTTTATTTCTTGAAGCGTTAAAAGGAATTACAAGTAGATTTAAAAGATAAAATTGATGGCGTTTTATGACCGATTGTGGTTCTGATAGCTCAGATTCGAATCTAGTCAGGTGCTGAGTCAGAGGTACATATTTCAATAATTTAACTGCACAGAAACCATTCTGGAATTGGGAGTAAATCCTGTTCAATGGTTACCAGCAAAATTAAATGATTTCTATTAAATATAAAGAACTACTTCATTTAGAATAGGGTATTTCGGTAATTTTTTAATATGATATCCGACATAAAAAAATAAATATACAGGTATTTTTTATTTTACGATACAATGCTCCATTTAGCTAAAATAAATATATTTAAAGTAAATTTTAGGCTGATGACGTATGCAGACTACCCAGTTCATGGTAACGCCACCAGATACCAGATGGAAACAGCAGTAAACTTGTCAAACATTTGACAGAAAGATATTGACATTTTCAGGTATAGACGTTTCAAATCCATATAGTATACAAATAAGGTAGTAAATAAAACACTGTTCTTAATTCTAGTTTTTCGTTGGAGGTTTATATTAATTATTTTAAATGTAAATTTTTTTCTAAAACTTCGTGACTTGCATACATCATCAGACCATGCATTCAACTATAAATATGTTTTGTTACCTAAACGGAGCATTGTATCGCAAAACAAAACAAAAATACGTATTTATTTATTTTTTATGCAGAATACCTAGCATATTAAAAATTTAAAAAACTACCGAAATACCCTATTAGAATTATTAGAAGAGATTATCAACTGTAATAATTTTGTCACACCCCGAAAGCACGTTGCTTGGTAACCGCCTGACGCCGCAGTCGGAGGGCTGTTAACCTAAAAGCATTGTGCTTGAGGTAGTTGTGACAAAATTATAAGTTATGTATCAATGGTCGAGGGTTATTTGGCTAGAAAATTTTTCGCAGTTTTAATTTAATTTTTTTTTAAATTTAATTACGTCTCTTTTAAATTACATAACCGTCAGTAATTCTATCATTTTGACATAAATGATAACGGCCCATGGGTTGCTGTCAATTTCGCACACGTGATCAGAAATTTATTTATTGCACCAAAAATACACGAATTATTTATTTAGTAGGTAGCACAAAAAAGTTCTGTAAAGATTGGTATACTTTGAAATTTATTTTTAGAATTTTTAAAAAATTATTTTTTATCCGTAATCAGCATAATGAAACTGTATACCTACTGTTACTGAATGTATTCGAAATTATGTTATGATACAATATGCCTACCTGCATGATAATTTAGTTTAAACAAATTTTTTCAATAATATTGTTGCCTCTTGACACGAAATTTGTCAGTCACTGATGGCAACTAAAAAACCAGAAATAATTTAAAATAGTGGCTAATTTACTGTGTAACATGTGAAGAATATTTCAATTAACAGTTGTAAAAATAAAAATATGTTTATTCAACATCATAGTATCGAAAGGTTTCGAACGTATCGCAGTTATTTCTGTCCGGCGTATAAATAAAAATGACAAACAAAACTGTACAATTTCAAGTTCAGTTCATATTTCTCTCACTCATTGTTTCGTAACAGACAAATAAACGTCGAGATAAATTAATAAAGCAAATATAAACTGCAGATAACAACTCGGCTCTGTTAAAAACCAACGATCGTAAAAATTCGATTTAACCTCCCATCGCGGCAGAGGATTTTGATATTCTGTCTCTGCGGTTTCTGTTACATTCTCACCTCGTGTATCAAACCTTTCTTCCCACCGGCGAACGCTAATGTGCTTTTTCTAGATGGCCATGTGTTCATGCCTCGCTAGCATTTGATGGAAATGTCAACGGAGTCACTTTAGGCGCAATGCGACAAGATGAGATTTTATATTACATCGCGGTTTTTCATTGTTTGTTTGAATTATGAGGAATATGTGGAAGAGTACCAATAGACAGAGGTGTACTGGCACATACTGGCACAAAAAAATAATTTTAAAAGCCTTCAAATTGAAATTCGAATTCAATCAATTACACATTCCAGTTTAAGCGCACACAAAATCTCCACTAAAGCTTTAGTGATTTGACGATGGTAACTGCACACACTGTAAAAAATAATGTACCGGGTGTCTGTTTGAAATCTGTTTATAGGAAAAATAATACTATTTTTTTAAATTTTCAGTGACCTATACATTTTAGACGAAAGTTGCAAATACAAAAGAAAAATACATATTTTGCATTATTTAGCATTAATTTCTATTATTTCAGAGTACCATGGAACAAATGATGTTTATTTTGTTTTTTCATACTTTCCTTTCTGTATTTAATTACACTTTTAATAATTATGAAAAATTATTAATTACCTTCAAGAAATTAAGGTTAATATTTGTTTAAAAAAATTACAATTTTCTTTTGCGTTTTTATTGAAAACAGGCACCCGGTATATATTGTAGGCTGATTATATAGAATTAGGCTTTTAAAAAACATGGACATATAGGCATATCAAAAAGCACAATGTCACATCATTTTTTTTCACTCTTAAAGGCAGGGTGGATAAAAATCGTGATTTTTTAAAAAAAATCAAAAAATCGATTTTTTTTATTTAAATCAGATTTTTTTGATTTAAATCTGATTTTTTTGATTTAAATTAGATTTTTTTGATTTAAATTAGATTTTTTAAATTATTTTTTTAAGTGCGTTAGAACAGGTATTTTGAATTACATTTTTAAATATTATGAATATTCCAAAGTAAATATTAATAATAATAATAATGTACCAGTAGACTAAATGAAAAAATTTGTCTTCTTTATTTTTGCTCTTTGAATTGTTTTATTTTTTTACTGGTGATTTCTTTGTATTTTTTATGTAATAAATACATATACAGGAATAAAAATTATTAATCTTTTATTTTAATTATTAAATTTAATTTATCTTGATTTGAATCAATGATTTTTGAAAAAAAAATTACTTGATTTAAATCAATGATTTAAAAAAAAAATCACTTGATTTAAATCATGATTTAAAACAGTTTGATTTAAATCACTCAACCCTGCTTAAAGGGCATTAGATTGTTTATTTAGTTCAGTTCATCAGAGTAAAAAGGGTATTGTTTTTTTATTTAATTCAAAGCAATCAGAGTGTCTACCAAAACCGAGTCTGTAAGATTCAAGAAGGGTATATTGGGTTGTTTATTTAGTTCAATTCTGAATTTCTATCGAAAGCCTCGGCATATTGTGTAATACTGCCACACCTAAGTTGGATAAAACGCTCAATAAAAAGCGTGAGAGATATGAATAATTATACCTATATATTTATTTTAAAAACCAACGAGCAAAACGAGTATACAAAATTTAATTATAAAGAAATGGAGAAAAAGTCTTATTTATTTTGTTTGTTTTGTCCCAGTCCGTCCCTGCAAACAGACAAGTTGGCCATGAAATCGTTCATGATTGTGAATATTCAATTGAAAATAGTTAAGATTTTTTGATGGAGTTTTGCATGACTATATGGCAAAGAATTTTAGGAATTTTGGCAGTTTCTCTGAGATGTTTTAATAATAATTATTATAATGAGGAAAATGCAAAATAAATTATATTTATTAAATGTGTAGTGTAAATTTTTTCTGATATTGGTATATTGGTAGGTACTATTAAAATTTTCAAAATATATTGAGAAAAACTTGATGAGTGTAAATTGAACGAAAAAATATTTTTCTACTTGGCAATTTATGATGAAGAAAGGTCAACTTTATCAATTTATTGGTGATTGGTGAATAAATTGGATCGTGTAAAACAGGCATAAGTGTAAGTTGAAAAAGGTACAAAACCAGCATTCTAACATCTGTTGTATCATTAGTAAATTGTCCTCGAACTTGTGTTATCTAACAATAAAACAATTGACATAATATTTATAACAACACGTGCAAAATCATCACTTGTTTATAACAACAAAAGCTAGCAATTTTATCGTTGCTTGGTAGGCGGCCGAGCGCTCAACAATTTGTTCCATCATTTGTTCAATCATTTCTTCACATAAACAATCATTAATTACGCATTTTTCAGCGAGATATCATTTTAATGCACAATGATCACTCGCAATGGAGACATCATATTGTTGCGTTTTTTGCCTTGTTGGGAAGATTATATTGTCAATTTGAGAAACACAATGGGCGCATAAGATGCAAATTTCATCATCAATCATTTAACAATAAAATGAAATCAATAAAGAAAAAATAGCCGACATTATGAGATGATAGAATGATCGGACACTGCGTGAGGTTTGCATTCTTAATGCCAAGAGTTCCATGGGCGTGCGACAGATTTTTCCTATTTGTCATTTCCATTATTTTACTTCACGCGGGTTAAAAAGATTCTGTACGATTCTAATTTTAAATTTTTAAAGTGTACAATAGGGTGCTTTACCATAGTAGCAAATTAGCAATCCAGTCAATTATATTGAAAGGAGACCTCAAAAATAAGTTATTGCCATGAAAAAGTTTTCAAAAAGTTAATAGTTCTTTAAATATTTGAGATTTTACGTTTCGATACATCTACGTCACAGTAATGCGTTTTCACGTGTATTCTTACTTACAATAATAAAGAAACTACCAAATTGTATTTTATATTTTGTAACATTTAGAAGCAGTTGCTTTTACATGGAGTACATTTTAATTCCAGTGCCATTGTTTGAGAAGATTTTCAGCTATACATCTACGTCACACAAACTTTAAAAATTAATTACAGCTTTATTAAGAACAATTAAGGCTTATCAGTACTCTCAATCGCTTTCAAATAACATGAAGTTTCAATAAAAATCTTTTAAAAAAATGGTACACTACCCTATTGCTTGTTAACAGTGGTGAAAGTAGGCCGGTACAGTTCGGTACGCCGTACCGGTAAGAAAAATAGTGCCGGTACAGCGTACCGACAAGAAATTTTGACAAATAAGTTTATTTTGAACGGTACGAAATATGTTGTATTAATATTATAATAATTTTCATATTTATAAAATTTTAAATTTCCAATAAGCGCCAGAACCTCTATTGGAGTGGACCTAAACCATTTTTAACATAACATAAGTAAAATAAGTCACTTAATACATGTTAAAACACTTCTTTAAAATAGCGCCCTGTTTGAAATATCCCGGATGCAAGCCTTGAATTAACACAAAAAGTCATTTCTGGCAAGTGGTAAAATCGGGCACGATTTTATATTACGACTCTGGAGCAGATATAAGATATTTTAAAAAAATTCCAATTTATAGGTACAAAATATAAGAGTTATTGTCGACGAAGAAATAATATCATAAATACACAATAATTGAACAATTTCTTAGATGCAAAAATACAATTTTTTATGTATAATTTTAATTAATTATTTGCAATAATTACAGTAACGCCCATTCTATGTAAACAATGATTACTGTTTAGATTTATAAACGTATTAAACATATTTAATATATAAACATATTAACTTCGTTATCAATTCAAAGATCTAATTGAATGCAAATCTTATTAAGGATTAAACGCTACTTAGTTTATAATAGAAATAACTAACCTTAAAATTATAATATGTTTTGCCATTTCCATAATCCATAAATCTTTAAATACCATCATAAATCAATCAAGAAACAAATACTTCAAATGTAAAAAATACTATCACACAATCATAGCTTTAAGTATCCTTTTAAGGATAAGAATAATCAACTGTGAATAGTGCATAAATGCATTTATTTTAAATTTACATAAAATCACAACCGGGAAATCTAGAATCTAGCCAATTCTAGATTGTAGATTCATAGATACAGAAGCCGCTGAATTGTGAATTTTAAAATGGCGGACGGCGATATTTAACATGGCCGCCTACTTACGCAAGTAGGTATAAATTTACATTAAATGAACAGATTAAGTCCAAAAGAAATCTATTCAATAGATAAAGAAATATATTTTGTATTGAATGTATTGATTTATTTACCATTCAGTGATTTTCTAACCACACAATGGATTATATTGTAAATTATTTGTATGTAATTTAGATAACAATAATGGTAATGGTGTATTGAGTGTAAATTTATTTGTAATTAATTTGTTATCGGTTCAATAATTGTAATATCAGAGCTACATATTTTGAAATTGATCTAGTTATATTAACGCTTTAGTTTTGCATAATTTAATTACATTTTACATTAGGGTTAAACACAGTCTACCAGCAAATCTTAAAATTTATACTTACTTGATTTGGCTTTAAATTTTAGGCTCTTGGTAGAATTCTTGCTCATTGCTTATACATTAAGTCCTATTTACAAATAGATTCTTTGAAGATTCATTTCTATTAATTCTGAGAAAAAGAATCATTGTGAGAATTGCCTGTCAAATAGCAGCTGCGCTAAATTGAATCTTCAATGAGTCTTGAAAAAGAAGAATTTCTAATTCCTTAATTGCTTCAAAACTGAGTTTTTTTCCAAGATTCGCAAGCATTCAATATTTTGATGTTAGCAATTCATAAAAAACAATTTTAATAAATCTGAGATCATAGAAATTTACAGTGAAAATCGACGTACTAATTTGTAGCGCTCTTAAGGGGCTAGTCTACATTTTTTTCGAATTCCTAGAATACTCTCGATATTACTTTTTTTCTATTTCACTCTCTTCTCCACTACTACAAAACCAACCCAAAACTCGTACTTTCCCGCAACCTAGCTATGCAATGTCATTTTGAAGTTGAAAAATACTGTAAACATGGCTGCAGTATTTCCATAATAATTTCTGTATTTTTTAAAGAAATAAGTAAAACAAAAACAAAAAGGCAGCTTAGCTGCATGCTTCTTGCTTTATAAATTTTTCTTACCATTTATAGTAAACGAAAAAAATCTTATCAAATCGTAACAAATAATGACAAAAAACGCTATTTTTAAATATTTTTTTCTTCAAATTCCTAAGCCAAAGACAAAAAATTTAAAAAAAACTAGATTAATACACTCATATGTAAAAGCATCATATTATATTTCAATTATAAGTAAAGTAAACGTGGAAGTCGTACACCTCTGTAACGCTGTAAAATTTTAAGGTAGACGTACACCTTTAACGCATACGATTTTCATACGTTAAATTGTCAGAAGATGTTAAGAACATTTTACGTTTACTGCAATTTATACAACTCTAAAATCCTTCACAATTCAATAAATAATGAACCGCGTACTCTGTTTTCTTATGCTAATGTAAACCGCAAAGAATTTTCCTAAATAAGGTACTGATCTATTGATAAATCCTGATGGGATTGTCTATAAATTGTTTGCGCAAGAATTTCAATAAAATGGACTACACACTACAAATTGGTATTTTGTAATAGGCTCTTATTTATTATGTATTCTATAATGTAAATCGGAAAATTTTTATTAGACTATAAAAGTTTTCTCCTGTGGTTTAGGAACATTAATGGAACATTAATTCACTTTTGATTTTGTTTTGTTATTAAGATTTTAAAAATTTATTGCTTAATTTCTTCAATAGTCAGTCCATTAGATTCTGTGGGTTATATTTAAATTATATGTTTGCTTATCTTTAGACTAAATAATAAACAAATTAATAACAGACTTATTAAATATACAAACAAACAATTTTTTTCTTTAAAAATAGTAAATTCTTCTACACGCGTTAATGATGGCCGACACAAAAAAATTTAAGCAGAGAAATTAATTTAGGAGACCCGTCTACTACCTAAAATTCAGCATAAAATGTACTAATGTAGCGAGTGATTAGTGGTAAGAATGGTAAAATTTTATTTCAACCAGGATTTAAGGAGGTTGGTGACCGTATATTAAAATGATGATAAGAGGCTGAAATTTATACAGTGCCTTCATTTCACTATTGAGATTCTAAAAAAAAAAATTAAATTTTCGTCTATCCGGTTTTTGAGTAATTTAATGTTGAAATTACGCTCGTTTTACATGGACTCTTATGGCAATTCACTAAATTTTTGTTTAAACTATATGATAAAATGATGAAAAATTCATAGAACTTGTATTAATATTTCCTATAAACCTTTAAAAGCAAGTTCTTGAAGATTTTGAATACTTTTTCTAAACCATTTGCAAGTTATTTAAAAAAAATGTAATCATGTCAAGCATTTTTGGTTAGGGAATTAGTAATTATTGTAAAAATAAATATGAATAAATTGCAATGACATCAGCCAACGTGCGTTGAGGCGTTGAGCGAATTTTGTTTTATGATACAAACTAATTTTAAAAATTTTAAAAAGGCACATCTGTAGATCCATTCTTTCTCTATTAAATGTTTATAAAAACATTATCCTGAAAGCAATAATAATCTGACAGTTTACTCGCAACGAACAAACTTTTACAGTATTTTTCAACTTCAAAATGACATTGCATAGCTAGGATGCGGCAAAGTACGAGTTTCAGGATGGTTTCTGGCAGACCTAGTAGTGAGGAAAAGAGTGCAATAGAAAAAAATGTAAAATCGAGAGTAATCTAGGAATTCGGTAAAAACGTAGACGAGCCGCTTAAGTGAATATTTATTTATCTTCGACTACAAAAATGCATTTGTTTAGCAATGCTGCTATACTTTATACACGGTTGTATCTCATGATAGAAATTAATATTTATAATTTTATTTTTCCACATCCTATAGATCCATTCTTTCTCTATTAAATGTTTATAAAAACATTATCCTGAATTCAATAATAATCTAACAGTTTACTCGCAACGAACACACTTTTACAGTATTTTTCAACTTCAAAATGACATTGCATTGCTAGGATGCGGCAAAGTACGAGTTTCGGGCTGATCTCAGGCAGCCGTGGTAGTGGGAAAAAAGTGGAATAGACAGATTTATCTAAGTTCTCAATAGTATCGTTTGCTGGGTAAACTGTTATATATTTTCCCCCAGCTTATTAAAAGTAATAAAAGTTAATTACACCTTAGATCAGCTGGGTACAGGTTCCGAAGAGACAATATCACATAGATTTATGAACTGTAGGCAGGTTGGCAGGTTATTCAACAACTTGTAATTCTAGTTACAGTAATCTGGTTGAAGTTGCAATGCACTGAATGAGCCCACGTCAAAACTGAGGTTCATTCGCATTTGTCTATCAAAAATCTATCACTTATTTGTGCACGGCAGGTTGGGTTTCCTTATGTTGAGGTAGGTTTACTTATTATTGAGTAATTTTTTCTTATTCGACTACGTCTATTTTGTGGTGGAAAAATACTAATAGCTTAATAATATGTACGGCCAGTGGTTAGCTCAGCGGTAGAGGGTTCGCCTTGCATGCTAGCGGTCCCCAGTTCGATTCCCAGCACAACCGACAATAATACCACTGGGCCCGAGTGGTTGGATTCCACTATAATCCTGTAATTGGGAGTTAATCCTGTAGGTTGGTTACCATTAAAAAAATCTGACGTGGACACCACATGACTTCCTTGTACGCCTATTAAATTGTTCATACTTTTCTTAATAACTAAAGTGTAGAATAATATAAAAAAATCTGCCTTTATTATTTTAACTTATTATACAAATATATTAAATATATAAGTACTGCTACTACCTATACTCACAAATATATTTTAATCATTTTATTTAAACTGCAGAAGAAGATATAAAGCATATTTTACTATTGTCACTGTCATGTCATAATCATTTAAATTTTACGTAGTAACAAATGTTAATCGATCGTGGACTACAAGATACCGAAATACTAAATTATAAATATATACTTTAATTATTCTTAAATGATACCAGACACAAAAATATTTATAAAATACCGATTGTAGGTAATAATCACATAATCTTTCATTTAAATTTAAAAAATTTGTCTTAAATTAAATATTTATCAAAATATTTGAAAAAAGTACTACTTCCGGTTTGTAGATTGAAACCAAAAATAGGAGGTGCACAACTAGATGCTATAACAGTCCTAAATACAAAATTTCAACTTTCTACGTCTAACCGTATTTGAGTTATGCGACATACGTCCGTCCGTCCGTCCGTACGTACAGACGTCAAACTAGTCATAATGGATTCAGAAAAGGTCAAAACGGATATTTCCGTAAAAATCTGAGAACCGAAATTTTTCGCGATTACAATACTTTCTTTTACTCCGTAGGAAGTAATAATAAAATAAAATAAAAATGAGGCAAATTTTCAAAAGAAGAAATCATTCTTCAAAGTTTCTCAAATGCGCGCAAAATCTCTTAGCTCTTATAGTTTTGGACACCGCAACGGTGATATTCGAAATCTAGAAATAATTAAACAGGAAAATATTTAAAGAGCACAGAAAATCTCTGATGGTATAGGTACTCTCCACTAACAACCATGAGTACCAGTTAGTTGATGGCCGGTAACACGGTATAAAATACAGGGTATTTTTATCATTTAATAAAGGGTATAGGTATAATATATCGTAAACACAGGAGTGGACACTCCGTAAAAAAGTTTGTGAATTATGAAATTTATTTATTATTTACTAAATAGTACAGTGTCAAGGCAGAAGATTATTGCTGGCCACATCAGATTTTTTTCATTTTATTTTAAGAAACTAAATGTATCCGTCGCAATTAAAACAAAGCAAAATATTTACTCCTCACAATGAATCTTTCCGCTGATTCATCTCAATTCTGAACATTCTGAACTTCTTTACGACTGGAATCAAACAGAATAACACAAACTGCGAAACTGCAATAAAACAAACGATGTAAGATTATGATTTACGTTGGCAGATCGCACGCCGCAATAAAACGGTTCGCGAGATCTGACCGTTTGGTTTATAAAGTCTTGTGAATCATTTTATTAACTCGTGTCTGAAGTCTGAATCCGTTGGCGAAGCTGTCAGGTTTGTATACCGTTTGCGTCTGACAGTTTCATCCTAGAAGAAGATAGTGCTATTTCCTAAATGCCGATAGCGAATTGGAAATGTACAGAATAGCCAAGAAGTTTACAAATTTTACTTGTTATGGCCGTTTTAAGCCGGGTTTATGCAGCATCATCATAGTCACTATCATAGTCACAGTCTTAGTCTTAAGAAATAAAACTTGTTTCTTTAATACACCTGTTTATGCAGCATTGTCATAGTAACAGTCATAGTCATTATGATAACTAATTGGATAGTTTCAATTCTTAAGACTAAGACTGTGACTATGATAGTGACTATGATGATGCTGCATAAACCCGGCTTTACACTACGCTAAATATTGAACAAGAAATTGCGCTACAAATTGTACAATATCTTGAGCAATAAATGGCTCTGTTTTTAATGCACTCTGTTTTATACTGAAAAAATTTTATATACCTACCTACAATATTTAGTTTGTGATTCTGCGCAGTTCCCATATAATAATAATTTGACAGCCGCGCTTATCTATTTTTTCAGACAATTTACGAAGTAATGCAATATTTCACACAATTTGCTGTATGATACTACACAATTTAGATTGTTTCAAAAATTGAACAATATCTTGTTCAAGATTTAGTATAATGTAAAACGGGCATTAAAAGTGACATTTCACAGACTGTCAGTTGTCAAAAAATAGCAATTTTAATGTCAATCAGCGAAATTTTTTGTTTGTAAAATAGGCGAGAAATCGAGACGAGATAACAATAATCGATACGAGAAATAATAGAGACGAGATCAAATTTTTCACATTCGAGACGAGACGAGACAAGAAGTGAAAAATCTTGTCTCGTCTCGTCTCGACGCATCACTACCGAAAACTATTAAAATAAAAATTTGTATTAATAAAATATAATATTCTACATAAAATTAATAAATTAATAAAAATCTAAACGTAATTTAAAGCAACCCACCAACCAAAAACTTTAAATAAAGTTAAATTAATATGACTCTCCACATTTATTCCATCACTAGTGACGGAATGAATCCATTCCGTAACTAGTGACAGAATGTAACCATTCCATAATTGAAAATAATGTAAGAATGATAACATTCTACAACAATCGTATAGAAAATTTATCATGTTATTCCATTTATGTTTGTTTATGAATTGTTAATTCTTGAACTCTTCTTTTGAGCAATTCTTCCCCGTTGTGTACTTGCGGTCTCCGCCCAAGTTGCACGTATCTGGCGGCACATCTGATTCTATAACTTAACTAAGTGTAGTCGTATTTCTTCCTTGACTTACAGGCACTCAGATCGATTTAACACAACAATAGACTCAAGCCACGGACTTTACAATCGCGCAATTATTTTCTAATAAATGACAAACTTCTTATTTACTGCCTGGAACACGCCTTTATCCATTATTTATGAGATGCAAGTAGGGGACATTACTGAAACATTTAAATTTTCTGTCGTTATAAAATTTCTGTTTTAGAAAAAATAAAGCAAATTTTTGATCTCTTATATTGCACTTGGTTTGTAGCATTAATTCTTTCCGCAAATTTTTTGAGTACTATTTAGCAACGTCTTAATTAGCTCGAGTGGTACACGAGAGCTAATTACGTTCTGGAATGCATGATAAAAATTTCCTGGACATGAATTAATGCACGAGTGCATATTCTATAACTCAAAAAGTTACAAACATTTAACAACCAAATTTTAAGAACTCAGTTATTTTTTTAACAATCCCCAAACCGGAAGTAGTACTTTTCTGAAATATTTTTTATTTCAAATGAAAGATTATTATTATCTACAATTTTTAGCATTCTGTAAATTGTTCTGTCATAGTACTTTAGAAATTTAAGTATTATTTATAATTTAGAGTATGAAACTTCAGTATCTTGTAATCCTTGAACCATGATTGTTTAACAATTACTACGAAAAATTTAATTGATAATGATAGTGTCAGAGTGACAGTGCCAATAGTCAAACTTGATTTATCTTCCTCTACAGTTCTATAGTTGACTAAATGACTAAAATATATTTGTAAGTACCTACGATATATATTTGTATAGTAGTAGCGGGAGATTTTTTGTGCTGGCCACGTACTGTGTTTTTAATTCGCTCTACAATTCGAGCAAAAATTTCAGCTCAATTAGTTCTTCTTTCTTATATAAATTTTCGGTATATCTTCCTCAATCCATCCCTGTGTAGTAATTCAAGATATATAAAGCCCTGTTCACACATAGATTCTTTGAAGATTCTTTGCTTCTCAATCCTGGAAAATATGAAATTTACATTGATTAAAATAATTCTTCTTTTCCACGACTCATTGAAGATTCAATTTAGCGGCGACGACAATTGACAGGAAATTCTCACAAGGATTTTGAAGGATTTTAGTTCTATGGACAGAGCCGGACTGGCCTAGTGGAAAATGGATCAAACATATGATCATTTTTAATTTATTCTATAGTTTAGATAGTCCGGCGGCTTAATATGAATTGTGCACTTAGAGCCAAAAGCAATTTTTTTTCTCATTTAACACACCTTATTGAGAATTTTAAGAAGTGGAAGCATCGTCGAAAGCTTCCACGTCAGCCGCCATTTTGAAAAATTGTCCCCGTTTTTAGTTATTCGCGTTTATATTGCAAATGGTTTACATTACAAAGAAATCTGTTAAATGGAATTGTAGAGCACAAAATTCTCTACATGATAGATTTATATAGATCTTTTTGTAAATGGCACTGTTTTCTAAAAAATCAAGAAAATGAATTTTGCATATTTTCAAGTTATTTATAAAATCGCTTTTTGTCATAACACAGGAAAATGGCTGTAATATTTTATCGGATAAAAATATCGAATTCCGGTTTCAAGCATTCGATTTCTGAAACATTTTTCTATAAAAATTTAATTTTTAAAATTTTGGGGACTCGGGTGTAACCATAATTTAATTATATTCTACGAGAAAACAAAATAAATATAAGTCATTTTTGTGTTTATTAATCTGTCTTTTCCGAACGGATAATAATACCGACTGCCGGTTTCCAGCATTCGATTGCCGAACTTTTCAGTTGAATTTCTTAATGGGTCTTATCTTAGTCCACCTCTGTCCAACAATTCAAGACATTACTCTCAATTATTCTTCTCTATCATTACATTTGACCAGGATCCATTTGATCACCCATCCACCCACACGAACCTCGCCCCGCCCTTCGCAAATCGAACCTCGGACCTGTGCCTCGGCCATTGTGATCTCACACCGCGATCTGTCACGCCGATGCTCGATTGTTACGTGCGCGAGTGCCGCGAGATTTGATTTTAGAGGAGATAAGAGGTTATGAAGTTATTATAGTGGGCACGATGCGCCGACAAGGTGGATGTGGTGTGATGTGTTGGAAATTGGTGATTGGTTGTTTTGTAAAAAAGAGGGGAATCGTCTCGCGAATTGTTTAATGAGGTGTCTGCGTATTGTAACTGTCTTTGCGGTTGAAGTGGATTTTGGGAAATAATTTAAGATAATAATGTAGTCTGTTTTTAAATTATTATGTAGAATTGAAGAAGTTAGCCTTAGGAATCCATAGGTAAAATAATGAAGAATGTATTAAATTAACTAGGAGGAGTAAAAATAAAATTATACTCTAACTCTAATTATAAACATCAGATTACAGTGTTATTTTTTATGTAAAAATGTCAGGGAAAGAATAAAACATAACCTGACTGGTGACTGTAAATTGACTCGAAAATCGTTTTAAAATAAAATCACTCCGCCTACGGTGTAAACAATTTTTCTTTTCAAATTGCTAGACAACAAGGTTTGAATTCAAACATAAATTAATCCAGTAAAATAAAAAGCTCATGTGTAATTACAGTTGATAAAAAATCTGATGTGGTCAGCACACAACCTCCCGCCATATCTAGACTTATAAACATAAATGTATACGTACAAACCGGTGCCCATTTAAAATTATACAAATAAAATTATAATATATTCAAACACAGAAATTAGTATCATCTGAATCAAAAGATTCATTCACAGGAAAACTCTTCTGCGTTGAAGCCATCCTCCGTTCAGTTACTACATTTAATATCTTACTTACGACTTACATGGCGCTAGTATGCCAACTTGTCACCCGTCTCACCTGTCAATATTTTGTACGCAGAAACAATAATCAACCGAACATGGATTACAAGATTTCAACGTTTTATCTGGTAAATTTATTTTTTAAATTGTACTGCAGTTCTTTAATGCTACCAGATAAAGACAATTTTTTATAACGTAAGTTGCAAGTAACTTTTCCTCTTATTCTTATTACAAATAAATACTATATTTATCCAAATTTATAGAAATATTTGACAATTAATCTTTCAATCTTTAAAAAACATCACTTCCGGTGAAGATGTTTGTAACAAAATCTACTGAGCTCATCCAATTTGTACACAAATGCAAAATACCAAATATCAACATTTTTAGATAATTCATATTTGAGTTATCCTACCTCCAGAAATCCGGCCCTGACCACACACATACACACACACACATACATACATACAGACATCATCGTGAAACTATCAAAAATGAGTTAAGGACCCTAATTCGTGCTCATTCGCTTAAAACTCACTACCCGATTTTTAGCATGATTCCAATACCTTCCTTTACAGGTATGGCGAAAGGTAAAAAGATAGCAATGAAATACAGGCTGTTTCATAACTTCAAGTACATACCGAAGTGTATATGTTGTTTGATATGCTGATTACGAATAAAATAGTTATTTACGTTATAAGTCCGGTAGATGAGTTTTTACGGTACGAGTAAGATGTTTCCGAACGAGGCGACGAAGGAGCCGAGTTAGGAATTTCGAAACGAGTACCGTGAAAATCCTCTACCGGACGAATGACGTACAACGTTTTATTTCATATCTGTGTTGAATTTTTGAACCAAGTTTGCACCCATTCTTTATATATCTTTTCTAAATACAATCAGGTCGTCTTGGTCTCAATACAAAAATTTAATTTCAGTCCGGAAAATGAAACATTACGGTATTGTTCTACTTTACAATCCTGTAAAGTAGAACAATACCGTAATGTTTCATTTTCCGGACTGAAATCAATCTCATAAAGAAGCAAATGCAACACAGTATGAAATAAAAGAATTTTTCTTAAAATCGCAAAATTAATTTCCATGTTTCCCAGTCAAAAATTTTTCGCAGCCACTGCCACTGGGTGGAGTAATTATTGTTTCATTACCTACTTCTATTGTTTATACCTATTTAATAGGAAAACGAAGCCAGTGCAGTAGCAGTAGTACTACAAAAAATGTTTTAGGTAAACAACCATTAATTTTTCGAATTTAAAAAAAATTCTTTTAGCTTCGTAATCAGCATATCAAACAACATAAGTATACCATTAACGTGTTCTTCCTGTAGTACCTAAACAAGTCATTGATCAAAAATTGTTATATCTTTGCTAATTATTAGTAAAAACAAAACATTAATTAAATGCATATTTAATAAGCATCTACGCGTTTATCTGAATAAAAATAGACTACAGATTAATAACGAGTATTTTAATAACCCATGTAGAGTTTACTAATCACGCTTCTAACAAGATTGTGTTATCTCGGCGCTAAATAATATATGCAGGTTGATTTGCATACCAAATATCCATGTGCACTTTTTGATAACTTGGATTCTTCGAATTTTGCACAGAGCATAAAGTACAAGAAATCATTTTGCAGTTCTAGGTAGTACCTATTCATGGATTGATTAATTAGTCATTTAAATTCTATTTTGCGTAAGAAAATAAATTAATTTGATCATATATCTTCGCGATTGTGTGGCCTAATGACTTTAAAATGATAAAATAATAACATCAGAAAGTATACAATTTCATATTGTTTTAATGTAATGTCTAAATTTACATTCTATGACTATAAAATAAAACTATCAAATTCATGGTTAAATGGAAAATACACTTTTGATTTATCTTAAAATTTATGCTGACACTTGTGTTTTATTTATAAATTTTATGTTAAGCTTTATTAAGTTTGACTTTAACTTCGTAATATATTTTGCACACACTGTAAAGATAAAAATATCTTTCAAATTTATTTTGAATGAAAAATAAAACAATGTAGGTACTACATAACAAGATTTACAGGATAGTTAAAACATTAATTGTTCTCTATTTAATGAGTGTTAAAGTTTTAAAGTTACAGTGTTGTAATTCATTCATGTGAGTAATAGTCATTCATTCATTACACGCATCACACAATAAATAATAAAATTTTAAATTAAATGATATATTAAACACGCAATTGACAATCGGAAATGTCAATTTCCCAGTGTAGTCAATCAGGAAAAATGCAAAGAACACTGGTTTTTCTAGACATTTCAGAGTAAAATCATCTTAAAAATAATAAAATTTAGTTTATAAAGTGTTACTTCCCTGAATTATAATTAGTGAAGACCACCGAAAACCGCCAATATTTAAAAATAAAACTTGTGTGCAGCGCGCCATCTGTCGGTAGTAGTGAGCAGTAGTGATTAGAAAAAAACATCGTAACCTCAAATTTAATGATCATACTACAACTACAACTTGAATGTATTTGATTATAGTTTTATTCGTTACAAAAAACATTGTACAAACCTCTTGCGGGAAGACACCATCCCAAGCATTCGCGTAAATGAAACCCTCGCTTCGTTCGTGTTTCAAAAAACCGCTCTGTGGGATCAAAATCTTCCCGAATTTGGTTCGTAAATAACTAATTTATAAGTTGATTGCAATAATAATTAATGATAGGAATACAAGTGTGCTAATGAAGTTATAATCGTGTTTGTTTGTTCGATTACGTTAGTACACTTGGGCGAAGTCTGGGATTACGTGCTAGATGTGGTGTGAGTCGGATATCAGTAGTCATGAAGATGCTCTGATACGAGTAGCAAGTGCCCGGGAATTGCCACCTTTCCTTATCGTCACAGTTTGTAGATCACGTTTAACTGATCCATGACATGAGTGGTGAATGTTTGATTTATTTGGTGTTTCGATTAGTTAACTATTCCAATAATTGCGCCTTTTAGTAGTTTTATTAATCACGTAACTGATCATCTATTGTCCGCTCCGCTCTTACTCCGACACATTTTTATTTTCTTGAATAGGTAATAATTTCGTAGAACGCTTATTTAATAAACTAATGCGTTTCTGAATTATTACAATTTAATGCATGTATAAAAGATAAGCATGACTATCATTTTCTCGTATTTTATTTCTACAATAACGTCAAATATCAATAATTAACTGCAATTTGTTTATAATTAATTAATACTGCATAAAACTGATATCATCACAACAGCATGTAATTAATGCATATAAATAACTTGTTTATAACTTTATTACTAATCTGTATTTAATTAGAGACACTCATTAATAACAAACATCTTTCTTGATCGAAATTAATCAGATACTCATCATTTACATACTATAATTTGATTCCGTTTAGATGAAATCTTGCCATAAATAATAACCACGAATTCTTATTTGTGCGTTTGAAAATTATTTAAGAATTTTAAATTGAAAATCGCATGACACAAATAACAACCAATGGAAGAATTGATTACAATAATAGTAACCGTGGTTATATAAAAATGTAACGGTAATTTTTTACTAGTAGCTTAAGTAACTTAACTGAAATTAATAAACGGAAGCTTTACCGTCGTCTGTCAGTTTGACATCAAATTAAAAATTGGTAAAATTGTCATTTTGAGTATAAATAAGCAATTAATAAAGTAAATAATACATATTTATTAATGTTAAATATAAATTTAGTAAATATTTCAAGATTCTATTGTAAAAAGAATTCAAAAATAGAGCGGCGGTGTCATTGCGATTTTCTTAACGAATATACACTCGTGCATAAATGTCCAGGAAATTAACTCTCGTGTACCACTCGAGCTAATTAAGACGTTGTTGAAAAGCACTCTAAAAAATTTGCACAAAGAATTAATGCACATGTGATCTTTTATTGTTTAAATTGATATGATATTTTTTTCATCTGCTTAAAAACCCTTCCCTTTTGTATGTAGGTACTCGAAGTTATGATACATACTGTATAACAAAAGATTGAATTTAATTTCAACTTTAAAATTATGTTTTTCTTTCTCGATAAGTAGAGTCATATTTTCTTACTATGCTGCTCCCAAATTCAGTCTTTTAATTATGCGGTTGCCATGTCAACGAAAAATAATTGCTACTTTTAAACACCGGAAATATCTCAGTATTTTCTCCTTATTGGTAGAACAAAACAACTGGTATTAACTCTTTTAAAAAGTTAAGTTCTTAATCATTATAACCGCAAAAAAGGGCTCGGTAAATTGAAAAACGCCCATGCAAATATGTTAATCTTATATTGTGGACAACGCCTTGCTAACAAGACTTCTATTCGCCAAAGGAGACGCGAAATGAAAACAAGAAAACCCAAGTCACACTAAAAGCAAAAAGAAACACTACTTAAGATGATCCTCTACCGCGCCAGAAAACAGCCAAAAACATGGATTTCGCGCGCCACTCCACAGCGTTTATTGTTTTGTTAAATATAATAATCTAAAGATATTTTTGAAGATAAAAAACTACAAAATGGCCCATGCAGAATTTTAAAATTTTGCTTTCGAATCGAAATATTTTAATTTGAATTTTTTCACATAAATATCTTCTACTTTAAATTGAATTTTAAAAATTTAATCGGTTATTTCGCAGATCCAAGCTTTGTTAACAACATATCATAATTTGAAGATATTCTCATATAAATAAAAGCTGTACAGTGGCGCGCGAAAATCCTCGTATTTACAAATATTGCAGTTTTTTTACAAATATGGGTGCCAAAATTATTTTTTCTCCTCAAACATAAATTATTTGTTATTATGTTTAACAGAACAATAAACGCTAGAATAGCGTGCGGAATCAATGTTTTTGACTGTTTCTGCTATGGGTTCTAGATTTATCTTAGATTTCTAGTTCAATATTTATCCGAGATTCGTTCGAGTTTCATACTTTATTATTTATTTTAGAACTATTCATATTCAATCGGTAATCTACGATTTTTTTTGAATAGTCAATTGGTTCTGTGTATAATAATATTACTTTCTGTAATACAGTCTTTTCCTAGTAAACATACATTAATTTTTGATACTGTTATTTTAAAAATATATTCTAATATGAATTAGTTATTCAATTGTACAGGATGATTTACAACTTAGCATGGGCGTCCACAGAGGGGGGCAAGGGGGGGGCGCTTGCCCCCCGCTGGATAATTTCTTTTTTTCAATTATATTAATAACTACATTACTCATTACATGTTTCAGAATATAAATCTAAAAATTTTAATTAGTGAGCTATGTATTGTATTTTTCTTGTGCTCATAGTTTGCTTTATGTATTATGAGAGTAGTAAGTAGTGATACAACTTATGTATGATACGTAGGTAGTACACTAGTACCTACACAAAATAAGTTCCGTCCGTCCGCACAACTTTGGTGACGAGAGCTGTCGTAAGTTGGAGAGCATACCAGAAAACATAAAAGTCTGTGGCGATTCACGAATCTTTATCTATAAAAATTACCACAATGGGGTACTTGCATGGTACTGAAAATTAAATTTTTAACACTATGAACATGTTGGGTCTAAAATAATATGTAAAAATACAAATTTTATTTAAAAAAAATATATGTTTTTTAGTAAATTGAGAAAGAAATTTTACTGTGACGTCACTATTTTGCATTGAACATATGGCAACTTTCTACGTCACACCACATTTTCATTAATTATTTTTGGGCTTGTTAATAAAATTTTTGTAAAAATAAAAATACGGGTCCCAAGTTTCTTCTTTCTTCTTCAAAAATTTTCAAATAAAATTTACTAGACGAAATGGATATTAGAAATTATTTCAAAATACAAACATTTCTGTTAATAAAATGTTTATTATGATTTTCTTTTTAAATAAATTTTGCCCCCCCCCCTTGCAAAAATTCCTGCGGACGCCCATGCAACTTAGTGCATTTTAATGGCATATATTGCTCAACTCATATTATACCATGATATTATACTACCTACGGAACTGAAAGATTTTTTCAAAATTAGCAATTTTTGTTTCCAGGTTTTTTAATCAAACAGTTTTGGGTCACTGTTTTCAAACGGAATGCCATAAAATTACTATTCTTGCCATTGTACAAATAATTAAAATTTAATTTTATTCCATTCATAGTTAATCAGGTAGGTATCCATTACAAATTCAGAGGTTACAAACATGTTCTTTTTGCGAAAACGCCCTTAAATTTACGTATTTAAAATCACTCTGTATAGCCGTAGATAAAGTATACCTATTTTTCAAAAAATTATCACTTCTTTGCGGTATTACCTACTCAATTTCTGATAAAAATACACCACTTGAAATGCATCTTTATAATAATATTTAGAAATGATCTAGAACTAAATGTTTCTTAGATTTTTATTCTGGAAGATGAACCCCACATGTAATATTGTAAATCTTGTTCAATGTCTAAGTTTATTTATGATTTCAAATATTGGCGTTCGAAAATACACTCATTGAACATTGAATCAGATTCCTGTGACGTCATCGGGATATAAATAATTCAAGTCGAAGGACAAGTAATAACTAAAGCTTCTATATTTATATAATCTGTAAATAATTACCTGCAATATAGTTTGTTGCATTGCTTTCATATCTAATAAGTGACAACGTTTGAAAGCATGGAATTCTTGACAAGATTACTAGCCAATAGGAATATTTATGATCCTTGTGCAGGTCTGGCAGACTGCCATTGGTTGACAGAGTATTTGTCTGAGGCAATTAAATTGAACTTATTTTATATTAAGTATTATTAATTTGTATATTTACCTCTCGCCTCATTTTCTATAAGAGAGGTATTGTGACGGGTCTAAATTTTCGAATGTGAGTTTTTGACAAATAAGCACGTTTTAGGGTCTCTAAAATACGAATTACACATTTTTGAGATGATGTGCGTGTGTGTGCGTTTGTTCATTCGTTTGTATGTTACTTACATTTTTTTCGCAAACGATAAATCCAAAAATATCAAACATTTAAATACCAAATTTTATATCTAAGGTTTAAATACGATTTTCAATAGTCCAATTGTATTTTGGCACCAATTCATAAACCGGAAGTAAGGATTTTCATATAGAGCAATATGATTTTTCTTAAATTATCTCGATAAATCAAACATTTATGATAATATATGTTTCATTAAATATAACAAAAATAAAATAAAATAATTTTCTGTACCATTTGTAAACTATTATGACAATTTAAATCTACTTTTTTGGAATTCCAGTATCTTTTTTGTCCATGATATGAAATTTGTTTCTACACAAAATTTGAATTATTATGACAGTGACAGTACAGTTGACATCTTTTTGCTAGTTTCTTGATTTACATTATCGTTTAAATTACATGAACATGAAACTATTAAAATGTAAGTAAAACTATTTATTAGATTAGTAGAATAAGCATAATTCGGTGAGAGGTCGTGTGCTGCCCACAGCAGATTTTTTTATCAAGGAAAGTAGGTGCTAAATGAAAAATATACTAGTGTTTCCTGTACAGTTCAGGAAAAAATATTATTAAAAATAAGTTACCAAGTAATTTACATACATGTAAATTAGTAGGTACTTCTTTACCCAACTATTTTTCCGAAAAAATTTGTTACGGTCAACTTGAAGGAACCTATTAGGATTTTTCAGAATTTTAAAAATTCGTTATTTGTCTGAATTTTGTTACTAATAGTATATTATGTATCAAGTTTTATAAACGTCATTTTAGCCACGAGTTTTTAGGAACGAGCGCAGCGAGTGTAAAAAACGAGTATCTAGAGAGTTTATAAACGAGTCACATACTATACTACTATAATAAAAATTATATGTGAAATATAGGAGTCAACTTCACCCCGTGCTTAATATGTCAGTTGCTATGTTCAGCCCGTGACTAAAAACGTCCAAAGTCACAGTTTAAAATGTCATTTAGCGCCATGGAAACCAGTTCGTTAAATGATGTTTTAATACCAGGAGTAGAAAAAAGTATACTAACTCATGTAATTCGACGCGAAAAATTCAATGATGACAAGATCATTAATCAGTCCGTGTCTTTTACACCTCAAGATATTGAGGATAGTTAATTTTCGGGAACTCGAAAAATTTTTAAAATTTCGAAAACCGTAGTGCGTTATCGGGCTTAGTTTTGAAGCTCGTACTTGCTCAAAGTTAAAATTAATTGTAACATGAAACTCGGTTTGCAGCTTTGGTCCAGAACGAAGTTATTGTTTGCTATTGCTATTCAATATCATTCTAATGGCACAATTAAATTTTATTACAATATTGCTATTAATAATAGACCCCAGCAATGTAATACTGCAACATAAACAATGTTCATCATTATCATCCATAATACAGCAAACAATTTAATACAAAATGATTAAAATGATTTACCTGTAATCATGCACATTATTACGTATCCATTACGGTGATAATAATCATGGAAATACACAATTTGCGCTTTCAATTTACTGGATCATTAATCAATGATGATGACAATCTCTGATCTTCAACTCAAAAGAACATCATGAGATCTTCAACAAGTGTTCAAGAAATGGTATTTCTGTTTTGATGATAAGATTATGCTTCAAAGAAATTACAGATTAGGATTTTGGTTTCCGACACACTATTATATATTTCTACAGCAATAACACAATATTCGTGCAGCCTGCTACACCAACGTTGGATAAAAGATGTGGCAGATATGTTTTTAATTTCGGTTCACGAAAATGAGAACGAATTTTTATAGGAGAACGTTAAACACCAAAACTAAATATTTCGTTTTCGTTCCGATAGAAAACGAACAAAGTTACCTTCCTTTTTATCCGCTGTCGAAGAGATAAAATTGTGTTTTATAATTATTTGGAATTATAAACTTTAATTACACAAGAGCTTTTTATTTCACCCGAAAAATTTCTGTTTGTATCGAAATCTTGTTGCCTAGCAATTTGAAAAGAAAAATTGTTTAATAAAATCACGACAGAGTAGGAGGAGTGATTTTATTTTATAACAATTTTTCGAGTCAAATTGCTGTCAGGTGACAAGGTTGATGTCAAACAGAAATTTATTCGGAGGAAATAAAATGCTCGAGTGTAATTCAACGAGATAATTTAACGACTCCGTTGGTTCTCCTTCACAAATATTCCCAAAATCTAATCAATTCACTAACAAATATTAGAAATTTGAAGCAAATGACATTTTAGTGTTTTGTTTATTGTTTGGTTGCTAAGAAAAATAAATTGCTATCAAGCGGTTGACAGAATTTGAAAAAAATTTATGTGAAAGGGTATTAGAATTTGCCATTTATATAAAAAATAAATTGGAGAAGTATTAAGCCTTGTTTACACGAGGATTCTTCGCAGATTTTTTCATACTTGTATGAAAAAAAAATTTGCGCATGACGCTGATACACGTTACGAGAATTGGCATTTGTGGCTTCCACAATACATTATTTATATTATATTAAGCATCTTTAATAACAATTTGGGGAAAAATAAATAGACACTGAAGTTTTGTAAACCCTCATATAATATTTCCAAAAAAATGTAAATAAACAATATCAATTATTTTTAAAACATTTTATTTAAAATTTGCAAGTTAAAAACAAAATTTCGCAACAAAAAATCGTATCAGGTTCTGGGGACATGTTCAAATTTAGGTTAGCAGTGAACGTGTTAAATATTTTGTAACATGCTAAAAAAAATTACCAGATTTTTTAAAAATTGACGTGGAGGGGTCATAAAATTTTTCACTTTGTGACTAAAATTTCAGTTTCAAAATTGCGTAATAATATTAAATTTTCAAAAGCATCTTCAATATGATTTATCAAATCCATCTCTAACAAATCAGCGCTAATCTTCGCCCTGTCATATCTGCTCCTATTTAATATCCTTAATAAAATCAGTTATTCACAGTATGTAGGTTGCACATTTGTCCATTTTACACTCGCATATCTCAGGCCACACAAGTAGCCAGAATTAGAGCGATGTGCTATCCTGTGTAAATGCCGAGAGAAAAAATTGTCCGCTTCATTAATAGGTTCGTATGAAACCAGAGGCGGCGAAACGGGGATTCAAACTAAAAGCGGTGTGTGTGAATTACGAGATCATCACACAGTATCAACACTGCAGTTCTCAAACTGTTCAGCGAGAAATGAATAGTCTTATAGACCGGGAGATCATGACAGGTGATGGTCTCCGATTTCATACATCATGCCTTTTGGAGGATAGCATATTGACCCTATGACAACATAGAAAAATTCTTGCACGCTTTCCGGTCATATGGACAATTGCATTTCCACTTGCACAAAACTTTTCCGAAATTTTCCTCCCTTGGGCCAAGGAGGACTACATGCCAATGACACAAATATTAATTCTTTTCATCGGCATACTGTATGAAAACGCGGATCCAGCGAATCGCAAGCCAATAATTTTTTAAATGTGTTTAAGTTTCTTTTGATAAAAGAATATTCTATCCTCTATCTATCTATCTATCTATAATATTCTATCCTCCAAAAGGCTTGCTGTATGAAATCGGTGACCATCACCTGTCATGAGCTCCCGGTCTATTAGTATTATTATCTTGACACTATGTCGATGTCGTAGGCAAATTGTAAAATTAGGCTTTTTTAAAAAGCCTAGGAGGCATATTATAAAACACAATGTCACGTTATTTTATTTCACTCAAGAAGGGTAATTAGGTTCTTTACATAGTTCAGTTCAAACAACTAAAACTATGTGGGACTCACGAAGGGTGTTGGGTTAGTTATTTAGTTCAGTTCGATCAAAGTTTGTAGCAAACCGAATATTTAATACTCAAGAAAGGTATTAGGTTTTTTTAAATACAAACATCCATGTTTGTTAACGAAAATTCATGTACCAGATACAAACATTCATGTTTGTTAACGAATGTATCTGATACATGAATTTTTGTCTTGATCTTACTAACCCTGAAGAAGGTTTAAATGTAAACCGAAACGTCGGTTATGTAAGAAGAAGAATATATGTTGTATGACTGATATTTTGAGTATTAAGCGGCTCGTCTACGTTTTACCGAATTCCTAGAATACTCTCGATTTTACTTTTTTTTCATTCCATTCTTTTCCCCACTACTAGGGCTGCCTGAACCCAGCCCGAAACTCGTACTTTACCGCATCCTAGCTATGCAATGTCATTTTGAAGTTGAAAAATACTGTAAAAGTGTAAACTGTCAGATTATTATTGATTTCAGGATAACGTTTTTATAAACGCATTTAATAGAGAAAAAATGGATCTACATATGTGCATTTTTAAAATTTTAAAAATTAATTTCTATCATGAGATATAACCGTGCAAAATTTGCTTAAAATAGGTTTTTTTTTTATTTTTCGGAATTTTTATATTTATGTACAATTTTGTAATCAAAATTTTAAAAAGGTACATCTGTAGATCCATTCTTTCTCTATTAAATCCTTCTTGATATAAAATTTTACCACTCTTGTACTGGCCACAAAACACTCGCTACGTTAGTACATTTTATGCTGGATTTTAGGAGATAGACGGGCCTCTTAAGTGGACGTTTATAAAACGTTTGAGAGTCCCTGTGCTGATGACTGACACCAGTGACTTGACTGACAATATCTAGTGTGCCATGCTGACTGGCGGCCTCATTTGTTTGCGGTGATTAAAATAAATGATCCGATCCTAGTTGCATATGTTATGTTTTAATTACTACCGGATTCATTAACAGCTGCAGTTTTTTCTTTTAATAATAGCTATTTTTGGCCAAAGGCATTCCTAAATGATGTAAGGTTTTTAAATTGGATTATTGAATTCTAGCAGTCGAGGAGAAGAGTTATTTATCTGGCTGCCGCTGAGGGCAAGTGGTTGATGCTGGTTGCTGGTTGTTGATTGCTTCATGCTTCATGTTCAGTGCGTGACAGATGCATGAAAAGTGGAGCGAATTTCTCTCTGCAACTTTACTTATCTTTGATATGATCTGTATTAAAATTGTCAAAAATTAAACGCGGATTCCATTCTCGTATTAATTACAAACAACTATCAGACACAATATAAACCCTTGTTCACACATCACACATGAATTCTTTGACCATTTTTTCATGCTTCTAAATCCTGGGAATAAATTAATTCGCTGGTTTGAAGCTATCAACGAATTACAAATTCTTTTTACCTCTCGCCACTCAGTCCTGTAAGAGAGGTAAGTATTGTAATAGGGTACTTAACCATAGTAGCAAATTAGCAATCCAGTCAATTATATTGACAGAAGACCTCAAAGATGAGTTATTGCCATGAAAAAAGTTTTCAAAAAGTTAATAGTGTTTTAAATATTTGAGGTTTTACGTATCGATACATCTACGTCACAATAATGCGTTTTCACGTGTATTCTTACTTACAGAAATAAAGAAACTACCAAATTGTATATTTTGTAACATTTAGAAACAGTTGATTTTACATGGAGTACATTTTAATTCCAGCCCCATTGTTTGAAAAGATTTTCAGCAACCTATATCAATCGCTTTCCAATGACATGAAATTTGAATAAAAAACTTTTAAAAAAAATTGGTAAACTACCCTATTATTATAGTGAGTTTTCAATGGATAAGCACGTTTTGAGGTCCCCACAACATGATTTTGATGATGTTTGTGTATGTGTGTGTGTGTGGATGGATGTTGGAGGTACGATAACTCAATACTACTGAATGAAAAAAATATGAAATTCTGTACATAATATTCTGACACCCTAGATTAGATCTGATTTTGGTGTTGATCGTGCAACCGGAAGTGGTAGTTTATTGAAGATCTGAAGAGTTTTTCTAGAATATCCTCAAAATTTATGGATTAATAGAATTTTTTAATAACAAAGTGTACTAAATGTTACTAAGTATCTACAATTTGAATTCAAAACATTGTTTCTATCTAGCACCATTTTCCAATTACAAGAAGTTAAAACTTCTTCAAATTTGTTACAATTTTGATTTATCTGTCTACCAATGAAAACAAAAAATATTTGAGTGTTAATATCAACATGTTAAAGAACAATCAAAAAGTACAAAATAACAATAGCTACTATATTTTTCCTCTGCACTTTGATTTGTCCAATTCTCTATTAATAAACCAATCCTAATTCCGAAGTGAAAGATGTCCTTTCAAAAAGTCAATTTGTTTCTCATCTTGTGAACTTCACCATCAAACTCTTCCCAAAGGTCAGACCTGAAAGAATGATTCGCAAAAACATTCAATTCCGAAGAAATTTTTGATCATCATCTAAACAACAACTATTGGTAAACATCATTAAAATACTTGACAAAAGAAAGTCGCGTTTCTGCAATCTCATCCTCATAGTCTTCGATTCATCCTTGCAATTGTCAACTGTAGACAGACAGCTGTTCAAAAGACACTATCATCACACTTACTAGATGTTTATCTCAAAAACTTTTCATTTGTGATCAATAAAAACTAATCAAATAACAATAATGGGAACGTTGCCCTATCGACTATAAATTCATTGCAAATTGATTACGGATGCTACTGCAAAATATCTTAGATTCCTAACGTCAATTTGTGACCAGGAGTTTGATTTTATTGGTTTTGTTTTAATGATTACATGCGCCAAAACAATAATTAATTTTGTCAGAATACCAAATATGGCTGACTGAACAATTGACAGACGGAATTAGCACGCGATTCAAAATTCAACTTCTTGCTGAGACACCCTGTGTACATACATACATATCTATTATTTTACCCAACTTGTGTGTGGTCTAGTGTGACAGTTTCACATATACAGGGTGATTCACAACGTCGTGCATATATTTTTAATTTTTACTGATCACGGAACAAAATAGTATATTTTGTAATACAAGTGTGGAAAGGGCTTCATTGAAAAACTAGTATGACAGTTGGAGTACAAGCGTTAGCAAGTTCTCCTATCATACGAGTTTTTCAATTATGTACCTATATATATATATATATATATATATATATATATATATATATATATATATATATATATATATATATATATATATATACAGGGTGTTCATTTTAAGTGGCGCACCATTGCTAACTCGAGAACTATAAGAGCTACGAAGTTGGTTAAATTAGCAAACAATTTCTATTTTATATGACTACTTTAATGAATGAAACAAAAAAAAATTTAGACCAGTGGTTCTCAAACTACGGGGTGCAACTTTCTTATTTCAAATGGGGACCTTTTTTTTATTTGCCTATTCGATTCAGCATTTTTTTCTGAATTCAACGAGATATTAGTTTTATACCCTTGCATAACAAAAACATTTGAAAAACGCTATTGAAAATTATGATAATTTAATTAAAATCTGATTGTTAGTTAGTGTTATGGAAGAAAACAGTTGAATATTTTGTTTCATATTAATTGTTAGTGAAAAAGATTTTAGTATACTACACTGATCAGACCAAATAAGGTCGAAACACGTGTCCTTAGTTGCCTCCACTTTGTACCCTACTGAGTACTTAGTACCTTGAACTCATACACTCAGTAGCGGTCCTGATGTCTTAATTAAAATCAAAGAATCTTTTTCATTATCAAATAACAATTAATATGAAACAAATATTCAATTGTTTTCCTCGATAGCACTCTTGTAACATTCAGATTTTAATTAAATTATCATAATTTTCAATAGCGTTTTTCTCATGTTTTTGTTATGCCAGGATATTAAACTAATATCTCGTTGAATTCAGAAAAAAATACTGAATCGAATAAGCGAATAAAAAAATAGGTCCCCATTTGAAATAAGAAAGTTGCACCCCGTAGTTTGAGAACCACTGGTCTAAAAAAAAATTTCTTTCGTTCATTAAAGTAGTCATATAAAATAGAAATTGTTTGCTAATTTAACCAACTTCGTACCTCTTATACTTCTCGAGATAGCAATGGTGCGCCACTTAAAATGAACACCCTGTATATATATTATACTTAAAATATCGATAGGTATACATACCAACAAAATATCTAGTAGGTATATATTAAAGGACAAAAGTGCATGATTTAATCCTAAGGGTGAAGTTTATTTCACGAGCCGAAGGTGAGGGATTAAAGATACTTTAGTCCTGTGGTATATACGCTATTTTTTGCACTTCATCCTCAAACGAATGCAAAATAGTAACATTTTGCAATTTTGACAGTAAACTTTATGGCAAATATTTATATCGTTACCATAGATACTCCTGTAAGAAATAGCACATATTTACTTGACAATGAGATTAATTAATTCAATTTCTTGACAACGGGATTAAATATGAAAAATAATCCTTTGGGATCAAATTAAGAGCCGTAGTCCATAAAAATAAAGACTAAAGAAGATTTTAGTCCCGGAAGTGCAAAAAGGTGGATTTATAACACGCGCACAGCGCATAGAAAATAATTTAGCACAACATAGCATCTGAATTGCTCATATGGAAATTAGTGCATCCATTTATAACACGCACAGCGCATAGAAAATAATTCAGCACAGCACACGAATTATTTATTTACCATTTTATTTATTATTTAAATCTCTTGTTAAAGTTATGTTTTGGTCAAACATGGTTTTATATTATTTTGTTGTCCATTATTTAAAAAAATAGTTGCAAAACACAATAAGAAATACACAAAGTCTCCAAATAAAATGTCAAAACAACTATTATATCCTGTCAACAAGTTGTTTTTGTGAGATTTATAAAATTCCGGTAACGAAAATGCTGTGCGCTGTGCTATGCTATGTGGTTAATTATTTTCTGTGTGCTGTGTGCAATTTAATTCAGCTAGACTGTTTACAAAATGTATGTCCAAATGGTTTAGATTTTGGTAGATGGTAGATATAAATTTCAAGATAGATTCGTTAGAAACCTTTCGTAATTCTAAATAAGACATAAAAATTCTTACCAGCTCCACTTTCTAACCACAACAGCATCTTAACTATAAAACACATTTTCCCAAGAAAACCACATTAATTAACATTAATTCCTGCTTAAAATTTAAAAACCTTTTTTGTTTAGCCATAATATCAAAGCAAATCAATTGTTTTCCTTCTCAATTTTCTAAGACCTCGCTCCATGGCAAACCACGATAGTTACCACCCGCTGTGTCGCCACTAATTGGGTGATTACTATGATGAATGCTGTGCGTATATAAAGTGGACAGGGTTTAATTAATTGCTGGCTAGGTTTAGTAGAGCGTTGAAGAACTTAGTAGAGACCACACTCGGTTGGAGTATGTAGTTAGGTTTGGGAAAGAATTTTATTTTTATAGCGCCAGTAGCACGAAATAACGGATTTAATAAATCTTGTGCAGTGCCTAATTTGGTAGCTCCAAATCTAATTTTGTTTTTTGGATGGGGAATTAATCTTGTTTGTGGTGTGTTTTTTGTCAAATGAACAAATGAAGTTTTGATAAATTTGAGCTGAACATATAAACAATTTAGAATACATCGTAGAAATAAGGAATGCATATAGTTATTTATGTGGCGAGTGGAGTAAATAACTCTTTACGGGCGAGCTAAAAAGTTTGAGGGGCGAGCGACGAAGGAGCCAGACTACTTTATCTTTATTTTCACCGTCACAACGTTTTTTGATGAATTTCTTTATAATTTTTAAAAATGATACATAACATTTTGTAATTAAAGGTTGCTGTTGGTAGAACAATTGAGCAGAAGAGTCGCTTCTATGAGCCTGTAATATATTACAGGTCTAAACCCTATAATAATTCATTTACTTTGTTACCATAATACCCGTTAAGTGTCATTTACACAGAAATAAAGTTATATAACATAAAACAAAACAAAATGCATATATTACATACCTACCTATTTCAATGTGTTTTATATATTTCTAAACTTTGTGCATATTTTTGCATGGCACGCATAAAATTGCATCTTTTTGAACATTCAAGTGACTTTTTGTTGCATATTGTTGCATTTATTGTAATTATTACATATATTTGGAAAATATTTTTGCATAGTTATATATGAAAGCATATTTTGCCCTGAATTTTCTGCATATTGCATACATATTTTTAATATTTTTTCTTGCATATAATCCGGTCTTTAGTTATAATAATTCATAATATTTACAGATAAATAATTGGTCAAAAAAAATTTATGTCAGCACTATTTTGTAACATGATCAAAGAAGATTCATGATCAAAAATTATTTTTGTAGTCATATTTTAATAATTATTATTTTTGTAGTACGTACCTACCGACCCACCATCTTAAAATACAAAGTTTCTCGTTAATGAAAACCATATTCAAATTTCTGTTAACTCTTTAACTCTAGAAAAACAACTCTACCCCTTTTTAGAAACAGAAATCAAAACATGTTGTTTTCCTACATAAATTTTCGATCATTTCACAGCACAGCTAGGCAGTTAAGAACCCTTTCCGCAACAACATTATTTATATTCATAATTCATAAACGAACTGCTTTTAAAATCCGTAAAGTGATCATGATGGATGTCTTGACATGCAGTACCTAACCAGTTTCGCAACTTTCAGATAAAATTTGCAGATATAGATCATTATCTTGCGCATGAATTATTATAATCAGAGTTTAATTATATGCTGAAATTTTTCGGATTCTGAGAAAACTGATATTTATTTGTGACGAGTTAATTAGTACCTATGTATTTTATTTGTCGCATTAATCACGTCTAGTACCTTTCGATGAATTTATTTTGTTTTCTCAGGTTCATTTCAAACTGCAGGTACTACTTTTGCGTAGACAAATCTAGTACCAAAACTAGTACGAATCTCGAATAGGCGTATATTTCTATACTACTAAAAAGGATGGAAATCGAACGGAACTCAGATGGGAATTTCTGATTTATATTGTTCATATTATACTAGAAATGGCTAATGGCTAGGATCTTCTCGGATGAATCTCGAACTAGAATCTAGACGAAAAAAGTATAATGTAATTCAACCTTTATGCATAAATGTATATTTACTTAAATTTTAACTGCTTGGTAAAACGGTAAAACTTTAATAATTCAATAGAACTACTATGTAGCATTAAAGAAAATCTAAATATCACGGAATGATTCCAAAAAACGAAGCAAGTTATTTAATTTTTCTAGATTTTTTCAGAATTCCTAGAATACTCTCGATTTTACTTTTTTTCTATTCCACTTTTTTCCCCTTCACTACGACTGTCTGAAACCAGCCCGAAACTCGTACTTTACCGCATCCTAGCAATGCAATGTCATTTTGAAGTTGAAAAACACTGTAAAAGTGTTTTCGTTTCGAGTAAACTGGTAATGTTCTTATAAACATTTAATAGAGAAAGAATGGATCTACAGATATGCCATTTTTAAATTTAAAAAATTAATTTCTATCTGGAGATATAACCCTGTATAGTCCAGTCACATTACCTATATTTTTTATGGAAAAAATTTGTATAAAGCTAGATTTTAGGTATAGACTGGAGCTTCGTCCGCCATTTTGAAAAAATGGCCGCCGTCTTTTTTTTTTAATTTGTATCTCGTAAATTATTAATATTGTGAAAACACAGTTAATAACAAATTGTAGAGCACAAAATTTGCTATAAAATGGTATACATTTTTTTATGAAAGTGGTACAGTTTTCGACCAAGTAGTAGTTTATGTCACATCATACGAAAACAGCTGTAATTTTTTTATGAATAAAAATATAGATTTCCGGTTTGCAGAATACAATTACCTGAGCACTCTTTTATGAGTAAAATTATTTTCAAATTTTCACAATTTAAGGAAATTTTTCCACTAAACGACAAAATATGATCTAATTTGGCTGGACTATGTAAAGTTTGCATAAATTGGGAATTTCTATAATATTTTTTAATTAAAATTTTAAGAAGGCACAACTGTTAATTGATCCATTACGTAATAATCCTGGTTGAAATACAATTTGACCATTCTTGCACTATCCACACACACTCGCCACGTCCGTACATTTTAAGTTGTCTTCAGGAACGTAACTAATTCTCACCACTCTCCTGATTCTTCTCTTCTCTTGCAGAGTGTAAGCGCCGACGGAGTTATCGGCGCCGTGTCCTCCGCTACTCGCGCTGCTCCCCTGGTGACGTCAGGGCCGGGGCAGGCGCCGCAGGAGCTGTGTCCTGCTTGCGTCACGGGCTGCAGGACCATCGCCGGGCTGTTCACCCGCCCCCAGCTGCCGCCCGGGTACTCGCTGGTCACGCAGGTGCCCCAGGGGGCGTGTCGGCTCGTGGTGGCGCAGTTGAAGCACACTGGGAACTATATCGGTAAGTCAATGGTTAATTGTTAAAGTATTGTTTCAAATACACTACCGGAAAAAAGAAACCGCCCCCCAGAAAAGTTGAAAAATAGGTGCATATTCAAACCGTCATAACTCGGATGAAACTTTGAGTCCGAAAAACTTTCAAGTGTCTACTTTAAAGTCATGCATGCGAACTTAAGCGCAATCCCTTCCGCCCCCCTCTAGCACCTCTGTGAAGATAAATGTTTTTAATTTTTAAAATGTCCAACTTTGACGATGTGTACGGAGTTTTTTTTACCTGATCCACCAAAAGAGCACTAAAATTTGTTCAATTCCCTGTGCAGGACTCAAAGAACGAAGTTCCTACGATGATTTGGCACAAAGTTATGGGCGTTTTTAGGTTATTTTTAGGTTATTCGCACATAACTCAGCAACTTTTCAACCAAATTAGACGATTCTTTAGGGGAAAAAACCTATTGTTTCTCTACTTTAAGTTGGTAAACTCAGATTAGGATGATATCTTTTCGTACCCTTCAAAACCCGAACAAAAAAAACACTTTTTGGGCCAAAAACGTCCAACTTTGGCGATGTATACCGAGATGAAAAAAATTAGTCGACTCGATCCACCACAAGGGCATTGAAATTTGTTCAATTACCTGTGCAGGACTCAAAAAACGAAGTTCCTACGACGATTTGGCACAAAGTTGTGGTTTTTTGACGAATGAAATTTTCATTCAAAATTTCAAATTTTTTAGGCAATTTGAGTTATTCACACGAAATATCCAATTCCATTTTTAAATTTTCTCGATGCACATTTTTTTCAAACACCCATAACTTTGTGCCAAATCATCGTAGGAACTTCGTTCTTTGAGTCCTGCACAGGGAATTGAACAAATTTAGTGCCCTTTTGGTGGATCAGATCCAAAAAAAAATTCCAACCCCGTACACATCGTCAAAGTTAGACATTTTTAAAATTAAAAACATTTTTTTTACACGGGTGCTAGAGGAGGGCGGAAGGGGTTGCGCTTAAGTTCGCATGCATGACTTTAAAGTAGACACTTGAAAGTTTTTCGGACTCAAAGTTTTATCCAATTTCATTGAAAAACAGCCGAGTTATGACGGTTTGAAAATGCACCTATTTTTCAACTATTCTGGGAGGAGCGGTTTCTTTTTTCCGGTAGTGTACTTATAAATGTTCTTATATAATGTTTATTTTTACAAACTTATGTCATGTATCCTATTTAAAAGTCTACTAACCTGTGAAATAAATAGGTATCAGCCGAATTATGCAAAAGATTTGATACATAGGTTATTAATTTTTGGTGTTTGTTACAGTTTTAATTGGGCGTCATTATTTAATAAATTATTTCTAATTTATTATAAACTAATGTTTCATTATTATTATTTCAATTAATAGTAGGATTCTGTGAAAATATGTAGTTGTTACAGATCTATTAAACTGTAAATATTAAACAAAATCGCAATGAAATTTATAAGCATATGAACACTTTTATATTTGTCAACAAACATTGATGTGATTTTCTTCAATATTTAAAGATTTACAAATTTGTAAAACTTATAGATTTGCACAGAATCCCACCATTAATGTGTTTATTTGGAAGTTAGTTTTCTGTAAAACATTGAAGTAAAACGCGTTTATACTTTTTTTAAATTTATTTTTATTGTGAATATAATTGCTTACAATATCATAATTATTATTATTATAACTCATTATAATATAGAATATATGTATTGTATTATATTTATTAATTTAATATATTGGATAAGGCCCTTATCAGATTTGTTAAAAATAATTTAGTATACATTTTGTTAATTACGTATACAGCTACTGCACTTTTCGCATAATGCAAAGTTAACTGTTTTCGTAGATTTAGGTAAACGATACACAAAATTTAGTTTACCGTTACCAGCACCGACAACACTGATAAATATTTAACAGTGCAGAATATAACATCCGTGCCAAAAATTCAGCGTAAAATCATAATTAAACAATGCACAGTTTATTCAACACTGTCTTCACTTACAAACAGAATGATTTAAACATCAATTAAAGGTTCCACCGTCCCGTTAACACTACAAAGGAAACATCGTATAAAAAATAACACATGTTCCCAGGCTGTTTACAAGACTGAGTTAATTTACATGTTGTTCTCTCCGGTATCGTTGGTAGGAATCCAAGAGGCGGCCATGTAAATCAGACAGATCACAATCGAAACAAGTGAGCGCTTTTACGACGAATTTATCGGATGCAAGTTGAGTCAATTAGCGGCTGTTGGTTTTTGGCAGCCGAGCATGAAACAACAGATAAATCACTCAAAAGGAGAGATCACACTTCGTCGCTGGAAATAGACGCCCTGAGAGGATTTTTGCAAATTTGCGGCGCCGCCGTCGCGGTTAAGACGCATATCTCTTGCTGGGAAATTTGAAGCAAGAAAGAATGATGCAATGTGCCATTTTGTGACTTGTTTTTGAAACATTTTACATAAAATATGCAAGTAAAGTTTGTGCTTACACGGCGAATGATATGATCATCAGAAAATAAAAATCTATAATATAAAAAACCAGGAAAATGCAACACAGGAAGATGCAAAATTTAGAAAATTTGTTGTCGAAACCGAATATGTGGGACTCAAGAATAGAAGGGGAAGGTATTCTACCTTGGGACAAAAATTACATTTATTTCATTCAGATATCCATTATGCAATATTCAATCCAGTAGTACCAAAAATATACTTCTTGTGAAAACTGCGCTTATAAACTTAGGAATTTTAAAAATAATATCTTTATCGCATGATCAGTATGGTGAGTGCGATTAAAATACATGAACGAATTTTTGACTTATCCTATATTTTAAAATTTGTTTGACCAATAATTAAATTATTGATATCTTTTAGAAAGGAAAGATCCTATGTAGGGCATATCAATTTTTAATTTGTACCACAATTTTCACTTATCACGTGCATTAATTCTTTCTGAGTGCTTTCCAAGAACATCTAATTACGTTGTTGGAATGCACGATGAAAAATTGCCTGGACATGAATTAATGCACGAGTGCATATTCGGTAAGAAAATCGCAATGACACCGCCGCTCTGTTTTTGAATTTTTTTTACAATAGAAACTTGAAATATTTCTTAAATTTCTATTTAACATTAATAAATATGTATTATTTACGTTATTAATTTCTTATTTACACTCAAAATGACAATTTAACCAATTTTTAATTTAATGTGAAACTGACATGACATTAAAGTTTCCGCTTATTAATTTCAGTTAAGTTCCTCAAGCTACTAGGAAAAAATTTCCACTAAATATTTATATAACCATGGTTACTATTATTGTAATCAATGTTATTTGTGTCATGCGATTTTCTTACAAAAGATTTACAGTCTTATTTAAAATTACCTAATAGGAATTGATTTTCCAGGCGCCAGTATTTTTTTTCCTTTAACTGGTAACTGGTATGCGTATGCAGATTTATTCCTTTCCTATCAACGGAAAGACGTGCTGCAGATAGCAAGATTCGCTGAGCTAATTTACGTCAATCACTCGAAGATAATTAACTTAGAATTGCGCCCGTTTTGGAATATAATACAAGTATAAATCATTGTCCTACTACTGCTCATTATTTCGCAATTGTGTTGAATGCGTTGCTAGAACAAATTGGACATCGTTTATCTAGTAAAAGATTTATATTACTGTTGCTATTGTTTTAATAGATGGGCAAAAATACTTCAACAATTGAATAGTTAGACTTCGCAATCAATGCAATTAAAAATTTCTGCCATTTCTATAACAGTAATATCTTGGGTCATTTTGTACTGAACTTAACTTATATCATTGACGTACGCCGAGGTACGAACCCGGAGTTCCGTGGTTCAAGTCTCTCGGCCGGCAGTGTGTGATTGTCGTTAAGAGGAATGCCCACCCCTACAAAATTAAGCAAAAATATGTTCTCGTTGGGCCCATGAAATTGACTTTAATTTTGGTCCGATTTGTTTGCTCTTTTTTTAAATTTATAGATAAAAGATGTCTCTAGGTCTGTCTAGTGCCATTTTTTTTAAATTTAAATTTTTACATGTATTTTTTAAGCTCCAAAGTTACTAAAATTTTAAGAACTTTGAAGATAAAATATGAAAAAACTAAAACAAAAATTAAGAAAGTGACACTAAGCGGACATAGCCTAGACTTTAATCTTTCATTTAAAAAAAAATTGTTTAATAATATTTAAAATTAGTGGTAATTTCATGTGCCCAACGAAACCCCTTTTGTAGTGGAAAATGGCTAAATACAGTTCATTCATCGAATCAACCGATGTCGTCACAATGGGTAACAATGGTTTGTGACGGCATCGCTTCATTCGTTAAATGGATCTTCAAAACTAGTGGGGATTCCTCTTAAATTGTAAAACATATTGCAATTAAATTTAAATCGCACTCGGATGCTTCAAGCTGACCACTTGATCGTCTTAAAAATGGTCCTGGTTGCAAAAAGAATATCTCCGTTGCCGTTTTTAATTACAAAGGTTGTCGTACGAATTGAGATTCTGACTTCTAACTGTCTCTCGGTCGGCAGTGTACGATTGTGGCTAAATTATAAAAACATCTTGCAATTAAATCGCACTCTGATGCATCAAGCTGACCACTTGATCGTCTTAAATGTATTCCTGGTTGCAAAAAGAATATCTCCATTGCCGATTTTAATTTCAATGATCGTCGTACGAATTGAGATTCTGACTTCTAACTGCACCAAGACGAATTAGTCTAAAATTGTCGAGCTCTCTGCATGTGATGACGTAGGAACCTCCGTGGTTCAAGTCTCTCGGTCGGCAGTGTATGATTATTGCTATATTATAAAAATCTGACGTGGACACCACATGACTTCCTTGTACGCCTTGTGTGTTCATACTTTTCTTAATAACTAAAATGTAAAATAATATTAAAAATTCTTTTAACTTATTATACTAGTATACTCACAAATATATTTTAGTCATTTTATTTAAACTGCAGAAGAAGATATAAAGCATATTTTACTATTGTCACTGTCATGTCATAATCATTTAAATTTTACGTAGTAACAAATGTTAATCGATCATAGACTACAAGATACCGAAATACTATAAATTATAAATATATACTTTAATTATTTTTAAATGATAGCAGATACAAAAATATTTATGAAATACCGATTGTAGGTAATAATCACATAATCTTTCATTTAAAATAAAAACAATTGTCTAAAATTAAATATTTATCGAAATATTTTTAAAAAGTACTACTTCCGGTTTGTAGACTGAAACCAAAAATAGGAGGTGCACAACTAGATGCTATAACAGTCCTAAATACAAAATTTCAACTTTCTACGTCTAACCGTATTTGAGTTATGCGACACACATACGTCCGTACGTACGTACGTACATACGTACGTACGTACAGACGTCACGTCGAAACTAGTCATAATGGATTCAGAAAAGGTCAAAACGGATATTTCCGTCAAAATCTGAGAACCGAAATTTTTCGCGATTACAATACTTCCTTACTTCGTACAAGGAAGTAAAAACATCTTGCAATACTTTTACTTTTTTTCTATACTCTTTTCCTCACTACTACGGCTGCCTGAAACGAGACCGAAACTCGTACTTTGCCTCCTCTTAGCAATGCAATGTCATTTTTAAATAATTGATTAAGAGGAACGGATACTGGTGCAATTTACAAGTGAAAACAAGGTTTCGTTTTCACCATCATATCTAATCTAAATATTAACATTTTAAAATATTTATTTTTTTAATTTGTAGAGGAAGGTTGTTTGTATGACATTTGTGTATTACAATTTTAAATTTTTGCTTGATTTGTTATTATAGGCGTTATAAACATTGTCAATTTTGTAATTCATTTTAAAGTGTATTATGTTTTGAATTTTAAAATTTCAATACAGAAATGTCACAGAACCAACTTTCTTCTATAAATTAAAAAAAAATTGTTAATTTTTTTTAATATTTAGACTAAATTTTACGGTGAAAACTAAACCCCTTTTTGACACAAAAATAAGGTCAGGCAGTGTAAATATTCGAATAAATATTCAAATTTCAATTTAGTTCCACCTCCAAAGTAGAGTCGTATTGGGTACACTTATTAAAATTCTAAGAAATTGACTCTTTTGATAATAAGCGACCCGCACCGATAAATTTTGGTAGTGCAGTAACCGTTCCTCTTAATACTGTAATAGTGTTTTCGTTGCGAGTAAACTGTTAGATAATTATTGACTTTAGAATAATGTTTTATAAACATGTAATAGAGAAAGAATGGATCTACAGATGTGCCTTTTTAAAATTTTAAAAATAAATGTCTCTCGTCATGAGATATACCTGTGTAAAGTTTGTATAAATTGAAAAAATTTTGAATATTTTGAAATTTTTATAATCATGTACAATTTTTTAATCAAAGTTTTAAAAAGGTACATCTGTAGATCCATTCTTTCTCTATTAAATATTTGTTGAAATAAAATTGTACTGGCCACAAAACACTCGCTACGTTAGTACATTTTATGCTGGATTTTAGGAGGTAGACGGGCCTCTTAACTCTTAAGTCGTTGGAAAAATTCAGGAAAAATTAATGCACATGTGTGAGATATTATGATTATTCCAAAAAAATCTTCTAGAGCCGGCGCTACTACCTTTTTATAAATTATTGCTTCTTCCTTCCTCGCTAATTAGTACCAACCAGAATCTTCTTCTTTGCTACTGTTAGCGCCAATTAGTACCAACCTCTTAGTTTCTTGTATCTCAATCTTTGTTTTCCCCCGCATTCTTTGATCGTGTTCGCGATTATCAGCGCATCTTTCAACACCTTTGTTTTCTTTGGTTTCTTTTTGGTTTGTTGTTGATCTGAACACTTGCACGCAACGACTATAAATCAATGAAGCCATGGATTAGTTAGCTGGACAGATGAACATCGCCGAATCGCCATGGCCACGCGAGATGCAAAGTGATAAATTAATTTTTGCGAGCGAGATGGCCGCAAGAATGCGAATATGATATGGAAGAGATGAAATTTTTTGCTGGATACGAAAGCAGTGGCGTAGGGAGTAACAGAATTACAGTCGGTTATAACTTTGGTATGCTTTTATCCAATCCAATTTCAAAAAATTAGACTGGGTGTTAAAATTATTGCAAAAAATATATAAATATTTGATGTAGGTTCGTAGATAGTAGAGGTACAGTTTACAAGGCAAAAAAAAAAAATTCCGCAATCGTGCGACACTCAAAATGAGTGCCAGGAAATAACCAATTCTAGCACTAGTGCGTGAAATGATTTTTTTTGTTTTATTTAGTGATATACTTTAAAATTGTTTTCTATGCCGATTGCAGAAAAAATCTTGTTTGTAACACATGCGGAAAATGTGATTCTGAAGCTCCATGCAAAATTGCAAAATTGTATTCGGTTCAGAATCACTCCTTTCCTTCACTTGTTAAAAGAAATCCTATTTTCCGCACTCGTGCACAAATAAATGCGGAAAATAGAAAATGCTAACACTAGTGCGAGAAATTTAAAAAAATTATTTATTTTATTATTACGTATTATGCAAACAGCCGTCATGATGATGATGATTAAAAATTTAAGATGAACTATTCATAGCCCTTCAAGTAGTAATATAAGCTATCAAAAGCTTGAATTTATTTTTAAACTGCGCTCTTCTCGAAAAATCTACATTTGTTTTCATTTTCTACACTTCTTACAAAAATAACTAACTCCTATTTCCATGTTTTAATTTACTTATCAAATATTAAATATGCATTTTATGTACTTGAATGACATTCATTTAGATACAAACAACTATGTAATCGAAATGAATCCTTTTCGATACAGATTTTTATTACGAAACACCCAAGAAAATTTGATGCAAATGAATATTTTTTTAATGAAAGCATAGGAGTAGATAAAAATAGTGTATGCTACTCATGTATAGTCGTATCGTAAACTTCATACTCGCGTATTAATAGCTATCTTTAGAAACTTATTGCATAATATACTAATTAAAATTCAAATCATCTACCCATGGCAGAAAACAATCAAAAATATTGATTCCGCACGCTATTCTATAGCGTTAAACATAATAATAAGAAATTATTCATTTTTAAGGGGAAAAAATAATTTTGGCACTCATATTTGGAAAAAAAACTGCAATATTTGTTAAAAAAAAAGGGTTTCCGCCGGCCACTGTACTGTATTTATAATGAATTAACCTTCAAATTTTAATATGTTGTCAACAAATCTTGCATGTTGTAGATTGTACTTTTATCTTCAACAATATCTTTAGATTACTATATTTAACAAAACAATAATCGCTGTGGAGTGGCGCGTGAAATCCATGTTTTTATCTGTTTTCTAGCGCGGTAGAGGATCGTCTTAATTTGAAATGAACAATAATTATTTACTTTGTTTAGCGTTGTTGTTGCATTTGTACTCTCTGTATTATTATTCTTATTTTGTATTGGTTAGGTGGAAGAACAGCTTCTAGCTGAACCTCGCCATTGACTATTTGTCAATAAAGTATTTTATTATTATTATCATTATTAATTTGTTGCAGCTCTCCGCGCCTCGAACGGCACCTACCTGGTGAACGGCTCCCCCTTGTCCCTCGGCGTGAACGTGGACGTCGTCTCCTCGGGCACGCGGTTCCTGTACCGGCGCCAGGACACGCCGCTGCCGGAGACCATCACCGCCGCGGGGCCGCTCACGCACCCCGTGGACATCCTCATGTGGGCCACGCAGCCCAACCCCGGCATCAAGTACGAGTACATGCTGCCCGTCGAGCAGGCCGTGGACGTGGCCCCACCTGGGGGACCACCTGGTGGAGCGGCGCCGAGGGTGGAGCACAAGAAGCTGGACAAGCCGCTCACGAGACCTGGGGCACCACCAGCGGCGCCAGCGGGTCTGCCGAGAGCGCTGCCTGGTGATACAGGACCGCCGAGGGTGGAGCACAAGCCGCTCACGACGCTGAGCCAAGGGGATGATGCCAGGCCGCTCAGGAGGCGACGGAGGAAGTTTGTGTGGAAGATTACGGGGATGACGAAGTGTTCGAAGACGTGCGGAGGAGGTGAGTTGGTTTTTTAGTTTTTCTCAAGAAGATTTCCTAAAATTAACAACGTAAAGACAAACGCATATGTTGCCATATATAAATAAAATAGAAAATAGAGATAAAGGGTGTTATTAGAAACTTAAAGAAGAGTGCTGAATATAAAAATTGAATTTTAAAAAGTGAAAATCATCTCGAAAAAATTCAGCTTCTCATTTAAAAAATGTAACATTCAATTATTTCATGTTTGACTTTGAATAACAATTTTTTTGACTAGGTACCAGTTCTCGAAAATTTAAGAGAATTCATACTTAGTGACGTCTAATTTTATTTTATATCGTCTCAAACCATATTTAAATTAATATTAAATTCAAGGATATTAAAGTTTTTCTGGTAGTTATTTAATTCCTTAAATACCTGAATACCAAAAATAATTTTTGAAGAATCCCTTCCACTTAATTCTAAAATTGCGATAAATTTTAAACATCCTTTTTTTATACAACGTAATATTAATATACGTAGGTATACCTTTCTTTTTATACTGTGAGTAATAATATAGAGTCCGGATTTTAGGCGCTAAAAAGTTCGATAAATAGGTAGGCAAATAGGCAAAGAAAATGGTCAAAATAGGCCGAAATAGGGATTTATAAATTAAAATAGGCATTAATAAGTCAAATTAGGCATTTAAATTCAATACGGTTTTAAGTATTTTTTTAAAGAATAGTATTCAAATTATGTAGGCTATTTATATTTACTTAAATAAATATTTTAATAAGCAAAATAAACACTAGCAGATGAAAAATATTGCAAATATTAGCAGATAAGCACACTATTAAACTGTAAAAGTTAGACTATTTAAATTTTACCGTTTGATCACTACCATCAGTTGTATTAAAGCATATTCCATCTTTATGTCATTTTTTTAAATAATTTAGATATTTTCCAAATTAATGTATTCAAACCAAAAATATCACAAACTTTTTATTTGAAATACTTAATTAAATTGACAAAATAATTTTAAAAAAATCTAAAATATGTTTAAGTTATAGGTTTTATCGCAAGAATAGGCCGAATATAGGCAAGATAACAGTTAAATAGGCATAAAATGCAAAATGTCTCATTTTAGGCAAAATAGGCAAAATAAACGATGCATCAAAGTGTTTGAAAACTTGTGAAACAAATTTATATCTAATTCAAATTTAAATGCCTTTTTAAATAAGCAATAGGTTTTTTGCCTAAAATCCGGACTCTAGTAATAAAATATAACTCGCGCTGGTGACCATCTTATCAACGTCTGAATTTAATTAATTAACAAAAATTTATTTACTGTGCTTACTCGATTATTCGTAAGTTAATAATTAATTTTGTATTATCAATTAATAGTTTACATTAATTAATAAGTACCAAATTTATTTATTTTTGGTATCAGTATCAGTCAAATCAATATGTTTTCTTCGTTATTGGGAAAATAAGAATAATTTAAAAATCAAAATTTTATTCGTTTCTTTATACTTAAAATATACCAGCATTAACATAAATTACTTCCAATTGCATTTAATGGTCAGTACGTAGTAATTGAAATTTTCTACAATTTTTGAATAAAACAAAATAAAATATGTCTCCAGATTGCTTTACATAAATACAAATGGCAGCTACCATTTATAATATTTTTTGCTAAAATAATACTACACGTTAATTTCATAAAGTGATAAGTCCTTTGTTGACACGTATGTTATTAGTCGAATTAAAATTTATAATATTACCATGAAACGCAACCAAGAATGCACAATAAAATGCAATTACAGTTTTTGTACTTTATCATTATTCTTCGATTACAGTATATTATAACTTCTAATGAACAATTACTATAACTGGAAAAATAAATTACCTTCAATAATATTATCTATACAATTAATTTTGCATAAACCCTAGGCGTGGCTCTAATTTAAATTATTATTACATTCGAATAGAGAAATAACAAACTCAATAGACCATTTATTAATTATTCAATACACATGATCAGAAATCACCAATCACAAAGCAGGGAGTACTACCGAAATGGAACTAATGTTGTCATCCTGGCACGCTTTTTGTTATTTCACAAATCAGTCGGTAGGGGCGCTATAATAATGAATATGGTGTATTCCTCAGGTGTACAATATCCCCAGCTGATCTGCGTGCGAGAGAACAACCAAGCGACAGTTCTGGAGCGCAGATGCGGCAACCTCGAGAAGCCGAGGAACCAGAGCCAGAGGTGTAACACTCAGGCGTGCCCTGCATACTGGGCTGGCACCTGGAGCGCGTGCTCGACGACCTGTGGGCCTGGACAGCAGACAAGAGTGCTGGAATGCATGCAGGTTGGGAAATCATCTTATAATGAGATCGTTTTTAGCACTTGAAGATGAAACGATGATCGACTGTTGTTTAGAAATGGTTTACAAAAAAAAATGGTCGGGAATCAGTCTGATATATTTGATTTATTGCTCAAATGCCGACATTTCGACTATACAATAGTATTCTTCAGGGCTCTGTAAATTAACAACCCATGTAACAACAATGTACATATATGTTTCCATTCATTCTATCCTACTTACATGAGACGGTTACATACACATAAAAAATAACAATTTTACACTTATATAATTACAATACATCATTAAATACAAATTTAAAAATAGTTAAAAATTGAAAAAATAAATAAAGTAATACGTTAAAAGCACAATTAAAAGACGGGAAACTTCAACATTCAATTTTTAAAGAACTTTTATAAATTGTGAAAAAATCTTGCAATTATTCTAAACATCATTAATTAAAATTGTCCAATAGCGTACGGGCAATGAATAAGACGTTAAGATAAGAAACATAGATGACTAGTAAAACAGCGAAGTAGCACAAAAAGTATCACAATTTGGTTTTTAACATTTTTATGTTTTCTTTATAAGGTTGCTTGCTGTATATAACACTAAGGTTTTCAATGTCAGTTTGTGGATTTATATTATTTTTATCGTTATGTAGGGTGAGTCAGCTAACTATTCCCTATTTGGATTTTTTATAACTTAGGCAATTTTTATCAGAAAGTGACGAAATTTTTGCAAAACATGAACTATCTAAAGGAATTTTTACTGCCGAAATTTCAAATCGATCAGACAAAAACTTCACGAGTGGTTCACTTCAATGTGAAAATTGGACCAATTAATCCAAAATCTCCAATTGCATCCCAAACAGTCGTTCTAGGAGAGTGCAAGGATTGTTCAGCAATCCAGTGGGGATTTTCATCTGACCAATACCGATGATTGTGTCTATTAAATCCACCATCAAGATGAAAATGTGCCTCATCAGAAAACATGATGTTATTCAGATGACCAGGGTTTTCATTCATACGTTCAATTTCGTCTTCTGCAAATTCCAATCGGTTTGCTTTATCCTCTTCAGAAATTGCCTGCAGAATTTGAATCTTATAAGGATGCCACTTAAGGTCCTTTAAAATCCTACAAATAGTCGTTTGACTAATCATTAATTAATTAATCATTATTTCAGTCACCAATTAGGAAGCAATAGAGCAATAATGATAAAACTTTGCGAACAAAAACTCAAGTGGCTACTGTATTTACAGCAAAAATTTGGCGGACTTTACACAAAAACTTGAGACTTTACAAACAAATGAAATAGGGAACACTTAGCTGACTCACCCTGTATATTAACAAAAACTGATTCTGTTGGACTCACGAAGGGTAAAAACTAAAAAGGTTGAATTATTTAGTTTAGTTTTATGTCGGAAAAATATGAGTAGAAAAAATATGAGTAGGGAAAATGGAGTAGAAAAAATAGAGTAGAAAAAATATGAGTAGAAAAAATGGAGTCGAAAAAATGGAGTAGAAGAACTGGTATACAATTCAATTTAATAATATAGTATGTACAAGTTCATTGTATAATTTAATATGTCTTGTAGGAAATAAGCCCAACATTGACGATGCGAGTGAAGGACGGCGCCTGCTTGGACGGGCGTCCTCCAACGACCCGACGCTGTGACCTAGCGCCGTGCGAGACCCGCGATAACGAACTAGAACAAGAACTTCCCACGTTCTCCCAGTGGCACACCGAACCCTGGACCCAGGTCAGTAAACTAAAACTGCAACTACATTCATAGAAATCATCGAGTTTACGGAAATAATCATCAATTCACAAATTATCTCATTCAAATTGAGATAGCGCCAACAATGCTCCAACTGCAAGGCAATTTAATTACCTATTAATTTAATTATATATGGCACATATGTGACCCAGAATTAACGGTTTTATTGTTTTAGGTTAATTGTTTCTTAATTGTGCGCTTATTAAATTTACAATTGGCTTTCATAATGCACAATATCTAACGTTGTTCTAACGCGATATGCTTCAAATTTATTGTTTTCATTGTTTCACAGTTATTGGTATTCTACTGTTAAATTTTGATAAAGAAACGTAATAGATTTTTATTGGCGATTCAAATTTAGTACTTTAAATTCATATTGTTATTGTTTGTAAATGGATATGGATATTATACAAAATTTTCACGCTATTCAAGATAATTGCTCTAATGCCAATTTTTTGTTTTTTATTCAATTGTTTTATGTGCATGGCTAAACATGTCCAATTTTGTGAATATTTCATGTGTAATTTAATTCAATCCTACATAAAAATTCTAAAAAGTGGCATTAGAGCAAAAAGAGGGCAACTTCAAGCTTTTCGAAAACGTATTTGTTTAAAAAATCTTATTGTTTAAACCAATTTTATGGGGAAAACTGCATTCTGTTTTTCGCTATTTTGACGACTGGTGTTGATCCACTAAATTTAATTTTCTGAAATACAAAATTCAAAAAGTGTTCAATTTATTTATTCAGATACATAATTTAAAACTTTGTTTATTAAAGTAATACAAAAACCTATTATTTGACTGTGCAACCGCCTTAAGAGGCCCGTTTACCACCCAAAATCCAGCATAAAAATGTACTAACGTAGCGAATGTTTTGTGACCAGTACAAGAATAGTAATATTTTATTTCAGCAAGGATTTAATAAAGAAAAAATGAATCTACAGTTTTATCTTTTAAAATTTTGATTAAAAAATTGTACATGAATATACAAATTTCGAATAATTCAAAAAAAAAAATCCTATTTTATGCAAACTTTACATAATTCTAATAATAATAATAATAATTAATAATTCTATCTCATGATAGAAACTTATTTTTAAAATTTTAAAAAGCCACATCTGTAGATCCATTCTTTCTCTATTAAATTTTTATAAAAACATTATCCTGAAGCCAATAATAATCTGACAGTTTACTCGCAACGAAATAGTTATTTATGATATAAGTGTTAAAAGTGACATTTTATTTTGTGAGACGGGAAGATTAGGACACGACGCGAAGCGGAGTGGCGTAACCCTTCGAACAAAATAAAAGCACTTTTAACACGTATATCATACACTATTTTTTCTACAAACATCGTTTTATATTTTAATATAAGAAATAATTTATTTAATTATTTTTGACAGTTCAGTAACAAAAGATATTTATATAGTAATATAATGAAACACGTAGTCTATGAATTCAATAAAAATTGAGAGTTGTTTATTAAGAGATGAAATTTACTTTTAACGTGCGTTAAAAGTGATTGGCAGTTTACTTTTAACGCACGTTAAAAGTGATTGACAGTTCACTTTTAACACGCGTGTCTTATAATATTGCATTTTTAACAGCAGTAGGCCGTGTTAAAAGTTTAATTTTGAATAGTGTTTGTAGAAAAACACTTTTACAGTATTTTTCAACTTCAAAATGACATTGCAAACTTAGGATGCGGCAAAATACGAGTTTCGGGCTGGTTTCGGGCAGCTGCAGTAGAGGGGAAAGGAGTGGAATACATGAAAAAGTAAAATCGAGAGTATTCTAGGAATTTGGAAAAAACCTAGACGGGCCGCTTAAGCACAGCTCTCTGCGTGTGATGACGTAGGAACCGAAGTGCCGTGATTCAAGTCTCTCGGCCAGCAATGTGTGATTGTCGTTAAATTGTAAAAACATCACGCTATTAAATCTCACTCGGGCGCTTTTTAAAATTATGTTACAACACTGATTGCTTTTAATCGTTCCTAATTGGGTCACAATCATCGGTTTGGCTCCGGTTATGGGTTAAACAAATTATATTTAACGGTTCAGATTTTATTCTAGATTAACAAAAATAGCTGCGATTTGTTCCAGTTGTCAGTTCTGTTCCGGTTAGGTTCTAATCTTTGATCAATAATAGTGAGTAGATGTGCCACATGCATCAAGTTTATGAAGAACGTTCATGCCAAAGATGTATGGTCGAAATTCGAAAATCGCTTGCGAATGCCGATCAGCTGTTGGAAGACTAAAAGCCCGTTTTACATTACACTAAATCTTGAACAAGATATTGTTAAATTTTTTGAAACAATCTAAATTGTGAAGTATCATACAGCAAATTATGTGTAATATTGCATTGCTTCGTAAATTGTCTGAAAAAATAGATAAACGCGGCTGTCAAATTATTATTATATGCGAACTGCGCTGAATCTCAAACTAAATATTGTAAGTAGGTAAGGTGTATAAAATTGTCTCAGTATAAAACAGAGTTCATTAGAAACAAAGCAATTTATTGCTCAAGATATTGTTCAATTTGTTGTGCAAACCAGTAGGTAACAATAAAAATAGCAACAAGTATTTGTTTGATTGATTGTACCACCTTTTCCAACAGCTGATCACAAGCGATTTTGAACCTTACATCTTTAGCATAATGCACAAGTTCCATGCCTTATCTTCGCACTACTACAAAAGTTCTAATCTCTGAAATAAACGTATATATATATATATATTCCTTTGCAGTGTTCAGTATCTTGTGGCCCAGGCCAACGTACCCGCCAAGTGCTCTGCCCCGGTCGCTGCCGCCCCGAGGACCGCCCCCCTCACCTGGAGCCCTGCCACGGCCCCCCATGTCCCCTGGTGACGTCACAAACCCCCCAGACATCCTCCCATACCGCTCCCCCAACTGCACATTCGTACCCGCCTCACCACCATCTGCACAGTCATCACAAGACCCATCACCAAGTGCCGCCGACGTCTTCAGCAGACAACTGGTGGATGGTTACTGACTGGAGCGAGCAGTGCTCACAAGGTAGAGTTATTAGTACTGTACAGTCAAAAAATGTAAATATAAAATTGCATCCAATCAAATAGCGCGCTATTTTAAATGAGTGTTTTAAAATGTACCTACTTGATGTACAAAATAAGGAGCATTCTAAGAAATTAGTTACTATAGTTGATTTCTTAACAAAACGGAGCAATCTGAAGTTGGAATGCTAAAACTGAAGGTTTTTGATTGGCTGATGTAACACCAGTTTTACACCACACAAACTTTGTAATGTAAACAAACAAATAATGTTCTCCATCTTGTCTCGTCAGCTGTTGTCAGTGACTGTATCTATATCCTGTTCCAAATAAGAGTATAGTAGATGACACTGCGGAGCCGCCAGCCCGTTTTACACACGTTAAATAGAAATTTAGACGTAGCGCGGTATTTTTGAAATAGTGTTATATTCCGCGTGTCACGCGCTACTGACGCTAATCAACGACTCACTTTTTCAACAATAACAGCAGCTGTTACTACTACGGCGTTCGGTAGCAAAATGATGCGCGCATATCACAAATTTTTCGCTGATGTAAACTTGGTTTCCTGCTATACCAATCAGAACGCTCAAATCGTAAGCCCTATCTTGCCCCATACTATAGTCTTATTTGGGACAGACTATAAGTACCTACTATGCCCGAAAAATCTACCTGTTCTACATGCTGCAAAATTGGGAGACGTCATGGTGACGTGTGTAAAAAAATGAAACGTCACGTGACGTCTCCCAATATTATGCACACTTTTTTTATGCACACCAAGATGCACACTTCGAAACCCTTTGAAGCTTCTGGCAGACATGCAGACATGTACAACTGGTAAAATTTGATTTGATCCTCTAGGTTGTGGAACCGGCACGCAGAACCGTTGGGTAACGTGTCCAACGGGTGAATGTGATCCTAAAGCAAAACCAGACACCAGCAGAGCGTGTTCGAGTGAGAAACAATGTGGCGGCCGATGGTTCTCAGGACCGTGGGGATCGTGTTCTGAAGCTTGCGGAGAAACTGGAAAACAATCCAGAGAAGTAAGATTTTAATGCCATATACAAAACAAATACACAAAACATTCTAAAAAAATTTAAATTTTTTTTATCCAAAATCGTTATTTTTTTGTTTCATTAATAAAAAATTCATGATTTTGGAACGACTGTCCGCTATGTGTCTACGTGTGAACAAGGCTTAATAGATCATTATTTGGAAAAATGAGCCATCTATTGAATTTTTTTAAAGTAAAAATTATGTTCCGTCTTTCAGCTGTCATACTGTAGTAGAAGGTATTTTAAAAACTGTGATTGTGTTAGGTATATGTTTATAAATATGAAATCTTAAAAGATGTAAGTTAAACTCAGTCTTTTTACATAATGAAAATCCAAGATAATAAATGACAGCTAACAACATTAACTACAATGAAGTTAGTAACGGATTACTCACTAACTTCAACTTCTCGATAAACATAGTAAATGTCTCACTCTGATTCAGCAATCAACAAGCATGCGCAATGCGCATAATCGACACTGTAAATAAATCGTCCATTGATCAAAAATGACGTGAATTGAATAATCCTTCTTTAAAATTATGTAGAATTGTAGGAATAATGAATGTATTAAATTAACATAGAGGCAAAGTAAGGAATTACCCACGAGGGAAATCTTAATTCATGAGGCCGCAGGCTGAGAGAGATAATTTTCTCGAGTGGGTCATTCCTTTTTGCCCATGTGTGAAGTATAACGTTTTATCCAACACCTCTTAATAACTGCTTAAATATTTTAAAAATACTGTTTCAACCTAAAACATCGTTTCTATGGTGAGTTCCAACAAGCAAAGTATAATTTTTTATTTTGCTTGTTTAAAATCACCATAGTTATGATGCTTTTATGAAGAGGTGTTGGATAAAATAATATATTCAAAAAAATTTTAGCTGATGACGGATGAGTTAATCATCCGAAACGTTTATTAAATGCCTCTATGTTAATTTAATACATTCTTCATTATTTACCTATGGATTCCTAAGGCTAACTCCTACAATTCTACATAATATAAGATTATTGGATCCAATATAACCTACAAATCATCTTTAAAATAATAATCTCTCTCCCCAGGTCCTCTGCATAGTCCACGTCCGGGGCCAAGCCCGCATCGTGTCCGACATGACGTGCCCGTCGTCCGACAAGCCCTCCTCCGAGCGGCTGTGCGAGGGGGCATGTCCCCCACGTTGGTTCACGGGCGAGTGGGGCCCTTGCGAGGGCCACTGCCCCAGCGGGGTGCAGCGGAGGGAGGTGCGCTGCCTGGAGTACGACGGGCGCTACGCCACGGGCTGTCACCAGGATATGCCGCAGGTGAAGAGGGGCTGCCAGTGCGAGATGGGGGTGTCCACCAAAACAGGTGAGAGGGGTAATGGGAAATAGGAAATTGTGTTTCTATAGAACATATCAATTATAGCGCCTCTGCCTTCTAATTTGCGATGTAACAAAGTTATGCCAACAGTTCTTTATTTTTCTAAGTTGGCAATGATCAGCCAGTTCAGTGCTGAAATTTTAATTTTGAAACATGATTTGAAACACAATATTTGTAACTAAGCATATTGATTAAAATTATGACACTACATCAACAGAAAAACACACTTTAAATTATGTCACTCAAGCTGTCGCGAATTAATGATCCTTTATATTAAACACGGACAGAATTCGATTACTTGGTTATTAAATATAACTTACATTAAAAATTCGTTGTATTCCATAAGAAAACATTAGTTCCATTTCGGTAATACTCCCTGCATTGTGATTGGTGATTTCTGAGCATGCGTATTGAATAATTAATATGGTCTATAGTGTGCAAAGGAAGCAATGGACTACTTGCATGATTTTTAATTTTTTTTTTAATTAAACACAATTTTTACTTGTTTATTATTTTATACACGTCTTTGTTCCGGAATTGGAAAATATCAAGACCCGACCTTTCTTGCATTGACTTCAGGTTCGGGTCGCGGTTCACTGTTTTATAAATGATTCGGTTTTGTTCTGGGTTTTCATTTTTCTTCTTAGACTGATCCGGTAACTGGTTGTCAATAAAACGGTTCAAGTTTTGGTTTCGGTTCTATGATTTATTAAATAACGATCAATTAGTTATAATATTCGTCTAAAAAGTAAAAAAAATAATCCAAAATCAACCAAAATTAGACTTAACAAGATAAAATACCTACCTACTATATTTTTCTAAAAATTTATTAGCGTTTTAACGAAAAAATGTTAAATTTTCGTTCCGAACCGTTTCATAACCATCGGTTCGGCTCCGATTATGGGTTCATCAAAATATTTTTATTTTTAATGATTCTGGGCTCACTAAAATAGCAGCGGTTTTTTTCTTGTTCCGGTTCGGTTTGAATCCATGCTATATAGGGTATATTTTGACTAATATTTTATTGAATGGCAATCTTATACTATCCAAACATTTGAAAATATTTTTATATTATTAAATAATAATATCTTATTAATACAAATTGATGGTTTTCTTACAGATTATACATCCCGAGAGAGTTCTCAGGCTCAAGATGAACCATCTCCTGATCACCGTAAGTTTTAAAATAGATTTATCTTAATTATTGTTCTAAAGGTATTCTTAATTATTACCGCACCTAACGTATTGCATCCTTATTTTACAGTTAACAAACTTGTTAACTTTCTTTTCGATTTTTAGCTCGGCTAAATGTAAATTTTGTTGTTTCTTTTCAACAAATGAATTCAAATTTTTATAATGTGATAAAAATATTATGAGTTGAAAGGTACCAATATAATATCTTTGTATTTTTAATAGTCTAGTACAAAGAATAACAGAAATGGGTATAATCTTCTAAAATTAAAATAAATATGAATTTGGTTCGTGTAGGTGGCTGTTCCGACCAGTTCTCGAATTGCGCTCTCGTGGTTCAAGCCCGGCTGTGCCAGTACCCGTACTACAAGACATCCTGCTGCCTGTCCTGCAGGAGAGCCCAGCAGGACACGAAAGAATGAAAATCTGTGTTACCAGAAAGTTGTGATGACTTAACATGCATGTCGGTATTTAAATGTGTCATAACTTCAACTACTGCCATATTAAAATAAGTAGAAATGTATACGACATAAGCTAAAGTAGAAATGACATACAAGAAATGTAAATACCGAGGAGGGAGAAAACCGCGATATTTAAATGCTAGAATTGCATGGAGAATTTGTCGACTAAATTCTACTGTAATCTTTTCAAATTTTCTTGACACCCAAGTAACTTCTGTACGTAGGAAAACACAACTTGTATATATTATGTCTTTGTCTAACACACAACACCTGCCATGTACTGAAACAGTAAATGTAGCGCTAAGGAAGCGTGAACTAAATTGCCAATGAGAGACCAAGTTAGATAGCAATGGACCATTATCAAGAAAAATGAGCCATCTGTTGAATTTTTTTGAAGTAAAAATTATGTTTCGTCTTCCAGCTAAGTTCATAGCTGTCAGGTCTGTCAGCTGACATGGTGAGAGTTATGCCTCGTTTTCATGTATCCGGAATCCGCAGATTTCTTGCGGAATAAAATGGCCGCCACGAATTCCATCTCCATATTCAACATAAATAAACATATATTTGAAGTTATAACAACTGACAGTTTAAACGTCAAAACTTGCGGAGCTTGCGGAGTTCCGCAGAAAGTTTTGACGTTTAAACTGTCAGTTGTTATAACTTCAAATATATGTTTATTTATGTTGAATATGGAGATGGAATTCGTGGCGGCCATTTTATTCCGCAAGAAATCTGCGGATTCCGGATACATGAAAACGAGGCATTAGTAGAAGGTATTTTAAAAACTGTGATTGTGTTATATGTTTATAATAGATATTTATACACCAAGTGAGATACATGAATTTTTATTCAAGAGAATTTCTTCGAGTGAATAAACATTCGTATCTCACGTGGTTTATACAATATTTTATTCAATTTTGACGAAATTATTTCAAATATATGAATTATAAATTTATTTTGACATAAAAAACAGAAAATCAAAGTAGTCGTCAGTGTGTTGAGTGATTTAAAAAGTTTTAATTCACTTGTGAATAAACATTTATTTAAAGTTGTTGCTATGGAGTTAAAATAGCAGTTTAAAACGTCAAAATTGAATAAAAATATAAATTCTAAAAAGATGTTAGTTAAAATCTGTTAAACTACTTCTTTTTACTATGAAGTTAGATCTGATGGATTACTCACTAACTTCAACTTCACGATAAACATAGTAAATATCTCACTCTGATTCAGCAAGCATGCGCTCTGAAGGAATAATAAATAATAGGATCAATTTGAAAATTTAATCAAGTAATATTAGAGAGAGCACAAATGTTTTGAATATTTTCATCAATTTTAGTACTTTCAAAAATGCATCATAATCGATGTTTTAAACACGCAAATGCGTGACAAAACCTTCAAACTAAATGCTTATATTTAAAAGGTTGCTAAGCAACAACAATGAAAATTGTAACCAGCCCTCTAGGTAACGATATTTTGACACATCGCACAGATTACTTTATAAAATGAATTAAAAATAAAATGCTGTTTTCAGCGCTATTTTTCAAATCAGGATGGAGGTGTATTAAAAAAAATAGCTTATGACACACGTGTATAAATGCTTTTAAAACGCTAGCGACGTATAAAACACTCCACTTCGCGTCGTACGTGCTTATATTACTTGTATATTTAATTTTGACAATCATTTATAAACCGCTTAAAAAATTATTTGTGATGTCAAGAAGTCACGTGGGTGTCAAGAAAATTTGAAAAGACTACAGAAAGCTTATTGAGCACTGCCAGCGAAGTGATCTAAATTGGATTCAAAATCTTAATGGGAAGCCAAACTCGTAATATATAATCTCGCTTGTAAGTATTAGAATAGTCCGATTAAAATTTTGAATTCCTTAATTATAAATTTTGTATATTGATTCCAAAAATGAGTAAATAATGTCACATGCTGCAAGACTGTGCTTGCCAAATAAAAATATACTCTATTTATATGAAACTTAACAATAACAGTAAGGTATCCAAGTATTATAAGTATAAACGATGTATTTATTAGATATCAATACACATACAATAAGTAAACTTATTAAGTGACTATTTTATCGACTGGTGGTGTTTATGAGAGTGAACAAGTGAACATTTTTTTGAAAAATCGGTCGTACAACATTTATTCTTTTTACATAACCGAATTTCGGTTTACAGTTAAACCTTTTGAAGCTATCAATGAATTAGAAATTCTTATTTTTCAAGATTCATTGAAGATTCAAATTAGTATAGTCAACTATAATTACACAAGAGCTTTTTATTTCGCCGGAGAAATTTATGTCTGTATTTGAAACCTTGTTGCCTAGAATAATTGTTTAATAACCTACGGTGTCGTGATTTTATTTTTAAACAATTTTTCGAGTCAAATTGCTGGTGACAAGGTTGAGATGTCAAACAGAAATTTATTCGGAGGAAATAAAATGCTCGAGTGTAATTCGAGATAATTTAACGACTCCTTTGGTTCTTCTTCACAAATAATCCCAAAATCGAATCATTTCACTGACACATGTTAGACATAATGAAGCAGATGACATTTTAGTGTTTTAGTTTATTGTTTGGTTGCTAAGAAAAAGGTAAATAAGGTTTTATCACTTGCAAAAAGTTACCTTCCTTTGTATCCGCTGTCAAAGCGATAATTTTTTTTATGGTTTACTTTATACAGAAGTGAAAGTACCCAGGATACATTTTATTAAAATTTAGAAACATGAACAAACCTTCACAGAATTCTTTGCGAACAGACCTTAAATTATAAAAAACATAACATACACATTCACAAAATTTCATTTGACTACGGAATATAAAATGTTGTATGACTAATAGTAAATTTATTATTTAACTGTTTTTATTTGATGGTACATATTCTTTACAGCATTGACTAACACCCAACCAGTTATAAACAAAGTAAATATTACTAATCCTGCTCTTTCTAACAGCGTTGTTTTTTGCATCATCCAGTTAGAATAATAAGCACAAGTTAGGCTGATCATCCCGAAACCATAGGCGAGCTGACCGAAAACATTGTGCACGAGTTTTGTTACCACTGGTCTGATTTTGTCTTCAAATTTCTTGCAGTTTGCCACTGAAAGTCCGGTGAAAAAGGCAAATAAGGTCAGTAATGTCCCAAGTAAAGCTGAAAGTAATAAGAAATTTATTTTATTGCAATGAAATAACGCCAAAATGGAAAAATTCGTTCAATTCTTTGAGAAAAAATCTGATGTGAGCAAAATTTAACTTTCCTGAACCGAAACACTATGTTTGAAACTATAGGGCACTAAAATGTATATTTCATTTTAAGTACAATTAATTTTGCGAATTTAAAAAAATTTAATCTGTAGTACAATGTCTACCTCTCGCCTCATTCTATAAGAGAAGTTATTGTGACGGGTCAAAATTTTCGTGTGTGAGATTTTGGTAGATAAACACATTTAGGGTTTCTAGAATACGAATTACACATTTTTAAGATGATGTATGTGTGTATGTACGTGTGAGCGTTCGTTACGCCATATGTTACAATTTTTCGGAAACGATAAATCCAAAAATATCAAACATTAAAATTCAAAATTTTATATTTAAGGTTTTGATAAGAATCTCAATAACCCAATATATAATTTTGGTTTCACTCTACAAACCCCTACTTTTTTAAATATTTCTATCAATGTGGTAGGTATCGTTTAAGAATAATTAAAATAGTAATTGTAATTTAGTATTTCGTAAAATTTAAATGATTATGACATAACAGTGCCAGTGACAATAGTAAAATATCCTTTGTGTCTTCTTCTGCAGTTTAAATAAAATAACTAAAATATATTTGTGTGTTGTTGTAGTATACCTATATATTAATATATTTGTATAAGTAAAAAGAATAGAGTTATAGAGTAAGTATGGCGGAAGTTCTTGTGCTGGCTACATCAGATTTTTTTTCTGAAGTCCCTGTATATTTCTTTTTTTGTTTATTTATACTAGTAAAAAATTGTATTACCTGTAATGCCGTGTACGGTATAAAAGTGGTTCTTATATTTGGCATCCTTCCTATAATATTCCAAAACGACGCTCAAAACAGCAAACGTAGTTGCTAAAGTAAACAATATTCCATGTGTCCATATATTTCTTTCTCTATGTCCTGTTATAAACTTTGTAATCCATGGTTTACTTGACAGCATAGTAATAGATTCACTCATTAACAAAAGAAACTACAAACACAATTAATAAAAGAAATCAGGACATACATAAAAACTTACCGCGATCGTTCCCAAAATTGCATGCCATGATAGCAAGTGTTTGTAATCACAAATTGGAACCCAGAGTATATAAAATAACAGAGCAATAATAAAAATATGTATTAAGTTGTCGATTATGTACACGAAGTTTTTGCTCTCTTGAGGTTTGTATTCTGTGGTCTCCATATCACGAATGTAGAGCTCTATGTGGTAAGTATTTCTCCTAGTTTTTAATTTTACTATTCCTTGGGTTTCCCAGTTTCCTGTGGTAAATATAAACAACCAACAACGCCTTACGTCATGTGTGATTGTGATTATGTTTACTTTATAATTAAAACATGCTTTGTACTATATAATAATTAACCATGCAATTATTATGCAGTTTATTTGATTTTCTTATCATTTGTGTATACAACATGCGCTGTACTAACTAATGCAACCCATGCTAGAATAATACCGTTTTCTTGAGTGCAAAAAAATTGTAAGAAGTATATAGCAGATTATATTAATTAACGAGAAATCGAACGGCGCAAACTGCACTTTGATATTTTTTTTAGTTCTTGAAAAAAGTTTAGGTCCTAAATTTAAAAAAAAATCTTGCAATTTTTAAATGAAAAATATTATATATCTACAACCATTGATTAATTCATTCATTATGTAGGTAACTTTAGTAAAATACTATTGTATTATGAATTTATAATTCAACACTATTGTATTACGAGTCCATTATTCAACACAACTGTCATCATCATGAATAAAAATTTGTAAAGAAATGTTTTATTTAAAAAGTCGTAGATAAAACATCGTATTTGCCTCGCAAATAATGGCTATAATTCACTCGTATGATTATACACTCGCCTACATTATGTAGTGAATTTTTAAATAATTATTCAATTGGCTCATTGACCTATGAAACTTCTTGTTTTAAAAGATAACATACACAAATTGCAAAAGTAAAAGATTTTTGATAGTAGCTGTTATTAGTGAAGGATTAAAAATTATAATATTAAACCACCTTTTGGGGTGGTCTGAGGGCACTTTATTTTTAATAAATAATTAATCCATAAAAATTCGCGTCAGATATCAAATTTTAATCTTGTAGGGCCCTTCATGTAGTCAGAAATAAATTAACAAATTTCATTTAATAAGCCACTATGTTGAGCTCGCCAACTTTGAACGCTGTTTAAGACAGTCTCAAACAATTTTCGAAGCGTAAAGGCTATGTACTATGTATCATTTAAATTTAGTTAGCGCTTGTATATTCTAGTAGTTTTTAATGGATCATTTAGCTTCAATAATAGGAAAATAATTTGCATGTATTTTTTTGGTTGAAGCTAGCCACACCTTTCCAGGTACACAGCCTATTACAGTACGATGCAATGATGTCATTCCGAGCCAATCCAAACGCTCTTGTGTTAGACAAGGATTAGAAAGAGACACAACCGCATGTTCTTTGCTCGAATTTTTTGTCCGAAACAATTATTTTTCGTAAACGGTCATTAAAAATTAAAATTTGTTTGCAGATTATACATAAGCATAATTTTACACAATAAACAGTATAGTTATTTTTGTGGAAAAGTCCGTATAAATTTTCCCGAAAATTCGAGTGAGTGATATGGGCATCTGTTTCCTTAATGTCTTTGGAATTCAATGTGACGTCATGCCGCCATTTTAATGTGGAGTGTGGATGTAACAGGTTGTAGAATTTGTGTGTGAAGTGAATATTCGAATATTGTTAGCAGGGATTATAATCATACTGCAAATACATTTTAAACAATAGATTTGTGTTTTATACTTCTGTAAAAGGTAAGTTTTTACTTAAATCATCGTACAATGTAATACATTAGTTATTTATTTACAGGTATATACCTTTATGCGTTATGCAACAATATCAAAACAAGATGTCTTATCGGCTCCAAATTGGAAAACGTGGATTACAACATCGAAACGAATGGAACTGGTGGCTGGATTATTTTTAAACGATTATTGGTAAGAAAACTATACATAAGGGATACATCAATCTGCTTGTACAGCTAAGGACATCGTTTGGCCAATCAAACCAGTTAAAGCAGTAAACTAACTTCTCGCGATTTGATATTTTTAGTTATTTTCAGCTGATTACTTGGTTTTATTGGTTGAACGAAGACTTAAGCTAGATTCAGACTTACATAATTATAAGTGTAAGTGGCTAATTTAACCAACCAGCGATCACCGTTTGCACTTATAATTGAAATTGGAATTTTGTGGAAACGGTGGTTGGTTAACTTATCACTTATACTTATAATTGGCTGTGCAGGCAAAATGACATGCCCGGGATCTATACATTTGGGACACATCAGTCTGCTTGTACAGCTAAGGACATCGTTTGAATAATCAAATCCGTCAAAACAGTAAATTAACTTCTTGCAGTTTGATATTTTAAGCTGATTACATGGTTTCATTGGTTGAACGAAGACTTTGGCTGTGCAGGCAGAATAACATGCCCGGGATCTATACATTAGGGGCACGTTATTCTGCCTGTACAACCGAGTACATCGTTAGATCAATCAAATCCGTCAGCTGTAAACTAGCTTCCCGCGGTTTGATATTTTGTAGTTTTCAGCTGATAACATGTGGTTTGATTGGTTGACCGATGACTTTGGCTGTACGGGCAGAATGAAATGCCCCCGGGATCTATTTATATTTTCATTCTCTCTGTTCTCTGTTAAATTTGGCTGTATATTATAATTTGTAAGCATTAAATACCGCACACGCAGTATAATATAACCGAGACTATAACATGAAACTAACCGATAACTTAAAAATATCTGAAGTTGTGTAAAGCCCTATTTACACATACATTCTTCCATGTTTCTGAATCCTGAAATAAATTAAATTTACTGTTTTGAAGCTATCAATTTAGGGGCGCCGTTATTTGACAGGTAATTTTCACTAGGATTATTTTTCTTTGAATTAAGAAGCGTGAAAAAAATCCATGTGTGAACAGAGCTTAAAAGGCGTGATAGATATGTACTAACACACTAATTTGATGTGTTTAGTAGGTTTTAAAATAAATGTAGTTGAATTTATTGTTTTTGTTTGTGAAAATATCGGTTACGTTTCTCATTTTCTACAGAAATACTAATGGATTTGTGTTTTTTTTTAGATGGACCTGTAAATCTTCTATTGCCATCTTAAAATTAGTTTGATGTTGAACAAGTCCAAGAATGGATCAGAGCTTCACAGGAGTCTTGTTCAGATATTAAAAAAGCTTTAAGTCTTAAATTATGTAAGTTTATTACGTTTTATTATGTTTTAATTTTAGAATTATTATTTTAATGTCCAGAAGACTATTATTTCATTCGAAAGATCGAATAATAAATTTGTAGTTTATATTCTAAATAGCTCGAAATAACTTCATGATTGACTGCATTATGACAGCTCTGGTTCGAATCCAGGCAGTTACAGTTATACACGAGATGCTCTGCCTCCGAACATGGAAGGTAAGATGCTTCAGATTTTATTATTTTCATTTTAAACTCGAAATTTCATATAAAATATTTTTTCTACTCCCATGCTTTAATTTACTTATTATATATGCATTGTCTGTACTTGAATGACGTTCATTTCGATTTAGATTTTCATTTCGATACAAATTTTCATTTCGATACAGATTATCATGTAATCTTTATCGAAATGGATTCATTTCGATACAGATTATCATTTCGATACAGATTTTCATTATGAAACGCCCAAGCAAATTTCATGCAAATGAAGTTTTTTTTAAATGAAAGCATGGGAGTAGAAAAAATAGCGTATGCAACTCGTGTATAATGGCTATTAATACACTCGTATGAATTACGATACTCGCCATGGCTCGTATCGTAATTCCATACTCGCGTATTAATAGCTATTATTATAAACTCATTGCATAATATACTAATTTATATCAACATTGTCATTCTGCAAACCAGCTAGGAATTTAATTATTGTGTTTACAGTTTTAATTTTACAAGGTTAAATCAATAAGTAAAATTAAATATAAATAATTATAAGGTGTCTCTACTGTTGGGCTCCATATCACGCTGCTGTGGGTAGTACATATGAGACATTTCATTGTTATATATTTATTTTATTATTTTATAGTAATTTCGCGAAAATGTGGTTCTTGGTGTAAAGTTGTCTAAGGAAATGAATTTTGCTATTAAAAATTATTTAACCCTACTGATGAGTCCTCTTTTTAAAGATGTCTTTTCTCAAGAACTGCAAACATTTGTCATTTTGTATTTATTTCTGTAATTGGATGACCTTGGATGTGGCAGCATCACTTATTGTGTCTGTGAATCATTAATATAGATATCCGTAGTACCATGTGTGTGCGGTTATCAGCCATCTACTCATGGTTTGTTATTTTGTTATTATTAATGTTAGAAATATGTGAGACATCGGTATAGTGTGTGGGTATCAACCAACAACTTTACTCATGAATGTTTGTTATTGTTACAGATTATTCTGGACTTCATGTACAAAGTTTGAAGATTCTTCGGTTTGAAATTCTACAGTTGCAGTCTACAGTCTCTAGGAGAGGGAACATTATCTCCTGATGCTGCTAAATGAGTGAATCTTCTTCAGCTGGTAAAATAACCATTGATAAATACTTATAATTTTGTGACAGCTACCTCAAGCACGTTGCTTTTAGGTTAACAGCCCTCCGCCTGCGGTGTCGGGCGGTTACCAAGCAACGTGCTTTCGGAATGTCACAAAATAATTATTTCGTAATTATTATCAATGTCCTTGGGTTATTATAGCTGATAACATCTTCAAGTACGTTCTCCAGATGAAGAAGTTCCCTGATTGCTGAAAATACTTTTGGTTTTGAAGTATTGAAGGTATTCCCAACTCTCCAGCTCCACCAATGGATTGCAGAGATTCATGCAGAAATACAATATTAAAAAGGGACTTCATTTTGTTTATAAGCCAAATTATAAATACGAAATCTAGTAAACTCGGAAACTAAATGTGATATCAAAGTCTAGTTTGCGGCTTTGAATTCCTCGTAATTTTCTTTTTCTCGTTCACAAATAGTTAACTGTAAAACGCGACTGAATGTCGCTAGAGCTCACTTTGTGATACGCAACATATTTTTATAGAAGGTTGGTATTGCTAGTATCAGATGACATTTATTTCAATTGTTAAACGTCAAACTTCAGAATTGACAAATTTCAGTATAACCTCTAAATATGTTTTGCTTAATTAATTACTTTTTATTCAATAAAATTAATGACTCCACAAATAGAAAACATATGTTCAATATTTTCTATAATATCTATACTTATCACCTAGAATAGTTCAGTAATTATATACTTTTGCAGTGACAGCATAAATGACAATATTAATATCACCACCAACCAAAACGTTACATGCATAAATTGATAAATTTCCCTAAATCGACTTGTGTATATTGTGGCAGTATAATTTAAATTTTAATAATAAAAAGACACCAAATAGAAAAAATAGTATAAAGAACTCATTTTATAAGACTTTTTTCGCACTTGTCCTTTAGTTAACTCGCACGAGGGCTCGTTTTACTAAATTTGAAAACGTGTGAAAAAATTATGTCTTATAAAACTTGTTCTTTAATATACTATAGTATAATCCGCTACATTTTAGAAATATTTTAATTTTGACCCAAAAAAGTTACTAAGTGGTTAACCTTTGTTTTTTTTCGATTTTGGATCTAAACTTTGAGACGCTATATCTCGAAAACTAAAAGACTTATCAAAGCGCGGTTTGCGGCATATATTAATTATTTATTTGTGTGTTCAGGTATTCGATCCGTGGAGGCGGTTATCTTAAGAGGAGACCCTACTTACCATTCTTCAATTGACCACTGGCCTCCAATGAAGAAATGTCTGCTATTTATTGTATTTATTGATAGATCTATGTTTTTATATCATAAAAATTATATAATCGAGATGATTTAGCTGTATATATATTATTAATAAAAACAAATAAGTAATACTTACATCATTGTACTAATTTTATTTCTTAAACAACCCTTTGTACACTTCCTAAACCCTTACAGGACTTCTACGGTGAGAGTACACGGCCTTAAACCTAGGATACGAAATAATAAACAGTAAGTATAAATTTTATGATTTATTTAATGAAATACTTCAATACAATACACAATCTTATAAATACATTAACTTAATTAAACATTTTTAACATATTTAGGTTTATATAAGCTTCAAACGAGATAGGTGCTGCCATCTGTTGGTGGCAGTTATTTAAATGTACAATATATCTTAAACTAAGGGTTGAATGACTAAATGGGGTACATATTTGGATTCAGCGGGTTCGAATAAGGGGGTAGAGTACAAATAACCCCCTTGAAATGTTTATTTAGCATTAAAACATATTAGGGGTAAAATCAGTCCAAAATCGGTCCAAACTTTACAAAAGTTTTTGTCTAGTGATCCAGAAAATGAAGCAAAGTTGCAACTACGCTAGGAAAATATTAAACTGCAAATAACTCGAAAACTAAGGGTTGCATGGTAAAATGCGACGCATATTTGGATTCAGCGGGTCCTAATTGAGGGGTTAGACTACCCCTCTTTATCCTGCTACCTTTAGTTTACGAGATATAAGCATTTTAAAATTTTTCTAGCATAGTTGTAATTTTGCTTTAAAAATCGATGTATATCGTCAAAAAAATTGACACTACGCTAGGAAAATTTTAAATTGGTTATAACTCGGAAATTAAGGGTTGCACGGCCAAATGGGGTGCATATTTGTATTCAGCGGGTCCTAATTAGGTGTATATGATACAAACCACCCTTGAAATAAACGTAATTTTGGTAGTTTTTGGTGAAATTTGCTGACATTAAATAATTATTATCTCGTAAACTAAAGGGCTAAGGGCCAAAAGTTAAATACAAAGGTTGCGTAACTTTTCATTCTCTATCTGCCTGTCTATAGATAAGGCCGTTTTGGCCGATTTTTAATTATTTTTTTGATCTCCCACCATTCATGTTATCCTGATACAAACTTGGTGATTTTTGTTCGATTCAAATCTGAAGTCGACTGAGGGTAAAAATTTAAAAACGCTATTACGTAAAAACTAAGGGTTGGAAAGTGATTTACGGGTCATATTCGTACTCTACGCGTTGATTTGCACCAGTATGCATATTGCCACCCCTAATAGTTAATTAGCACCGGAGATATTCAACCCTTATTTGTATCTCCGGTTCTAAGGGTCGTATCGAAAAAATCTACATTGCATTCGATAGGGGATGAAAAACTGAGCATCATTTGCATTTAACTTTTTCCTCTACGACCCTCAGTTTAAGGGTTATGTGCAATCAAAGTGGTGAAAAAGTCGTCTAAACATAGTCATTAACCCTTAAACTAAGGGTCGTAGAGGAAAAAGACAAAGATGCTCAGTTTTTCATCCCCTATCGAATGCAATGTAGATTTTTTCGATACGACCCTTAGAACCGGAGATACAAATAAGGGTTGAATATCTCCGGTGCTAATTAACTATTAGGGGTGGCAATATGCATACTGGTGCAAATCAACGCGTAGAGTACGAATATGACCCGTAAATCACTTTCCAACCCTTAGTTTTTACGTAATAGCGTTTTTAAATTTTTACCCTCAGTCGACTTCAGATTTGAATCGAACAAAAATCACAAAGTTTGTATCAGGATAACATGAATGGTGGGAGATCAAAAAAATAATTAAAAAAACGGCCGAAACGACCTTATCTATAGACAGGCAGATAGAGAATGAAAAGTTACGCATCGTTTGTATTTAACTTTTTGCCCTTAGCCTTTTAGTTTACGAGATAATAATTATTTAAAGTCAGCAAAATTTCTCCAAAATCGACCAAAATTACGTTGATTTCAAGAGTGGTTTGTTTCATATACAAATAAATAGGATCTGCTGAATCCAAAAATGTGTTCTATTTTGCCCTACAACCCTTAGTTTTCGAGATATTTGCAGTTTAAAATTTTCCTAGCGTAGTATCAATTTTTTTGACGATTTTGTAGCAAAATTACAACTACGCTAGGAAAATCTTAAAATGCTTATAACTCGTAAATTAAAGGTAGTATGATAAAGAGGGTTAGTTTAACCCCTCAATTAGGACCCGCTGATTTAAAATATGCGCTCCATTTTGCCATACAACTCTTAGTTTTCGAGATATTTGCAGTTTAAAATTTTCCTAGCGTAGTGACAATTTTTTTGACGATTTTGCAGCAAAATTACAACTACGCTAGGAAAATCTTATAATGCTTATATCTCGTAAACTAAAGGTAGTACGATAAAGAGGGGTAGTTTAACCCCTCAATTAGAACCAGCTGAATCCAAATATGCGCCCCATTTTGCCCTGCAACCCTTAGTTTTCGAGTTATTTGCAGTTTAAAATTTTCCTAGCGTAGTTGCAACTTTATTTCATTTTCTTTACCACTTACTAGACAAAAACTTTTGGAACGTCATTACCAAAAGATGGCAGCACTAATCTCGTTTGAACCGATTTCACTCCTTCAGTTTTAAGGGCATGTGCTCTCAATGTAGAAGACCTGTAAGTGTCTAGGAAGTGTACTAAGGGTTGTTTTAGAAATAAAATAAGTTGAATTATTATATAAGTATTATTTATTTATTTTTATTAATAATATATATATATATATATATATATATATATATATATATATATATATATATATATATATATATATATATATATATATATATATATATATATATATATATATATATATATATATATATATATATATATATATATATATATATATATATATATACAGCTATTTTATATCGATTATTTAATTGTTATGATATAAAAACATAGTTCTAACAATAAATAGCAGACATTTCTTCATTTGGAGGTCAGTGGTCCATTGAAGAATGGTAAGTTGGGTCTCCTCCTGAGAAGATAACAGCCTCCACGAGTCGAAAACCTGGACACACAAAAAAAAAATTAATATATAAGAAATCCAATTAAATGATAATGAACGAATCAGGATGCACTTTTTTGGGTAAAACTTAAAACTAAGTAAAATAAGTATTTTAGTTTTCGAGATATGAGCTCTCAAAATTTAGATCCAAAATCGAAAAAAAAACAAAGGTTAACCACATAGTACTTTTTTTGGCAAAATTAATATTTCTCTAAAAAGTAACGGATTAGGTATACTAAGTAAATGACGAGGAATCCAAAAATCCAAAATCGAAAAAAAAACAAAGGTTAACCACTTAGTACTTTTTTTGGTCAAAATTACAATTTCTCTAAAAAGTAGCGGATTATACTAAGTAAATTACGATTGGAGCGAACATTACTTTGATCATCTCTTTTTTTCGAGATTGGGTCTCCAAGGTTTGTTTCATAAATTATTTGTCATTAGTTTTTAGCAAAGATAAAGTACAATAAATATTTCTTTTATTTCCAATACCCAGTACCACAATACAAGCATTTTGCTCGTCACCCAATTATTTCTATCTCACAGTTATTTTTACTACTAAGTAAAAAAATATATCTACAAATATAATTACAAAATACATGAATTTGAACTAATCTTTGTTCATATTATTACTGACTAATCATGTTAAAGCAACCAATATATTTACGGTATGAAATAATACTGACTTATTCTACGATTATATACATCTATTATTTTCATTCTGTATTATCAGTCAATAATTACTTAACTTAAACTCAATTGAAGGAATAAAAGATTGAACAAAACTCTAGAAATACCTAGTTCTTTTCTTCACGTTTATTTGACAAAGGAGAACAAACGCAAAGGACTTACTACTCCTAGAGTTATTTTTAATCCTATATTCCTTAATATTTATCTTCACTTGGGTTAGAGGTTAAAGGTATTTTACTTAGAGAAAGGAAAAATGGCCGCTACCGCGCAGCATGTACTATAACCTCATTCATGTCTACCGTATTTGTATGTTCTAAATCACTTCCTTTTTGAGTTGGACTCGTCCAAACAAATATTGGTTTCTGGTCAACTCGATTCTTTATGTAATATACCTCTACACTAGAATATTTGTAACTACAAAATTAAATGAAGAGAAAACTCTTATCTAGAATCATAAAACGAGAAAAATTTCATGCCTAAAATAACTCATACAGAAAAAAACATAAAATTAATGTAAAGGAATATTCAAATCTAGAAAAATAATGCGCCAGATTCTCAGGTGTACAATGTGTTTTGTAACGAATAAAACTATAATCAAATACATTCAAGTTGTAGTTGTAGTCTGATCATTAAATTTGAGATTACGATGTTTTTTCTACTCAGTGCTACCGACAGATGGCGCGCTGCACACAAGTTTTATTTTTAAATATTGGCGGTATTCGGTGGTCTTGATAATTTTCATTAATTATAATTCCGGGAAGTAACACTTTATAAACTAAATTTTATTATTTTTAACACGTTCGCGGACAAAGCGGCATATGCCGCCCTACATCCAGGGACATGACGGTATATGCCGTCGAACTTTATTTCGTTTTCGTGGTACAAAGCGGCAAATGCCGACAAAAGTGTACGGGGTTTCCATTTAACTTAAGTCTGTTGTCCCTGCAGAACACATAAAAAAATTATCATGTCCCAGCATACGTCTTCTTGGATTTATTTAATTTTTAAAATAAGTCGGTGTCCAGTAGAAAGTTCACAATTTTTGCTACTGTTCGCGAACGTGTTAAGATGATTTTACTCTGAAGTGTCTAGAAAAGCCAGTGTTCTTTGCATTTTTCCTGATTGACTACACTGGGAAATTGACATTTCCGATTGTCAATTGCGTGTTTAATATGTCATTTTCTAGGTGATGAGTACAAATTATTTTACAATGGACCATTATCAGGAAAAATGAGCCATCTATTGAATTTTTTGAAATAAAAATTGTTTCGTCTTTCAGCTAAGTTCATAGCTGTCAGTCTGTCAGCTGACATGGTGAGTTAGTAGAAGGTATTTTAAAAACTGTGTTATATGTTTATAAATATGAATTCTAAATAGAAAACTAAGTTAAACTACATTTTTTTACATAATGAAAATCCAAGATAATAAATGACAGCTAACAAAATTAACTACTATGAAGTACTTCACGATAAACATAGTAAATGTCTCACTCTGATTCAGCAAGCATGCGCATAATCAACACTGCAAATCGTTCATTGCTGGAAAAATTCCAACACTTTTTTCTAGATTTGAAAATTCCTTTACAAACGTTTTCTGCATCCGTGGTGTTCTAGATTTGAATTTTCTAGTTATGTAGGTGTCTAAATTTTCGAGTGTTTTATTTCTACGCAAGAATTCTCTTGTAGTTAAATTTTCTAGCTTAGTTTTCCAGAATTAGGTAGGCACCCATGTAAGATACTTGAAGATAATTTACTCAGTCGTATTAGATTTAAAGTTCGGGGCCAGAAGATTTTCTCCGGACGTATTTGTTGAAGTAATCCGGTCGCCAACATTTACAAGAACCTGGAATGAGGAACCAATCGTAGTAGAGTCGCACTTGGAAGCAGCCGAAGTTGTCGACGCCATCGCAATGCGTCGGTTTTGACGTCGTCTGGACATCTGCTTTCGTTGCTTGCAAGCCGGCGCGTTTGTGCAGGTATTGTTGGTAGGCCTGAAATCATTTCGTATTTTTAATCATATATTTTTCTATCCTAATTGGAAATGGATTCAACACCAGTAAATAAAACTCTAGTATAGTCATACGCAAAAAAATGCAACTTCAGAAGATGTAGTTTTAGCAAATTTATAAATACATGCATCAAGATGTATTCACAAGAAAATTCAAATTAACAATCTTTTTATTTTCCTGGTACCCATTCAACAAGATTTACTCCCAATAATAGAATGGTAGAAGTTATTATAGTAGAATTGAACCACTTCGACCGATTAGTCTTGGTGCAGCCAGAACTCAATCCGTGCGAAGACCTTTGAAATCAAAAGCGGCATCGGAGATTCTTTTTGCAACCAGGGCTACATTTAAGACAATCAAATGGTCAAGAGTCTGAGTGCGATTTAATTGCAAGATGTTTTAGAATTTAACGACAATCACACACTGCCGGCCCGGAGACTCGAACCACGGAACTCCGGGTTCGTACGTCATCACATGCAGAGAGCTGTGCTTTAACTCGCGCAGCTACTGCAGGTATTTTATTACTTATTACTACTTTTGGTGTTGTATTTTCCTGTGTATGAATATTCTAACTCTTTATTATCTAATTCTTTTTAATCTCTCTTACTTGGAAGTCTTGTACAGGAGGTGGTGCAGACGCAGACACAGGACTTCTTTGGGGGTTGTTCGCATCAGCACCTGTGAGGACGGTGTCCGGGTAGTAGATTTCAGCCACCAGGAGGCTTGACCACCTTGGAGATGACAGGCAACCACCGTCCAAGTAGTGACACCGGGATTGCAAACATCTACAAACAAAGAATTACAATAAAATGTGCTCAAAATCAAAATGATATATAACTGTGTTTGCTTGGAGGTTTATTGACCAAAAAAACTGTTAAGTAATTCTTAAACGTTACTAGTGAGATAGTGAGTAATATGTAACATAATTGACTGAAAACAATAGTATAAAGTATGTATAATTCAATTTAGTTGTAGATAAAAGTTAATATTGTTGAATTTTTGGCTGAAAAGTATCTTAATAATAATACAAATTCTATAAACTATAACATTCAACAGGCAGAAGTAATCTTTCCCGCAACGCGTTGCATGAAATAAAACTGGTTCCAATTCTTGCAAGCTTGCAAAGCAATTACCAATTGTATGCTTGACATAAACGTTAAAATAGATAACGTTATATTTAACTGACAGTACTCAGGTACCTATCTGATATTTACATTTTACATAGAAATAAACACTGCACTTCCTCAATATAAAATAGGTGAGCTATACCCTGTTCCAAATAAGAGTATAGTACATGACGCTGCGGAGCCAGCCCGTTTTACACACATTAAATAGAAATTTAAACGTAGCGCGGTATTTTTGAAATGTTATGTTACTACTACGGCGTTCGACAGCTAAATAATGCGCGCATATCACAAATTTCTCGCTGATGTAAACTTGGTTTCCGGCTAGACCAATCAGAACGCTGAAATCGTAAGCCCTATCTTGCCCCATACTATATTCTTATTTGGGACAGACCTTCTAGCATATACTGACTAGAGAAGTAATTCCCTATACCAATGCATAGCGTGTTGTGACCGGAAGATATGCAGTAGGGGGGACTTGCGGGGCTGGAAGTCATGGTGTATTGCGGGCAGCGTTTTGCTGTTATTTTGTGTTACTTCTTGTTACACATGTCATTTTACTATAACCTTAAGTTCTGCATTTACTTTGTGAAAAGTTTTATGAGATTTTGTGAGTATTATTTCACTTTGTGAAATAATACTAAGAAATTACGCATCCCTCAATACATCACGGCTTCCGACCCCGCTAATCTCTCCTACCGCATATCTTCCGATCACAACAAACGCCGTAAGGCGGCCTCTAGTCAGTATATGCTCGAAGGGACAGACTATAGTTCCTTTTAACCTTCAAATGACTTAGAAACGTCAACTGTGTATGAAACAAATGTCAAAATGCGCGAACGCGTAATTAACAATGTTTCCGAAATTATTATTTCTGTCATAAGCCTGTTAGTCTACAATTGAATTATGTGCACAAATATACAAATTAAATTTCAAGTAGTTTTTCGTCCCTATGTTTTGGCACCTCTTTGAAATAATACATTTTTAAGTTTGCGACTTTCCAATTTTGATTTGACCTGATTATAATTGTAGTATTGTTGTATAAACTTAACAGAGAAGTCATAATTACACATTAGTAACATTATGTGTACGTCTTCTTATTTTTTACTTAAGTAGTATGTATCGTGTAATACGGTAATTCGGAGACTAGCTCCGTGCTGCCACCTATGCTAAGTTTTGCGCTACGGATCCCATTAAAGTAAATTAAATCACCCCTCTCACCTAGTAACTTCAACAGTTTGGGTAAAATACCCCTCATAGGGAATCTGCACGACGTATCTCCACACCCCCTGGTAGTTCTTGGCGAACACGGGGGTGGCGTACTCGACCTTGGCGGGGCAGGGGGTGGGTGGGCCCTCGTACTTGGGGGGCGGAGCTGGTTCCTCACGTCGCTCGGCGGCTAGCGGTGCCGAGGCCGCGGGCGACAGAGGCTCGCCGTTGATGGCCTTGTACAGCATGCAGAACACGCCGCCCTGGTCGCAGAACTTGCGCCCGTCCCGCGGGGTTGAGGTCTCTGGGCTGCGCTTCAACCGGTCGCTTCTGAAGGGGGAGATGCTGAAAACGAGGAAGGAAATTATTTGTTAATTATTTAAGGACAGTTTCATGAACAAGAAAGGTAACTACGCGAGCCGAAGACGAATATTGTAATTATTTAAGTTAAACTCAAGTGGAATATATTTATCTACTTTATCTACGATCATAATTTAATTAATAAATACTATTTATATATCGCCTCATCAGATAATCTTTAAGACTTGTAGGTACGATAATGATTGCTTACGATCTGTATTGCATCCAAATTTTAAAGATTTTTTTGCACAAATGACAGAGTAATGTAATGTATATTCTTGTTAAATAAATTTTAAAAATAGAAACCATTTCTGAGATACCTTGCATGATTTATATAATATATTATAAAAGATACTTACGTGTTTTGTGAAATAAAGTCATCTTGTAACTGAGCAACTTTAGGCAATGTCTCATCAGCCTTTAATATCGGCAGAGTTCGACTTAAATACTTTAAAGTGTGGTTCCTTATCAGTTCACTGTAAAAGAATAAAACGTATTGAATAAACAAACTATAGTTTTACGAAAAAAATTAGTTTGAAATGAAATGATGTCTATTACGCATCAAAATAAAAACAAACTACATTGCACAAGAAGAATACTACTATTGATATTATTTAATAAATATCAGATTATGTGAATCACATATTTTATGTCACTTAATAATTAATTTTTTTGATTGAAGTGAATGGACTAATAAGCACATTAATTGCCAAAATGAATAAATTATGTCACAACCCATACAACACAAATACGTCGTTAATGGCCATTTGAATCGCCCCACTTAAATTTTAAGTGTCATTTAAATGAAAAACATCGAATCGAATTAATGACAGCAATGTTATTTCTACGTTTGACAATGTGATTTTGATTCGATATTGTTCATTTAAGGAAAACTTAATATTTAAGTGGAAGCGGTGCAACTGGTCATAAGACGTCTTTTTAATGTCCATGTCTTTAAAACGTCTGATCCAAATGTGATTACAAAGACGTCACATACGTGTGTTATGTCCTCCTTTCTAGATGTTTAAAACATCTTATTTTCATCCATGCAAATGACGTCTATTTAATACCTTTTCGCCAGTCAAATGATGTCCTTCTTAATAAAATTGTGACCATTATACGACTTAATTTTGATCAATATAGGATTCCTTTATGTCATACTCATAAACCAAGATGAATTTTGAGATAAATATAGAACTCCTATATATTATTGTAAGCGGGAGATTTAAAACTGGACAACATAATGACGACTTAAAGACTACCGCATAAAACGTCTAAAATTCGACCAATACTAGTCTCCTTATGACGTCTATAAGACAGTAGCAAGACGTATGTCTTACAGACGTTAATACGATCGATGTGTTGTATGGGAAGAGACTAACCGAAAGATTATTTTTGCAACCATAACTAAATTTAAGACGGCCAAGTGGTCAGCTTGAAGCATCCGAGTGCGATTTAATTGCAAAGACAATGACACACTGCCAGCCGAGAGGCTTGAACCTTGGAACTCTGGGTTCGTACGTCATCACAGCAGAGAGCTGTGCTTAAACGACTAAGGCGGCTGCACAATAGCACTAGAACGAGACCGTGAACGAGAACGATAAAAAAATGAATTCCATACTTTTAAATGTAGGCATGCACAACAAGTCTCCGAGAACGGAGAGCTTCCCGTCGCCCGAGAACCAGAACGGTAAAGTTCGCCAAGATTCATCTAACCAATAGGAAGAAAGCATGACGTCATTCTTCAGTTTATCTTCTATCACTTGTCATATTTTTGTGTGGTTAGGTGGTTTTATTTTCATGGATTGGGTTATGAAAATGGAAATAACAGAACGAAATGTTACCGGAATTGTACATCTGAAAGCATTTTTGTTTCCGTTCCCGTTCTCGTTATCTTTCTCGTTCTCGTTCCAGAGCAATTATGCAGCCGCCTTCAACAATTAAAACTTACAATGGGTACGGCGAGCCTAGGATATTCTGCCCCATAGGGTTCCTAGGAATGGTCCCTTTGTTCAGATCTCCACACAGGTTGAAAGGGCTGACATGAGGAGTTTTGATGCCGTCTTCTCTGCAGTCTATGCTCGCATAGGTGTACGGCGGAGGCCTGACCTTGGGTGGTTCTGCATTCGGAGACTCGATGAAGGCGTAGTAGCCCTCCGGAGGTTCTTCTGTCGTTGTGGAGGACTCTGTTGAGCTCAGAACTGTTGAGACTGACAGGGATATCACCTGGAAACAAACAAGTTCATTAGAATTTCATATTTATATATTATGTATTTTTATTCTTGTGTTCTAATTTGTTTGTAACTATTACATTTTATTTATTTATTTGCATTTTTCGTATGTTTTAGTCTTGTTGAGCCCAGTTCGCACGAGGAGTCCACCAAGATTCTGAATCCTGCAAAAGAAGAAGTTTTCTTCTTTCTATTGATAATTACATGGTTTTGAAGCAATCAATAAATTATAAATTCTTCTTTTCCAAGACTTATTGAAGATTCAATTTAGCGGCACCGTAATTTAACAGATAATTCTCACTAGAAAGAAAAAACTTGTTCTGTACCAGGATACAGAATCTTGGTAGAATCTTCAAAGAATCCTCGTGCGAACAGGGCTTTATTGAGCTCTGGCCCGTAAAAAATAAAATAATAAATAAATAAATTAGTTATATGAAGCACAATTCATACCAGAAAATTTAATTATTTAAAAACACATGTTTTTTTAATTTTTATTGCAGAATATTATGCAAAACAAAAACAATTTCTTAAAAATTTACAAAACTGTGTGCGGTTTATATAATATTTAAATATTCAATTTATTTAAATGACTTATTATTTATTAAGTCTGGCATAATTAATTAGCTATAAATTCAGAGGTACAAAAAAGAATAAGTACCTACAAGATGTAAAAGAATTTTCCAAAATTAGTACTCAACTTTACTGATCACGGAGCTGAAATCTTTTTTAAAATGTCGCAATTTTAATTTTCAAGTTTTTTTAATCAAGCAGTTTTGGGCCACTATTTTCATATATAATACCAATAGTGACTATGATTTTGCCGACAATTTTGCTTTAGAAAATAAACACTAGAAAATTTAGAAAATAAGCACTCGTGTTTATTTTCGACGCAACAAGCAGTCGTGACGGCAAAAATTACCAAAAAGTCATACTCACGTCACGTATGGTATTCGGCTTGACAATTTTCTCGAATTATTTTATTTATTCCAAAAAAGTAATTACACTGACAATTTTCACTAGTGAAAATTGTCACTGTAGTTCGTCTGTGATTGGTACAATTTAGCAAAATACTGTGTTTTGATTGGATGAAAAACTATGAGTGGAATTGTCTAAGTAATTTCACAAATTTGGTTAATTTTTAATTGCACAAGTAATTCGAGCATTAAAAATTTATATAATTTCATTCATAATTTAGTCACATCCAATATACAATCTTCAATCCAGTAGTACCAAAAGTGAAATATAAACTGACCTTAAAATTTAAAAAAATATATTTTCGAGTTGTTGAGTTCTATAAACTATAAAGTCATTAAAATATATGTATGAATTTGTAAATCACCCTGTATCTTCTGTATACTAGTCTAAAAAACAAACATAAACCTTTTCTGGTTCGTTCTGTGGTTGAACTATTGACTCAATTTATAATTACCCATAAAATCGGTCTGTTAGTATCTAGCATGCAGTTGGGATCATTAAAGTCAACCAGACACTGAATAAAATTGTTAATGATAGGTATTTATTTTTAAGTCGACTGACCCCTATTCTACTAACTAAATAACAGACAGAAAGGAGAATTGTTCATTGTTAAATCCGTTCTAAATCCTAAATAGCTGATCGCTGTGTCATCTTCAATCATTCAGAACATAAAATATTCAAATTCTGATAGCATATAATTATTAATAATAACATATTAAATTTGGACGTTTCAATTAGTATTTTTAATATGATTAAATTAAATTAAATTAAATTTAAAATACTAATTCTGTGATATTTAATTAGGTTTGCCAACATGATCATTTCTAGCGGTCAGAATGTGTAATGGGATCTGATTTAAATGTAAAAAATACACTTGAATACTATAAATAGTAACTCAAATTGAAATTTAGATATATCTAAGTCGTTATGTTCCATAATTTACTTTTAGATCGAAAAGGGAGATCGTCGTTATAAATAAATAATTTCACAATATATGAACACAGTCTCGTAGTGCATCTATTCATCGTCATTATTCAGTTTATAAAACATGTCGATTTTTACTCATTTCTCCTAAAATTAAAATAACCTATATCTACATTGACGACAGTTTTTCTGAAACACTTTTAAATTATTTCACAGTATTATTTACCTGTTACTTTTTAATGTACTAATAAGTTTACGCTATATTTCTTTATCACTATATAACGCACAAATTATTAAATTTAAAAAATACTATACAGTGACAGCAAGTGACAGAATGAATGAGTATATCGGCATTGACCAGCAGAGACACCTAGGAACACCTATGAACTAATTACAACTTCTGACCGGGGTTGTCAATGAAAAACGTGGCCAGTAGATAAACCTAATTATTTTTTAACCATGGGTTTAGGTATATACGTCGTTTAGATTGCAATTTATTTTGCGAATTTTGAAAAAATTATTTTAATTTTTTCCTGATATTATGAAACACCTTGTACGTATGAAAAGGCGTGATAGATTATGTTTTTGAACAGGGCATAGAGTTAGTACTATAATGTTTAAATTAGGACTGTCAAAAGTATTCGGTTAACCGATTAACCGGTTAATCGTTAACCGGTTAAATGAAAGGTCAGTATTCGGCTAACCGGTTTTATCCGGCTACGGTTAACCGGTTTTAACCGACTACGGTTAACCGGTTTTAGCCGGTTACGGTTATCCGATTTAAGCCGGTATTTAGTCGGTTTATATGGTTTTCTGCGGTAATTTAACCGGATTCGGTTAAAACCGATTAAAATACCGGCTAAAAGCCGGTTAAAACCGGTTAAAAAACCATCTAAAAGTCTGTTATATAACCGGTTAAAAACCGGTTAAGAAACCGGCTAAAAACCGGATATTAGCCGAATAAAAGCCGGCTAAAAACCGGATAATAGCCGGTTAACCGGTTTTTCTGTTAAAATGTTCTTACGAATTTAACATCTACAACCTTATTTTTATTTAAACTAGTGCTGTCAAAAATCGTTCAAATCGCTAACCGGTTAACCGTAATTTTACTAACCGGTTAACCGGTAAACGATTTGAACGATTTTTGACAGCACTAGTTAAATAAAAATAAGGTTGTAGATGTTAAATTCGTAAGAACATTTTAAATGAAGAATGAAATTCGCAACAGCAAAAACAAACATTACAAAATTTAATAAAGCATGAATTACGTTGATGCAATAATTAGTTTATAAACTCATAAGCACAAATTTAAAATTTACATTAGTAATTAAGCGTACAGTACTAATACACGATCAGCACTGTATTATTACTTAGCGGTTTTTCTCCACTCGCAGTTAAAAACAGTTCATTGAATTATAATTGCTTCATGTTTCAAGTAAACCTTAGTTCCTGTATCAAATTATATTTCATAGTTTTTCCTGTGGAATTTAACCAAGCAATCTAAAAGTAATAAGTGCTGCATGAATGACGAAATTTGATCACATTTTCGTGAGATTCTTTGTGATTAGGTATTTGATATTTTGTTTTTTATACAACATGTAGAAAGTTTAATTGTTGTGCATTTGACAATAAACAAAAGTGAAAATGTGTGTAACTATTAGATAAAGTATTATAAATCGATTCTTTCAGCTCTTTCTATTTGATATTGAAATAGTTTACGACAGAAAAAATATAGGACATGGGACATACTGTATTTTTTTTAGAAAACAGTATTTTTGTAATCGTTTTCGAGTACCTTATGGTTGGTCAACCAGGTTCAAGTTCACATAACAAAACAAATTAACACGTAAATGTTATGAACTGCTGTCAATTTTCGGACGTTTAAGTACAATTAACATAAATTATTGATCTTAAAATAACTACGAATTTAAATTTAGGTATTTATTCTTTAATTTAGATATTATTATGGAATTTATTAGTAATTAATTATTTAAACTGCACAAAAATGCTCCTTGCGTTGTACCTTACCTACTCTACTAACAATAACAATCAGGAGAGTTGACGGCTGATAACCGCACACATGGTATAATAAATAATATACAGGATGGTTAACAACTTCGTGCATATAATTTGATCGGTATTTGGAAGTACGATAGTAGGTACCTACTTTTAATTTGCTGATCATGGAATATAGTTATTTATGTAACAAGTACGCAGTTTGTGTATGTGTTACATACAATTTTTTTTAGTAATGCTCTCCAAATTTGTTTATTAACTATACGAAATTATTCTAAAATATAACTTCAAGGAGGTTGCTGACCATATATTAACATGTTGATGTGAGGTTGAAATTTATACAGTGCCTTTATTACACTAATGAAATTCTAATACATTTTTTTTTAATTTTCGTCTATCCGGTTTTTGATTGAATGTTGAAATTCCGCTCGTTTTACATGGACTCTTATGGCAATTTTTTACATTTTGTTAATACTTTTGTCTTGTCAATTCTATATCCATACAATGGAAACATTGGTAATACTTAAGGAGGTTGGTAACCATATATTAAAATGATGATGAGAGGCTGAAATTTATACAGTGCCTTATTACACATTGAGATTCTAAAAAAAAATATTTTTTATCTATCCGGTTTTTGAGTAATTGGATGTTGAAATTACGCTCGTTTTACATGGCCTTTTATGGCAATTCCCTAAATTTTTGTTTTGCATGCTAACTATGTGATAAAATGATGAAAAATTTATAGAACTTGTATTAATATTTCCTAGAAACCTTCAAAAATAAGTTATATAAAAAAATGTAAGCAAACCAAGCATTTTTTGATTAGTGAATTAATAATTTTTGTAAAAATATATCACCGCAACTGAATGAATTGCAATGATATCAGCCAACGTGCGTTGAGCGAATTTTGTTTTACATTATCAAAAATATTTTTATTTTCATATCTGCCCCAAGGCTAATGTCTAGGTACGCCATTGCAGTCGTCCCCAACCTCCTTAAGTACTGTTTTCCTTAAAATATTAAGGTGAAGTCGACGGTGTGGTTACCGACATTTGCAGTTTTGCAAATATTTCAGTTGGAAAGCTAAATCAACTACTGCAACTGATTAATTAGATTTTCTCACTTTCGGAGCATCTTTTGAACATGGGCAGGTTAACATTTGTAAAGTATTGTGGGCACTGTTAGGGAACTCGCATTTTCGCCACCTCGCAAACGCGTTCCCTAACAGTGCCCACAATACTTAACCTGCCCATGTTCAAAAGATGCGACGAAAGTGAGAAAATCTAATGAATCAGTTGCAGTAGTTGATTTAGCTTTCCAACTGAAATATTTGCAAAACTCCAAATGTCGGTAACCACACCGTCGACTTCACCTTAAATGCGAATTTTGGTGGTATACTTTGTCCCAGAATTCGGAAGAGCACCTAGAAAAGTCCCATTTATACAGGGAAAATAAATTGAAGTATAATTTGGCGGCAAATTTGAATCACTTACAAATCAATGTAATATTTGAATTACAAATCAAATAAAAACGATTACCTTTCATTTTTATTACTTGTTCCTGATTTATCCATTGTTAACCTTAACAGTTTGTTACTTAATGCAATTTACACGCAAATATTCTAACCTATAAAAGAACTGTCACATTTTGTAAACACTGGAGCTAAATTACTGGGTGTAAATATGGCTCAGAAATGAGCAATCTGATTGGTTAAAAAAACGCGGGAAATTTAATAAGCTCCTCCGAATTCTGCGACAATGTATAGACGACATAAACTAAACGGTTTGCAACTGATTACTTTAGAAACACGTTTACGTTTACTGTTTTAATTTGGCGGTTAACACGGCGAAATGAACCTGCATTTAACATAACTGCTTTTATTCTGGTTTATATGAAACTGCAGAAAATATTAGTAGGTCTCTAAGTATGTTGCGCTCCAAAATAGCAATGTATGCAAATGTATCTTCCTTAACTTGGAATCCCAATTTCCCGTTACTGTATACAGAACACACGTGTAACTGTAAAACCGTATATCTCACATGTCACTCTGTGCAGACACTACTCATGTTATTATACTTCGCAACAATGTCAGTTTATTACATACTAGAACACTATTGTCATTTATATTTAATAACAAGAGCAGTAGTCAATGTCAGTATATTATAAGACATTTTAATGGCATATAGTCTCACTTATCGTTATCACGGAACTGAATAGTTATTTACGAACCAATTGCGGGCAGATTTTTATCCCATGAGGGGTTTCATTTACACAAATGCTGGGATGGTGTCTTCCCGCAAGAGGTTTGTAGTTTGTACAATGTTTTTTGTAACGAATAAACTATAATCAAATGCATTCAAGTTACGAATATACAATAAATTTTAAAAAAAAGGTACACATGTCATACCAGTCACCTGTTGCTAATCATTTTGTTGATTTGTACAATTGTATAGTACGAAATAGTAATTTCGTTTTCATTGCGTATAAAATAATATTATGTTGACAGTTACATTTAAAGTTAATATAAAAGACCATTAGGAAATATTTTTTTTCTTGACTGATGTTATTTTAGGATTGAAAAGAAATTACTGGGATGCAGTCAAATAATTTTATTATCTCACTCTAAATAATAATAAAATTATTTGACTGCATCCCAGTAATTTCTTTCCAATCATAAAAGACCATTTTGACAGCTGCTCCCTGACAAATTCATTTGTTATGGATGCGTCTATTGCGTGTTTAATATGTGTTTTCCTAGGTTTAGAGTACAAAAAAATGTTTTTGTTTCATTACCAGTAATTTGAGGACTAGACTAAAGCCAATTGTACATACTCCACTTACTGATAAAAAACTGGAAGAATTTTTTTCTAGATTCGCAATTTTAATTTCCAGGTTTTTACATTAAGGCGGTTGCACAGTCAAATTATAGGTTTTGCTGAACGCTCTGTATTACTTTAATAAAGAAAGATTTAAATTATATACAGGGTGAGTCATCGAAATGCCCGTCGTCGATATCTCCCTTGTCGTTAAAAATACAGCATCAATTTTTTAACAGAATTTTTCGTCTACTCAAGGAGCATAAGTTAAAATTATTTTCACATATACAGGGTGTTACATAACGACTTGGCAATAATTGTTCGTCGTTTTTTAAATGAAACACCCTATATATTTTTATATATTTTGAATTGTATTTTACTTACCTATACGAACATATAAATTTCATTTTAGTTTTCCGCGGCGTTGCCAAGTTATTCAATTTTTTCTCTAAAAAATGCCGAATACACGTATTGCTTTATAAAGGCGTACTGAAGTTATTTTAATAGTAAAAATTATGAATTTTTTTTTCTGTACAACTGTAACTATACTCTTTGTTCTGACATAACTTTTTTTAAATGTTCTTATACAGGGTGTTCAGTACAGAGAATCAAATTGACTCAATTTCAAATGGCTATAACTCGTCATTTTCAAATGGAACATCCTATATTTTATTATTCTGTTGTGTGTATTTTTGCATCTTCTTATGTTATAAAAGGTGTCCTATGCCTAAAAACATTAATTTAATTAATTTCGAAATTGTATATGTGAAAATAATTTTAACTTATGCTCCTTGAGTAGATGAAAAATTCTGTTAAAAAATTGATGCTGTATTTTTAACGACAAGGGAGATATCGACGACGGGCATTTCGATGACTCACCCTGTATATATGAATAAATAAATTGAACACTTTTTGAATTTTGTATTCCAGAAAATTAAATTTAAAATGGATCAACACCAGTCGTCAAAATAGCGAAAATAAACATGCAGTTTTCCCCATAAAATTGGTTTAAACAATAAAAAATTTTAAACAAATAAGACGTTTTCGAAAAGCTTGAAGTTGCCCTCTTTTTGCTCTAATGCCACTTTTTAGAATTTTTATGTAGGATTGTATTAAAATTAGACGTTTAGCCATGCACATACAAAAAATTGAAGAAAAAAACTAAAAGAAACTGGCATTAGAGCAAAGAGGGAGCATCCTTAAACTTCAAAAATATCTTAGTTAATTCGAAAATTTCAATTCTTACTTCAATCTTAATGGGAAAACTAAACATACTTTTCACCATTTTAACGGCTAGAAGCCAACCACCTTATGTATTACCAATGTTTCCATTATATGGATATGGAATTGACAAAAGTATTGACAAAATGTAAAAAATGCGAGCACAAGACCAGAACAGAATATAACGGAGAACCGGACAGAAATGTCCATGGAATGTTGTGTACTACGTGCTCACTAACAGACCGAGTCAACAACATACAGTAATTTGATTTACGAAAGGAAAATGACACCGTTAATATATTCCTTGAATGCTTTGCCGTTGTCAAACTCCAAAAACAAAACATTCCCAAATCGTCATAAATATGCTTATTAAAATAAACGTTTTACCCCAATCATTGAAACGGAATGTTTGAAATATCTGTATTGTCATCCATCAGAAAAGTACGATGAACATAAATACCGAATGGGGGTTTCCAAGCCTACAGCTTTTAAAGAAATACTTATTGGATATTAATTTTCTGCATCCTATAAGTTATAGGAAAGTGATAATTATTGTTAATTTATTACCGACTTATAGAAATTAAAATGTAGCTCTTTTGAAACGTGCATTAAAATGCGCCATGTGTGACGCAAACGGCACTGGATATACCGTGAGTAGATTTGTTCGCGTAAGTCCGTTTTTTGTCGTTTTGATTACGGAATGGACGACGGATCTTTGTTGAAATAAGGTAATCGTATGCGGTCCTTGTCAGCGCGGTGAACGTATGTTCTCAGTGCCGATGACGTCACACACAGTACCGTTTTTCGCGGCACCCATTTAAACTTTATGAACTTGTCTCTTAATTCATGATACATTTTGACTTAACATTATTAGAATGTATTGTTTTTAGACGTAAAATTAGCTTTTATTTTAAATAAAGTACTCTTGCAGAATATAGTTTCAATAAATTGTGGTCATTGTGAAGTCTAGTCCTTACCAGTTTGGTACTACTTCAAAGTTTGAGGGCCACTGGTCGTAGTCGACGCAAAAATTAAGCAGATTCAGATTAATTTAATTTTAGTTATCTATTACACCAAAACATAATAAGGCATACGGATTAAATAAGTAAGTAGGTATAAAGTTATCTATTTTAATTTGTTTTTAAAAGTAAACAAACTTAATATAAGTACGGAATTATTCAATATCAATATTTGAATTGAATAATTTATTATTTTTTTTATTAAATATTATTGGGAGACTACAGTAGCACTAACAATGGACTTTAAACTTCAAAATTCTTGCCTTAAATTTACCAAAAAACAGCACATCAAAATTTGTATCATTATTTTTATACACCCAGTAAAAAGAGACTAAACAATACGATTAGGTATTATTTCTAAAAGCAAAGAACATTCAGGGCATTAAATCTTAAATCTTAAATATTTAAAGACTTAATATAATATTGAATTCAGACCGAGATTCAGACAAACCATGTTTCATTTAAAAATTTGAAGCAATTTAGCGTCTAATTACCTTAATTACATTTTTGTTATGAAATCAAATTATTTAATACACGCATCTGTTTATATTCTTTCACTTTCATTATTGTTACGTGAAATGTTTATCTTTACTGCTAAATTAGGTTAAAGTTTACATTTTAAATTAACTTTTCTGGTTATTATGTTTGAAATATTCATTAAAAGGCTTTATAATATACACATGCATACAATTTATGAGAAAAAATTATGATAAATTTAATTAGGCAATTTTGCTAGTAATTAATTCATAAAACTATCGCTAAAATAACAAAACATTATCTCAATAATGTGAGAAAACACACACTTTGCAAGTTTTTTATACAGTAATTGAAGTAAATTACCCCATTTTTACTGAAAATTATTAATAATAACTCTGGACTTTCTAAAATTAATTTTCTTCTTAATATCATATTATTAAGCTCCCTTGTTAGTTTAACACTTAATATTAACTCTGATTAATTTTTTACAACTCTTTGAAAATTGAATTTCACATGCACTGGATATTGCAATAAAAACTTTTAATTAATGATCCACTCATAGAAATGGCGATTAGTTCATTAATAATAGAATTAAATTTTGACATTTTGTAATTACTATTTTGATATAATTAATATAACCTATCTTATTACACTATCATTATTCAAAAATGTTATAACTGTTGGCAAATGTAAAACATAAACCTATAAACATAAATTAAAGTATGTCAAATACTCTTAATTCTGATAAGAGAATAACTGCATTTTTAGTGATAACATCCGGACTGCAAATTAACCTAACTAAACCGGAAATCAAACTGACGTAAAAAAATATGTATACGCTTGATAATGTTCTGGTGATATACCGGTGTCTAAAAAACGCTCACTTCAGTATTTAAAGCAAATATTATATTTTTTTGTAGCTAATATTATCTACATTTTATCAAGTGACCATAATGCATTTTTTTAGTAGTTCTAATTTTCGACAATAAATTGAAAAACCTAATCTTTATTTTTGTATATTTTCAAAAATATTTTTTTTGAGATTCAGGACATTGAAATATAATGTATATCTATTTTATGGCACATTTTTAACACTCCGTATATTTGACAGTGTGTGGTTGTCAGTTGTTGTAAATTCACTCGTGGTTGTTAATGGAGAGAACTCCACAAGGAAGGTTTTTGTTCAGCCAATCTGGAATGTGTACCAGACAGAATTGGAACTTAAGAGGCCCGTCTACCTCCTAAAATCCAGCACAAAACGTACTGACGTAGCAAGTGTTTTGTGGCCAGTGCCAGTACAAGAATGGTAAAATTGTATTTCGACAAGGATCAATTAACAGTTGTGCCTTTTTAAAATTTTAATACAGAAATTGTACATGATTATAAAATTCCAATTTATGCAAACTTTACACGGTTATATCTCATGACAGAAATTTATTTTTAAAATTTTAAAAAGGCACATCTTTAGATCTATTTTTTCTCTATTAAATGTTTATAGAAACATTACCTTGAAATCAATAATAAACTAACAGTTTACTCTCAACGAAAACACTTTTACAGTATTTTTCAACTTCAAAGAACATTGCATTTCTAGGATGCGGTAAAGTACGAGTTTCGGGCTGGTTTTAGGCAGTCGTAGTAGTGGGGAAAAGAGTGGAATAGAAAAAAAGTAAAATTGAGAGTATTCTAGGAAAAATAATATTGCTTGTTTTCGTCGCATGTTTTAGTTCAACGCAACATCCTTTTTTAACACCCTGTATTTCTACCAACGAAGACAATGTCTTAAGCCTTGTTCACAGGTGGATTCTTTGAGGATTCTTTTATGCTTCTGAATTCTACAAAAAAAGAAATCCACTGTTTTGAAGCTATCAATGAATTAAAAATTCTTCTTCTCCAAGACTCATTGAAGATTCAATTTATAGCAGCGACACTATTTGACAGGCAATTCTACTTCGACCCAGGACGTTTATTCTGTATGCTGCAGTGATGACGTTAGTAGCAACAGTTAATAGTCACATTTACAGAATCGCTATTTTAAAATAATTAGATCCGAAGTTAGTTCCAGAAAATATTTTATAGATTTGCTAACTTCATTCATAAACAGTTTTTAGCAATTATTTCCAAAATTGCAAATAAATGAGCCATATTATGTCAATAATTTGTAAAATATTCTCAAAGCATGTAGAGTTGCTAAAAGTTACAGAATAGAGGCCCAAGATTATTAGCATGAAAGAATCCTTGTGTAGACAGGGCTTTACATTTAGGTTACAATGTTTTTCGCTTAAACACCTTAATAAGGTCAGTTAACCCGTTAACAAAACTATAAATCAATTCTAGAGTCGCTCTAGACTGGAACACAAATGAAAGTCAATTATAACTACAACAAAACAACAAAAACAACCTCAACAAACTCACAAAAACATGGAACTCTAGAATGAGGGTACGCGTATCTAAAACATAGTCAGACTACCTGCGTCTACCTCACCAGCATGTTTTCGAGAAATGCAAATTTTGCGGGCTTTTTTGCGTTATCAGCTGAATAAACTCTCGTGTGAAAGTCCGGAAATGAAGGAAGTGTGGCTGTAGAGCATGAAAATTAATAAAAACAAAGTGCGGGTTCGACCAACTTCGATAAGACAGATAAGTTGATAAATGCGAGGTTCTACGCGGGTATGTTTATTGCATTCAGGATGCTGTTATGTCATTAGGTGCAGTTTAGTTTAAGCTGATGATTTCTAAGTTATATAATAATAAATATATTAATAATTTGTATCACTTTCTGGTTTTCGTTACACTTGTGTTTTCAATAGCGTCGCATTTTAACGATTCTGGTTGTACTCGTAGGTATCTATCGTTCCATAGCGTCGTGTATCTCATAAGACCTTGTTAATATTCAGTAAAGAAAATAGTCTTATTGAAGAGAGTTTATACCAAAAGCGAGGTCTTTCTTAAAGTAAATTTAGTGTTTAATATAACTTATTTTAACTCATGTCCGTCAAAATCAAGCCACTATACAAGGTGTGTCATAATTTCGAGTCCCTACAAATGTTCAGGGTATTTACAGTTTGATTGCTGATTAAAGATATAATAGTATATTGTACAACAAGAGTGGATCTGATGCCTGCAAACGTTCGCGTGCGATATAGGCAATCCACTCAAATTGTACAGCCTATGTTTTCTACGATCAAATAATGAAATATAGTTTTTGCAATAAAATGCAATCAATATGATGCCAAAAATTATTTAAAAGTAGGGTTACATCAATTATTTTTTTACATAGGACATTTGAATATTTGTTGCCAACGTAAAAACTCTAAATTTTATTTGGTCTGTTTGTAATAAAATCATGCTTATACATACATACATACATGATAGTATGAAGATATGTTGCCAATATCCAAAAGAATTTTCAAATCTTAGTTTAGAGAATATTTTTCGTGCCACTGCACTGTATAGATAATTATTTTTATTATCTTCCTTAATATGTACTTATTTATTTATGCCATGAATACGAGGTACGTTATATACTACATTATGCCCTAGGGCATTAAGAAATTACCATGGTAATATTGACGCAAATCACAAATCTTTTCGTCTGAAATTAATATATCTCCTGTCCGTTGCTAGAATACCAAAAATACTAACAAAATTTGAAACGTCAAAGGGAAATGACACCACGGGGATCATTGAGGTTTATAGCCCTCAGATGAGCATAAACATCATCATGATGCCCGTGGTCCGTGGTACATAAACTATAACAAAGTCAAAATTTATAATATTTCTTATTCTAAATGAGTCATTCATTGAATTTATTATTCATAGTAATTATAATTATTCGATTACAGTGGTATTTTAATATACCAAGATTTTGAATCCTGGAAAAGAAGAAGTTTTCTTCTTTCTAATGAGAATTACCTGTTAAATTGCGGTACCGCTAAATTCAATCTTCAATGAGTATTGGAAAAGAAGAATTTATAATTTATTGATTGCTCCAAACCATGAATTTTTTTTTTCAAGATTCAGAATCTTGAAACTTCTTCTTTTCTAGGATTCAGAATCTTGGTAGAATCTTCAAAGAATCCTCATGCGAACAAGGCTTAACTTGTCCAGAACCACTGTTGCCAACATTACACACTCAACTATACCGTGATAAGAACAAAATTGAGTTGGGTATCTTATATTAGAATTTCAAAATTTTCCACATCAAAATTAGTAAAATAAACTGCTCCTTAATTTAATAATATGAATCCCAGTTGAATAAATATCATACCTTTCCTGCTAACGGAAAGATCTAAGATCTGAGAAATTAAATTACATAACTGACAAGAATTTCATGTATCAGTTGAAGTCAATAAACTAACTGTGCTTGATAATTACTGATTGCGGTAGTCAGTTCAATTTGTGTATCACTCGAAAGATTAACATCTGAGATGTTTGTTTATTACTACTAAACTAACTAAAATAGCGGTTTTTAATCGCATACTCATTAGAGAATTTTCTGGCAATCATTAGAAGGATATTGTTAAAAATATAAGAATTAGTAGGTAGTATAGTACAGAGTACAGTAACGCAAGTAAATTAAAACGTTGTTTGTATTTTGAAATCAGTTACTTTTATGAAGGCGTAATAATGTAGCGGGATGCATTATTAATTTTTTTTGTTGGTGACATATTTTTCATTCCGTGATAAGTTAAATTATACTATACAACCGGCCCAATGATGTTAATTTGTAACCATTTTTATTAAGCGCTGTTCACACGAGGATTCTTTGAAGATTCTACCAAGATTTTGAATCCTGGAAAAGAAGTTTTCTTCTTTCTAGTGAGAATTATCTGTTAAATTGCGGTGCCGCTAAATTGAATCTTCTTTCAATGAGTCTTGGAAAAGAAGAATTTATAATTTATTGATTACCTACTTGAAAACCATGTAATTTATAACTAGAAAGAAGAAAACTTCTAATTTTTGTCATAAAGTATTAATTGAAACAGTAAACAAAACAGAGATTCCTGATTAGTAGTATCTTCTCTGAACTATTGACTCATCCAGTATTTAGTAAAACATTATTGATGAATCTGGGAAAAATGGTACAATTTTGTTTTTAAGGTCGTGTGTTGGTGACCATATATTAAAACTATGATGAGAGGCTTAAATTTATACAGTGCCTTTATTATAATATTGAGATTCTAAAAAAAAAATTTAGTTTTCGTCTATCCGATTTTTGAGTAATTGAATGTTGAAACATGGTCTCATATGGAAATTCACTAAATTTTTGTTTTGCTTTAAACTATGTGATAAAATGATGAAAAATTCATAGAACTTGTATTAATATTTCCTATACACCTATAAAAATAAGTTCGTGAAGATTTTGTGTACTTTTTCTAAACCATTTGCAAGTTATTGAAAATAAAATATAAGCATATCAAGCATTTTTTGATTAGGTAGTTAATTAGTAATATTGTAAAACTATATCACCGCAACTGAATGAATTGCAATGATACCAAGCCAACGCGCGTTGAGCGAATTTTATTTTACAAAAATATTTTAATTGTCATATCCGCCAACAAGACTAATGTCTAGTTTGTTGAACACTCCCGAAAAACGCCACTGCATGAGTCCCCAACCTCCTTAAGGCGCTACACTTGTAAATCCAGAAGATTAACAATTTGAACGATTCTGGCTGTATTATAAAAAATTTCAAATTGAAATTTAACATGAAGAATCATAACTCATTAGCGAATCAATAAATGCAAATTATTAATTGATGTGACATCAATTATCATTTAATAATCCATATTATACGTTGATTAATGCACAAAAATAAAAAAAATTCTTTTGAAATCGATAATATACATTAGACGGAAGACGGGTATAGAGAGATTTTTTACACAGTAATAATTTATGTAAAACTCGCATTTTTAGTAATTTTTAGAAATTATTTAACAAAATACGGCAAGGGTTTTTGTAAATTTCATTCTATAGCCATGTAAGCACACCCTATAAGTACATCATTGTAAAATATGAGGTCATCAATTTCAAAACCAAATTCACAAAATGATTTATTGTAACATGTTTTTTTGCTTTGCATTTGATAGCAAGAGATGGGCCTTAATGCTGCGCTCCTAGCATATTTTTTTATTAAATTATAGATGAACCATTTAAGAGCAGTATTTACACTCGTTCTATGACTTCAAAAAGTGTTACAGAAATTAAATCATATTTCAGAATCTACATAACATATAAACTTCATTCAAAAACTATTACAAAGTTAAAAAATGTATCTATGCTCGTCTAGTGATTATTTTTTCTTAAATCGAAAAAAAATTGAGAAACCTTTCAAAAAAGCCTGTTTTCAGCAGCAATTTTTAATATAATACAATTCAAAATTCAAAATTTCAACACTAGACAAAGCTAGTGTAAATTTTAAACTAACTGTAAATATGTTTTTAAATTTAAAAATACGTAAATTACACGAAAATCTGTACTTAAAACGAAACCTCTGTAAAACTGAATTTTAAGCAAAAATGCATGTAAACAGATACGACTTCTTCACGAGCACTAAGTGTAAATACAACTCTTAATACATCGAACCAAAGTTTCAATTATCAATAAAAATAAAATAATATCGTCACACACCCCTAAAACAACAACCCACACCTCACCGCCACAGCACTTACGATCATAATCCACTTGGTCATCTTGGTCTGCACTGAATCTACCTCACAGAACTAACAGCCTCGACATGGGCACTGAGCGACTGACTGAGAGTTGCTCGAGCAACAGGTTGTTAAAGAACGCGTTTAGCTAACGGTACACGGCCGGGTTAGTTCGCGGCCAAGACTTCGTGCTCCGTCGAAATACAGACAGCTACACCTGAGCGTTACGTCACCAGTGGAGAGGATGAGGATCCGACAGGTGATGGGTATGTCATTCATGATGTGGTAAACAACTGAGGTCCAGTTTAGATGCACAAAAATCTACCCTTGTGGTCTCCACTACTCTAAGTAGTCCGGCGACTTACTGTAATATACAGGGTGGGGCAGTGAAACGGGCGATTTAAAATGACTATAAAAAACCAACAAGTTATTTTTTTGCAAATTTATTTATACCATCTTAAAGTACGTAAAAAGCATTAAAGAAAAGTGTTTTTATTATTTAATAATATAAATAAATTATATCTGCAAGATTTAAAACTTTAAAAAAATGTTAAAATTAGAGGAAATAGGTACCTATTCAATTCAATTTTTATCATACTGTAACATATTAACCCGTTGAGATAGAATTTTGTAATTTTCACTAGAATTCATATAAAACTAGTCTAAACATAATGCAAAAGAAAATTTTCGAAAATAATGATTATTTGAAATAGTTGGTATTTTGATATTTCATAAATGAATCCTCAGTTATTTAATAAACGGTAAGATATACATATACTCAAGGTTCAAGGAAAATATCCGATAAGAGATAGCAAGAATACCTCAGCAAATGTTACGGGATGTCATGGTGAATTTTCAGAAACACCTTTGACGAATGCTTGCGTAGAGAAGGGCATCATCTTGTAGGTATAATTTATAAAACTTAAATAATGAATAACACTTTTCTTTAATGCTCTTTTACGTACTTTAAGGTGGTATAAATAAATTTGTAAAAAAATGTAAATGGCACTGTTTGCTAGAAAATAATTAAATTGTGGCTACACCAGAGGCCCCAAAATTTTGAAAATTATGTTTTTTATAGAAAGATGTTCCTAAAATCGAATGCTTAAAACCGGAAGTCGATATCTTTATCCGATAAAATATTACAGCCATTTTCCTGTGTTATGACAAAAAAAACGACTTTATAAATAATTTGAAAATATGCAAACTTGATTTTCTAGCAAACAGTGCCCTTTACAAAAAAATCTGACGTGGACACCACATGACTTCCTTGTACGCCTTGTGTGTTCATACTTTTCTTAATAACTAAAATGTAGAATAATATAAAAAATTCTTTTAACTTATTATACTAGTACTACTACTAGTGCTACTATACTCACAAATATATTTTAGTCATTTTATTTAAACTGCAGAAGAAGATATAAAGCATATTTTACTATTGTCACTGTCATGTCATAATCATTTAAATTTTACGTAGTAACAAATGTTAATCGATCATGGACTACAAGATACCGAAATACTAAATTATAAATATATACTTTAATTATTCCTAAATGATACCAGATACAAAAATATTTATAAAATACTGATTGTAGGTAATGATCACATAATCTTTCATTTAAAATAAAAAAATTTGTCTTAAATTAAATATTTATCGAAATATTTGAAAAAAGTACTACTTCCGGTATATAGATTGAAACCAAAAATAGAAGGTGCACAACAGTCCTAAATACAAAATTTCAACTTTCTACGTCTAACCGCGTATTTGAGTTATGCGACACACATACGTTCGTCCGTACGTACAGACGTCACGACGAAACTAGTCATAATGGATTCAGAAAAGGTCAAAACGGATATTTCCGTCAAAATCTGAGAACCGAAATTTTTCGCGATTACAATACTTCCTTACTCCGTACAAGGAAGTAAAAAGTATATAAATCTATCTTGTAGAGAATTTTGTGCTCTACAATTCCGTTTAACAGTTTTCTTCGTAGTGTAAACCATTTGCAAGATAAACGCGAAAAACTACAAACGGGGACATTATTTCAAAACGGCGGCTGATGCGGACACTTCCGGTGATGCCTCTGCCTCCACCACTTAAAATACTCAATAAGGTGTGCTAAATGAGAAATAAATTTAAATTGCTTTTGACTCGAAGTGCATATAATAGTTTCACTAAGTCGCCGGACTAAAGATCGATGAATAGGCATTTCCACAATATTCGAAATAAGGAATATTAACAATAAAACATAAATTACATGCCCAGTTATGACTAATAGTAATAGCGAAGAAAGAAAGTTTTTAAATATTATATATAGCAGGGTACGCTCAAGATTTAGGCGCCTTTTTAAAATATTTAAATAAAACTTGTTTTTCAATTATTTTTATTCAAATTCATCATAAAAAAATAAAATTCCCAATTTTTGTTTCCAGGTTTTTTAATCAAACAGTTTTGGGTCACTGTTTTCATTTGGAATTAAAATTTATTATTCTAGGCATTGCATAATTAAAATTTAATTCTATTCCATTAATAATTAGTTAGATATTAATAATTAATGATTGTATAATAATAATTATTATACAATGAACAATTCAGTGGTTTCAAAAATGTGTTTCTTGCGAAAACTGCCCTCAAATTTACGAATTTTAAAAAAATTCTTCTTGTTCCATGATCAGTAAGTCTATATGCCATTAAAATATATACACGAATTATTCACCGCTTTGTCTCATTAGCTTTGTAGAAGTTACTCAATCATAAGGTACTATTATGCCGAAAAAATTAATGAACAAAGTTGCAAAGTAATTTATTCATCATATTTGTAAGCCATCTATTGTCAAAAAATAGGTTAAAACCGTATACATTTTCGCGGAAACAATAACTATATACTCTACTTATAACTTATTATTATTATTGTTATTTGTATCATTGATGTTTGCACCGTTATGCCATATTTCTAATAAAATATATACTTATTCATTGGCCATAAAAAACTGGTATTATTATCAAAAATTCCGTTAAACCTGTATTTTCCACGAAAACATACAAAGGAAATAGGTACATTTATAATTTCTGCAGTGTAATAATCGTTGCGTGATGTATTAAAACTAAATAATACATTTGCAATTTATAATTTCTCACTGCATGATTTTAATGTGAAGATACCCAATATTCTCACAAGATATAAACATAATTACAAGACTAAGACAGCTCAATTACCTTAGCTGTTTATTAAATTAATTAACTTTATTTGAATTCATTATTGTGTGAAATAATGATATTTGTATAATTATTATGCGGTAGTTTTTACAAAGGAAGTACATTAATGTATAGTTCTGATTCTGATTCTGATTCAATAATTAATAAATATATTATTATTCTATAAAGCCTTGTCCACACGAGGATTCTTTGAGTTACACGGTTTTATTGATGCACTAAAAAAAATCTGATGTGGCCAGCACAAGACCCGCCATACTTTACCTACTCTTTTTACTATAATATAGATACTACTATATTACTATATATACTAGGTACCTACTATATTATTATTATACAGGTTGGTGGAGGTGAAATGCGAACATAGGGAACATACCAGGTATCTTGATATATTTTGTAGTAGTGTCACAAAACGAATAGAAGTAATGTGAATTTGTGTGGCAAAAAGAGTACCTAATCAATAACATAAATAATAATAAAATCTAAAATTGCATGTTGAATGTTAGTATAGTAAATGTAATTATTATGAAAATAAAGCAGGAACACAATTATTTTAATTGTTAAATAAATTATAAAGCTAGAATTTATAATAAATATTCAAACAAATTTCTTCCCTCTGCCAAACAGTAGCCTAAACGATTGTAAAATCCAGTTCTAACATTATTTAACATTTGTGACGTAATTGTTGCAAATGGATCTCAAATTTTAATTTGCAGTTCCGCCATGGCTGTCACTCTTTCTTCTTGACAATTATAAATATTAGATTTAATATAACACCACAAGAAAAAATCTAGGAGCTAAGTCCGGAGACCTATCTGACCAAGGAATTATTCCACGGGGTAAAATAATAATTTCAATAATATACAGCTACTTTGACAATGACAGTATTCCACGTATATCATTATATCAAGATGCCTAGCATGATAACTCAATTGTCATATACTTCCCTATGTTCGCATTTCACCTCCACCAACCGGCAAAAAGAGTAATCAATAACAGAAATAATAATAAAATCTAAAAGTGCATGTAAACTTTCTCGTTCTGCTCGTACACATACATTATTATGCAAAGAAAATATTTTAATGAGAATATAATTCATATATCACGTGGCCTGTTTTCCGCCAATCATCATCGAGATCCTATCGAGATCTGCTTAGTTACATGTCTATCACAGCGATGATAAAAAACAAAGAAATTATCACCTTGTTTTGGTCCGTTGCTAAGGGCATTTATTCTGTATTGACAGTTAATTTCGTATTTCTTGACTATTAAAAGGTGTGATAATCGTTGGAGTGATTCTAGTAACGATTAAATTAATCAAACAATTAAAAAATTGAGGTAACACATCTTGCAAAATGCAAATATACTTGAACAGCAACTAATAAAGATCACCGGTTTATTCCAATAGGTACTAATTAAATTCAGTGTCATTTAAATATCCAATTAAATTATCATCAAAATATTATAAATTCCTTAAGAGGAAATAATCTAGAAACACCTGAAAATCATATTACAGTATCTAATTCAACAGTTTATTCGTATTCATATACACAAGATACAAACCCACACCGCAAAATATATAGGTATAGACATGTGTATTATACTTACTTCAAATTGTAATTGTGTGTGTAATTATAATTACAAATAAAATATATGTTTTAATATTTTAATACAACATCTAAAATTACTTAGGTTAGGTTAAAACACACCCAAACACCCGATGTGATGTGTTGCGTTCAGTAAACTTTTAACTTTAAGGTGGTGCGTTCTCGTTCTCATTGCGCGCGCCTTGCGCATCACTCACTACAAATTCATTATATTCTCTCATTAAATATAAGCTCGGGATATGATTATTAATCGAAGATATTGCTCGTGAAACCGAAGCAGAACATTTCACTCGTCCTTCGGACTCGTGAAATCTACAGCTCGGTTCCACTCGAGAATATCACCGATAATAATCATATCACTTGTTATATTACGTATGAAAATAAAAATTTCAATAATATGACAGGTACTTTGACATTGACAGTACTTATTCCACGTATATCAAGATGCCTAGCATGATAACTCCATTGTCATATATTTCCCTATGTTCGCATTTCACCTCCACCAACCTGTATACAGGTAAAAACTTAGAGCGAAATTCAAAATTTTAACATTGTATTGCCTATAGGTCAGAAAAAAATTAAAGTAAACTGCAGAAGAAGATATAAAGTAAACGATGTGTCACTATTAATTGTCATAGTTACTGTCATAATTAAATTTTATGTAGTAACAAATGTTAAACAATCATGGACTACAAGATACTGCGAATACTGAAGTTTCATACTCCAAATTGTAAACAATAATTTAATTTCGAAATAGTACTATGTACAGAAAAAAATTTAAAATCATAATTGTAGATGACCAAAATATAATTTTTCATTTAAAATAGAAAATATTGTGCTAAATTAATTATTTGTCGAAATATTTAAGCAAAGTACGTACTACTTCCGGTTTGGAGATTGGTTCAAAAAATTACTACGTTCTTAAGATTCGTATTAAAATCTTAATCGTATTATCAACTGTTATTACCTTTTAATATGCAACATTTATTGATAATTATAAACAACATAATACATTCTTATAATATCTTAGATACTTATATTTCATTAGCTACGAATTTAATACGTTAGATACAACCATAATAACATCAAAACCTTCCATAATATGCAAACTGTCAACTAATTGACAGATACAATTGTTGCGATTTGTTTTAACATCGCTGTCGCTGATGATACGATTTAGCTTTAAATATAACGCGAATATATGCGATTTAAGCCCCCTTGGATGTTCAAAGAGACTCGGTTTCACCTCGTCGCTTAGCAACATCCTCAGTATTATAAATCGCATAATATTCTTGTTATATTAATAGCTATAAATATATAATTTAGTTAGTTTGAGTTATCATCAACGAAAAAATTTACTGCGTTTATGGTATATTTAATTATCTTGATCAAATCTAATCGTAAAGTATTATTTTTATCTAAAAATCAAGTTGTTTTTTTAGTTAATCTAATTCATTTTACTGTGAAAAAGTGTGATTTTTTTATAGTTTTAGGTATTTTATAAAAACCATTATTTTGGATCGTTTTTCAACGCTCGGCTACATCTCGTCTAAACGCTACCGTCGACTTTAAAACATCACTTAGTACATAAATAACTATTTTATCTTTTAAGGCGGAAAGTAACAGCTTTTTATATATTTATTGCAATCTATAGCAACTAATTTTGAATTATTGTAGTAATTTCTGTTAAAATTATACGTGCATACAATGTGTTACTTTCCTTTGCACCTACAAGATAATAAACAATTATTAGAACTACAAAACAATTATTATGATTTGTTGAGCGTCAAATCTATTTATTTATGCAAAAAGTTATAAAAGCTTTAGTCTCTGAATTATCTTCTTTTATTTAAAATGTTCGGCTGTCAATATCTCACCTCCCGTAATTTTATTTTTGTGGTGAAAAGATTTCGGTCTACTTTAGCAATAGAACCGAATTTAAGTATAATCAAAAATGAAGCAGAAGCTAAACCTGAAGACTGGGACGCTGCAAAACCTTACCAAGATATTCCAGGTATAGCACAAGTTAAATTAAATAATTAGATAAATAGTCGGCTCAACCGCGACTTTGACCAAAAAGGCACAAATTCATTTTTTTACCCAACCTGTGTAACAAAATTTAAGGGTGTAGTATTGGACGCACTGATCATGAATCAAAAAGAATTTTGTAGAAATTCGCAAATTAAAAAATGGGTCCAAGCAAATGAGACATTCTGTAAGTACCTACAAATTTCATTTCTTCCTGTTTGTAAAATTATTATTACATTAATGTAATTACGCTAATAAATACAGCATAACTATTGTTTAACTTTTTTTGTATTTAAATGTGACAACCAGTGATACCCAAAAGGATATTGTTTTGCATACTACTGTTAATTTTACGAATTTCAACAAAAAAAAATTTGAATGATGATCATTGTGTCCAATACTGTATAGAATAAGGTGTTCTACCTTGGGACAAAAATTACATTTTTTGTTCTATATTTTTTTGTGATGAGTTTTTCGGAAAATGATTGTACATTAAAGAACAACTAACTTTTGTTGATAACTATTATTTTTATTGTGATGATATTTGAAAGAACAATAGTAAAATCTTATATAAGAAATAAAAATGGCAAACTGTCTCGAGGTACAATGCGGTGTTGTACCTTGAAACAGAGCTGGTTCTACTTCTAATAAAATATAAAGAAAAAAGAAAGAAGCAAACGAACACAAACAATTTTTTTAACTACCTATATAATAATTTTAAACGAATGTATTTATAAATTTTTTGTTACACATATTTATTCAAAGAAATATAATTGAGTTTGGGAAAAGAAATAAAATGTTCCTATTTTATACTATTTAAAGTCTACGAGTATACCGTAGCGCGATACTTAAGGTACAACAAAGCAAATATTTTTGTTAAATATAACGCAGTATTTGTTTAATTAACATTTAAATAGCAATGCAAGAAGTTTTCAAAGAAGTAAAAATGTATATCCTAACTGGACTATCGGGCAAACCCAAGTTGAGCAAAGAACGTCTTAGATAATATTTATTAATTATTATTAAACATTTGCAGGGCCTAAACCTCTTCCAGTAGTAGGAAATGTTTGGAGATTTCTACCGTATATTGGAGAATATTACGGACTTGATCAGTTTGCACAACATGAAAAGTAAATTTTTAAAATATGTAATATGTATAATCTACCTATTTACTTTATTTTTTGTAGATTTGTTGAAAAGTTCGGTGATATTATGAAACTAACCGATATGAAATTAACTTATAATTTGCTTGTTCTTTTTGATCCAGATGATATTGAAAAGGTAAGTTTTTTTAAGACTACGAAGAGGTAACGAAAATACTTATATGCCTATTGGCAAAACACCATTATATACAGAGTGTTTCACAACTTTTAATAAATATTATGGCAAATACTGCCTGATGTAGGTACCGATTACAAATCAAATTCTTTTCGAAATTCGCACAACAAAAATAATACTAAAAATACTGATTGAAACGTAGAAGTAGGTAGGTACCTACCTTCATTTTGTAACGCGGAATATTTAAAAAAAATTGAATGTGCCAAATATGATTTGATAATTAATATAAGTTTTAAGAGAAGCAAAATAGTGCATTTTTTTAAATCACTCTGGTATATAATAAGTAAGTATATTCTAAAAAATTCATTTAATGAATGTATAAGGGTTGGATAATAACTTATACATCCCTAGGTATACCGCACAGAAGGCACTTGGCCATACAGAGAAGTACTCGAAAGTTTACATTACTACAAAATGCAGGTCCGTAACGATCTTTTTCGCGGCCGAGGCGGCCTTATTTCCGAGTAAGTCACATAAAATATCACCAAATAATCATTATAACTAGAGTGCGGATTATGCATTTGCATAAATTGTATTATTGTGCATATTAGAGTGGGTTTATGCTCAAAAATTTAATTTTAAGAAAATTTACTAATGTTGTTGCGCCTTTGACAATTGACATTTATGTTTTTAATGAAGAAATGTATTCATGCAAAATCGACAAGATTACAGGTTATTTTAGGTTAAGTCATGCAAAATTTTTTTGACATGTTTGTCAGAAATGAGGAATAGGGCGTAAAATTTTTGAGCATAAACCCACCTTTAGTATTTTTATTACAAATGTTTGCATTTCATACAAAAATAGATCAAAATATGGTATAAAATTTTTGCATATTGCGCATATTTCAATATTTTTTACATATATTTATTTAAAATGCATATAACTGCATATTTTGTACCTTTAAACCCAAAATTTCATTTTAATTTTTTTTTATATGTGTAAAATTTATAATCGCTCAAATTTGATACTACAGTAGTTTTTACATTTATTTTCAAGGTAGGTCACACAAGTCGTATTCCTGAAGTTATAAGTTGTTTTTTTTATATGATATTCTTGTGCATTGTTAACAAAACGTAGTATTTTTTATTTATAAAAATAAATTATCAGTCAAAATGAAAAAAATCATGTTGCGTATGCATACATATGCATGCATATATTTGTAAAACATTGCATATTTGTTTAATTTTGTGCATATATTGAGCATATTTTGGTCTTATTTTAATGCATATTTTGATCATATTTGCCTGCATATAATCCACACTCTAATTTTAATATAAACACATCTGTCGTAGTCAAAACAAAGACTGGCACGAAGCCCGCTCGCTGGTGAACCCTACGATGATGCACCCTGCCAAGGTTCGCGCCTACACCCAAGCAATGGACTCAGTCACCAATGACTTCATCGACAGGGTGCGCGACTTGGAAGAACAGCACCCTAAGGGAGACATGCCGGACAATTTCCTCAGCGAGCTCAACAGATGGTCCCTTGAGTCTATTTGCATCTTTGGACTCAACAAAAGATTAGGTAGATGTTATTTTTATTACGTAGGGAGGAAGGGGCTCGTCTACCTATTTTTTTAATTCCTAAAATACTCTCGATATTACTTGTTTCTAATTCATTCTCTTCCCCACTACTACGGCTGAGTGCATGCCGGGCGGCCTAAAACCACGCCGCCTAAAACCCACGCGGCCTAATTCCACGCCACCTAAAATCCATTACGTCTAATTTTACCCCCACCACAATAGAAATTGACTACGATAAACCACGCCGCCTAATATCACTCCGCCTAATACTACACAACGCCTAATTCCACAACGCCTAATGTCCATGCCGCCTAATACCACAACGCCTAATACCACATTGCCTAATACCACATTGCCTAATACCATAACGCCTAATACCACGCCGCGTAATCCCACGCCGCCTAATCCCACGCCGCCTAATCCCACCCCGCCTAATTCCACGCCACCTAAAATCCACGTCCAGTTTTACTCCCACCACTATGTCCACACCGTATTCACTCGTTGTGTGTTGTATGTCTCACGAGTTTATACGGCGTGGACATAGTGGTGGGGGTAAAATTAGACGTTGTGGATTTTAGGTGGCGTGGAATTAGGCGGCGTGGAATTAGGCGGCGTGGAATTAGGCGGCGTGGAATTAGGCGGCGTGGAATTAGGCATTATGGTATTAGGCGTTGTGGTATTAGGCGGAATGGGCATTAGGCGTTATGGAATTAAACGTTGTGGTATTAGGCGTTGTGGTATTAGGCGGCGTGGTTTGTCGTAGTCAACTTCTATTGTGGTGGGGGTAAAATTAGACGTTATGGATTTTAGGCGGCGTGGAATTAGGCCGCGTGGGTTTTAGGCAGCGTGGGTTTAGGCCGCCCGGAATGCTACGCTACGGCTGCCCGAACCCAGCCCGAAACTCGTACTTAGCCGCATCCTAGCTGCAGGCTTCTTGCTTTTTAAATTTTTCTTTCCATTTATAATGACCGAAAAAAATCATATCAAATCGTATCAAATAATGACAAAAAACGTCATTTTTAAATATTTTTTACTTCCAATGCTTAGGCCAAAGACAAAAAATAAAAAACTAGAGGCATTAGCCCAGTCAATCTAGACAAAATTTCTACCAAACCCAACACGAAAATGTGTGAAGCTAAAAATTTATATACATGTTCTATTTGATGTCCTAAACAACATATCAAAAGTCCCCAACTCTCCCCTGTCCGCATCCCTTATTTTTTAAGGGTTGAATGTGTACATTTTTAGTTTTTTGCATTTATCTCATAAATGGTTAATATTACGAAGAAAAGTGTTATATAATTGTAGAGAATAAAATTCTCTATAAAAAGGTTCTTTACGATTTTCATGTAAGTAGTACAGTTTCCGAGAAAATCGTGAATAGTATATTATATATTGAGGGACTAAAGTGCATGATTTAATCCTGAGGGTGAAGTTTATTTCACGAGCCGAAGGTGAGGGAAATAATCACCTGAGGGATTAAAGGTACTTTAGTCCTGTGGTATATACGCTATTTTTTTGCACTTCATCCTCAAACGAATGCAAAATAGTTTAAAAGAATACACATTTTGTAATTTTGACAGTAAATTTTATGACGAATATTTATATTGTTACCATAGATACTCTGTAACAAATAGCACGTATTTACTTGACAACGGGATTAATTAATTCAATTCCTTAACAACGGGATTAAATATGATAAATAATCCCTTGGGATCAAATTAAGAACCTTAGTCCCTAAAAATAAAGACTAAAGAACAGTTTTAGTCTCGGAAGTGCAAAAAATATATTTTTCATATACCAATTTTTTTAAATCAAGTATTTTTTTGTTATCACAAGAAATCAACTGTAATTATTTTAACGTGTGCAAAATAAAATAAACTAAATTAGGTTTTTATATATACAGGGTTGTTAAACTACAAAAATCCGAATCCTGAAGCATTGAAATTCATAAAAGATGTTCTGTATATGTTTGAATTATTTGAACATTTTGAAACGAAACCAAGTTTATGGAGGCAATTTTATACACCACGCTGGATTAGTTTCGTTAAAACTGTGGATCTAATTTCTGAGTAAGATATATATTTTTCCCTGCGATTCACAAAACAGATTAATACTAAACTAATTTTATTGACGGCAATTACATATTACATTAATGAATCACTTAATAAGTTTTCTTAAGTTACACTCGTTTTATATGATTCTATGTAAAAAAAATTCATTGAATTTTCTAGAAATATTCCGATGTTGAAGACGTTAGTATTAACCCGTTTTGTAAATCTAGGGCTTAACTACGCCTAATTTATTCATCATTAACCTATATATTTTTCTAAAAGTTTTATAAAAGAAAGCGTGGACGAAGTTCAAGCCAAACTAGAAAAGAAAGACCCTTCCAAAGACTACTTGAGCATTTTAGAAGAAATTCTACTAAAAGATAAACAGCTAGCTTTTGCAACAGCTTACGATTTTTTCATGGCCGGAGTTGACACAGTAAGTTTACGTTTAAATTTAAATGTACACTCGGCAAAAACGCACCACTTGAATATTTACACCGTCATAATTCGGTTGAATTTGTTCGAAAATGAATTAATCTTCCGAGTTCTAACAAGATTGAAGTTTTCTCTTTAAAGTCATGCAAGTTAATATGACGCCAAGTTCATTTCACCCCTACCATCCCCCTTAGAAAAAAAAGTTCTTGATCTTAAAAAATGTCAAACTTTGACAACTTGTACCGGGTGCAAAAAAATCATGGACTCAATCCACTACCAAGGCGATAAAGTTTATTCATTTTCGTTGCGGGAAAAAAATAATTAGTACTGCCGATGTATTTTTGAAAAAAAATACATTTCGACTTGGATTGAGTTCACGATTTTTAGCACCTGGTACAAGTTGTGAAAGTTTTGATATCAGGAACATTTTTTTTCTCATGGGGATGGCATTGGGTGAAATGAATTTGGTGTCAAATTAACTTGCATGACCTTAAAGAGGAAACTTCAAACTCCAATATTAATCTATTTTTGACCAAATTCAACCGAGTTATGACGGCCTGAAAATTCGGAATTTTTTTTGGATTTTTAAGTGGCGCGTTTTTTGCCGAGTGTACGAGATAAGAAAATACTAAATTAACAATTTTTATGGAAAAAACAAAACTACTGGGATTCAGTCACACAGTTTATTCTATCAACCTCTACCGGTTTCTACGCCACATGCGTCTCCCTCAGGAGGTGATTAAATTTAAAAACTTTGGTATATATTAAAAACATAACAATAATTGAACACAGTACAAAATATGGATCTCTTCGTCAAAAATAATAAAAACAATAAATAAATAAATAGTTGATAAAAATCAAATATGTCAAAGGAATAAAAATATCTCACAATCTCAACGGAAAAAACTTAAGTTTAATTAAGACGTTGATAGACTAAACTGTGTGGCTGAATTCCAGTAGCTATATTTTTTCCATAAACATTCCACCCAAGAAAATCATATATCAAGTAGGTAACTATTTTTAGACTAGCAGAAGTTTAGCAGGAGTGCTATACTTCATTAGTACAAACCCTAGAGCACAAGGAAGATTACGAGAAGAAATTAAAACATTTCTTCCTGAAAAGGATACTCCTATGAACGAGAAGTCTTTAGGGAACATCCCGTATTTAGAAGCTGTCATTAAAGAGAGCTTAAGATTGGCGCCGATTACCACTGGAAATGTGAGAACTACTACCAGAGATATTGTACTCAAAGGATACCAAATTCCTAAAGGGGTACGTAACAAAAATCCAATTATTTCCATATATCACTCTTTTGATCTAATTTGGGTGTGGCAGCTTCACATATTGTTAGTTATTGATATAGATTACATAATAATATTATGCCGTATGTGCGGTTACAAGCCGTCAACTCACAAATTATTGTTTGTGAAGGAACAATATAACCACAAGTAATTGTAAAAATCTTTAAATTTCGACTAAAACAATAATGCCGTTTAACAGAAAAATGTTCGAGGAATCGAATGCTTAAAACCGGAAGTCCAAATTTCAATTTCAAAATTTTTTTACATAAATTATTACTTAATATCTATATTTTTCTCCGAGAAAATCTTTACGTTTCGACCCAACCAAAGACTGTCTATGTAATGAAATATATTTCTAATAGAAGAGAAATCGAATGCTTGAAACCGGGATTTGATATTTAAATCTGTTAAGTAGTTACAGTTGATAAAACGCAAATATTTTTTTTAAATGTGTATAATTACCTCGGAAAGATTTTCAAATTTTGGATAAAACAGAGCATTCCAAATTTTGAAAATTTTGTTTCTTATAAAAAATACCTAAAAATTAAATTTTTGAATCCGGAAGTCGATAATTTTATCCGTTTAGAAGTTACAGTTGATCAAACACAAAATTTTGAAATATTTTAATATTTTCTCTCGCAGACATTTTTTTTAAATAAAGATATCGAATGCTCAAAACCGGAAGTTGATATTGGAATCCGTTTATGAATGGGATCTATTTTTGTGAATTGAGATAAAATTGCGACTCTATTTTTTAAATTCGTTGGAATCTGTCAAAATGAATCACAATGTTCTTGAAAACAATGACAAAATCGTTTTGTGTTCTACAACTTTATATAAAACAGAGTGTTCCTCATAATTTACCACAAAAAATTAAGAATGGCAGCCATTTTTTTAAATGACGACCTTAATGGCAACGTTGGAGTGTTGGAGGTCGGGACTGATCGAATATTTATTAGGGAATGTTAGTATACGAGTAGTAGGTACCTATAATATTTTTCCAATTTGAAAATACTGAAATGTTTTGAAAAAAAAATTCATAATTCAAAAACTTTTACGAGTTTTATTTTTAGACGAGGGTCATAGGCTCCCACATGTATCTAAGCCGTCAAGAAAAATATTTCCCGCGTCCATTCGAATTCATTCCAGAAAGATGGCTGCGCGGAGAGAACAAAAACCTGCGGAGTGTAGAACATCACCACTTCGCTTATATGCCCTTTGGTTTCGGCCCTAGATCATGCATTGGACGAAGACTGGCCAAACTTGAGATAGAAGTACTCGTCAGCAGGGTAAGAAACAGCATAGCTTCAAATTGAGCTTTTTAAACGGACTTTTGTTTAGCTGGTGCGCAACTTTGAGCTTTCCTGGCCGCACGACAAGATGAAATGGTCCATGGGGCTTTTGCATGGAGTTGGCAGCCCGTTGAAAATACGAATGAAGTCCTTAAAAGATTAATTGTTTATTTCTTTAAAATTGTTTTTATTATTAAGTTTGTTGAATAAATAAATAATTAATTATGTAGGTAACTTTAGCAAGATAACCCCTCCATAAGACACACATTATTAATTCATAATTCAACTATTGTATTATGAGTTCATTATTTAACACATCTGTCATCGAATCAAAATGTGAGATTAGGTAAATATTTTAATAGAGAAATCCAGGATGTCGTCATAGCCTGGTAGCAATAACCTACTATTCCAACCTCACATTTGCATATTTTTTATTAAATTTGGAACAGTTTCTGCAAAAAGGTAATTTAAATAATTATTTCATGATACAAAATACCTATAAAACTCCATATAAAATAATTGTTAAATAAAAATAATATTTATTTCATACTGTGTTGTATTTGCTTCTTTAAGAGATTGATTTCCGTCCGGAAAATGAATCATTACGGTATTGTTCTACTTTACAGGATTGTAAAGTAGAACAATACCGTAATGTTTCATTTTCCGGACTGAAATTTAATTTTTGTTTTAATTTATATAAAGAATGGGTGCAAACTTTGGTCCAAAAATGCAACACAGGTATGAAATAAAACGTTGTACGTCATTCGTCCGGTAGAGGATTTTCACGGTACTCGTTTCGAAATTCCTACCTCGGCTCCTTCGTCGCCTCGTTCGGAAACATCTTACTCGTACCGTAAAAACTAATCTACCGGACTTATAACGTAAATAACTATTATGAACAATTAATATTTTGTAAAATTATTATCAAGTAGTTAAAAAAATGAATGATAATATTATGTAGGTAATTGATCTGTCAAAGAATAAAAAGAAAGATTCAATTTTGATTTTGAATATAAAGTTTATTTTAGAGTTTGTCCAGTTATTGTAATTTATCAATACTTCACTTCCACTAGTTCTACATTTAACAATAGTATTATGTTGATAGTTACATTTAAAGTTAATATAAAAGACCATTTTGACAGCTGCCTCCTAACAAATTCATTTGTTATGGATTCGTCTATTAACAAAAATTTGTAAATAAATGTTTTATTGATTTAAAATAAAACGTATTTGACTCGCACATAATGGCTATAATGATTATACAATACTCGCCTTTAGCTCGTGCAGAAACTTTTATCCAATTGAATTATAGTCTACATTATGTGCTCGTGAATAATATACTAGTACCTATCTACCTAAGACCATGCAATAATAAATAAAATGTAAGCTTAGATAAATATTGTAATTCGTATTGAATAAAAATGAAATGTTTTAGTCTTTAGTCGTAGATAAAACGTCGTATTTATGTCGCACATAATGGCTATAATTTACTCGGATGATTATACTCGACAGTTAAATAATATACTATTATAATAAATATCCTGTACCTATCTACGTAATTAATAAAAATGTTTTAAAATTATTTACGAGAAATTATTTATTGCAACTTACTAACATTAAAAACATAATCTATTATCTAGATAATTTTTTCAATGATTATCTATTATCTTATATAGATAAATTAAAAGTAAATTATCTTTATATTTATCTAGATAAAAAATATTGTTATCTATTACAAATTACAACACTGGTTATAAATATTTAATTTTCTTGACTGGGCTCTTAATTTCAATAAAATTCCAAAAATTGTTTTTATTGAAACAGAAAATTATAGTTTTCGCAAAATAGAACTTTAATAAAGGTCAAGGCCGCAAAATTTTACTTTAAAGGCCTAATTCAATTCAGTTATAATAACCGCTAAAGTAAAAAATTGTGGCTTATGACAAAGCCATTGCTAGGATGCTAGGTAGATTAATTTTTATAATAAAAATATTCCTGTCATTTGACATTTTTGTCATTTATTGAATACTCATAATGTCATAATCATAAGAAATAAAATAACTTGCTTATACATTAATGTTTTACTTTTTACATACCTACATAAATAATTATTACATAATTTTTAATCATTCTAATTCGAAATAAATGTAACTAATTTAAGTTGTTGTTTAAATTCATTTTAATACTAATTCGGAGTAATAATAATATAATAATAATAAATGCGAATAAATGTATTACCCAACAGATCAAATTACAGGATAAAATATCAAAAAAAAACTATACCCATAATACCTGGAATTTCTAAAAATTATTTTTAATTTGCAATCACCAGCATACCCTTACCGCATGTACTTGAAATTGTGATACAGCCTTTATATGTTTAAAAACATAATTATTACCGGTTTTTAATTTATTTCCTACATACAACACAACAGTTTTCTTCTGCGAATCGTTGCTATAATAGAATAATATACTATTATTATTTCCCATAAATGTTCATCAAATGTACTTATTTGTTTATGATCCAGTTATAATTGCATAAGTCTTAATTTATTATTTCTTACAACAATCTAATAAATAATATTGTGTATTCCCTGACAGACAATAAAAATAATTCATATAAGTAGATAGTAACAACTGGAAGCATATTTTTCATTTATTTCCCACCCACAAAATTATTAAGCTATTGATTTTCCTCGTGCTGCTATCTGTGGAAATTGCTGGAAAATTCTAAGTAGTCAATACTACTGTCAAAGTCAGCTGATATCCAGACAGACAAGAAAATGTAAAATTTGAGCAGGTGGTAGTTTTATATCTTCAGTTACTCAGTAATGTTCTGTTCTCCGAAGTGCTGACGTAAAGTGATACGAAAATGTAAGTAGGCGTAGATATAATTTATTTGTAATTAGAAATTACCTACTATTAAATTTATTGTTTCTTTATTATCTTAGATGATAATGATAATAATGTACTATAATTTCTTTTTTACTCTGTGAATTTTCTTTCTGCAACTAGTTTTACTCTACAGAAATATGGTTGCATAATACAGATCAAAATTATATTATATTTATTATAACTGAAGACTGATTGCATGGATGTATAAAGGAAAAACTAAGTAATTAGGAAAAATAATCCCATACATCTTTACATTTTATTTATCAGTTCTCATTTATTTAATCAGGAAATAGTAATAATAACTAAATAAATAATTTGTGATCATCCTATCCATTAATTTATCGGTACCCAATAACTACACATTTTTAAAAAATGTTATCTATTCTATTTTCTATACTATACAGGATGTCTCTAAAATGAGTGTACATGGCTTAACCACAGCTTCCTGGGCCCAAAATAAGACGATTTAACCAAACTTACCTATATCCAAAAGTGTACCGTTAAGCCGGAATTCTGCTTCAAAGTTCTTGCAAAAATAACGAATTTTGCTTATAACTAAAAATTGCTTAGGCAGATTTAGATGAAATTTTGTATGACATGAAACATGGCTATGAGTCATCTTTTAAAATGATATTTGTTATTTTTAGTGCACTGCTAGTGCGCAAAACTTTAGTGCTAGTCCCTTAATTAGGCTGTAACTTTTTAATGGTCAGGCTGAGAACTTTCAAAAAAAAATTTTTAGAAAGAGACTTTCATAAGTAAACTTTAATTTCTTCGTTCAATTTTTAATATCTCTTACGGTTTAGACAGAAAAAAATCAAATCCGTGTGCTTGCACCGTGTATTTATCAAAAATACAATTTTATGTAGTAGTCTAACAAACAATAATAAATAAGAAAAAAATAAGTTTATTGTCAAAATTACAATAAATGCTCAATGTGACCACAATGTGAATGCAAAAGTCAATTCAAAGGTCAATGTTTCATGTCATACAAAATTTCATCTAAATCGGCCTAAGCAATTTTTAGTTATAAGCAAAATTCGTTATTTTTGCAAGAACTTTGAAGCAGAATTCCGACTTAACGGTACACTTTTGGATATAAGTAAGTTTGGTTAAATCGTCTTATTTTGGGCCCAGGAAGCTGTGGTTAAGCCATGTACACTCATTTTAGAGACATCCTGTATAATAACAATCTAGGAATTATAAATCGGTATTAAATATTTAAACAAATAAAAATTAATAAAATAGTTATTTGAATTATGTTGTGCTATATTTTAAGAAATATAGGTACAGATACCTAATAAATAAATAAGCAAATAAATAAAGAGTAAATTTCAGGTTTAACAGATAAATCCATCACAATCTAATTTCTTCATTATAGTAAAATATAAATTTTAATTACATATTTAGGAACGATCATTCAACTTATTTTAATTAAAAAATGTTAAAATGTTAAAAAATGTTCACATAAATATTAATTTTATATTACGTTGGAAGTTGGAACAACAAATTCCGAAAGAATTTTATATACTATATGAAATACACGCTCAAATTAAGTATTCTATTACCTATTCTTTAGTATCGTACGATTTTTAATATACTACACTTTATGTTAAAAAATTAATTAAAATTTATTTTACTAAAGTACGTAATTTTATAAATGGCTGAAAATTTTAACTATTAGTACAAATATTTAATACACATAGCGACAGATATTTAAATGACAATTATATATTTGAAACTCCAATTTATTTCAATAGGTACTAGATTTTAATGTTTCATCTGTTATTATTTACATCCTGCTATCTAAATTTATCTCGTTTATCAGTTAAAAAATTCTTTGTTTAATTACAAACCAGTGTCGAACTGGCTCATCAGTTCGGCCAGGTAAATGAATTTAAACCGGCCTCACATACAGGGCCGTGCCTAGGCCAAATTACGCCCGGTTCGAGCAATCAAAATTGCGCCCTTTTGAAATAACCAATTATTATCACTTTCCTATAATTTATACCGGGTGCTTCACACCACGCGCACTCCCCGAATATCTTGCGAAAGACAAAACGGATTTAGAAACAAAAAAATACGTCCAAAACATTTTTGAAAATTCTATCGAATGGCACCAAATTAAAGTTTCCCCCATCATCACCTGGGGAGGAGGGGGTCAATTCGTTATCTTAAATGGTAACCCCCAGTTTTTATTGCAAATTCGGATTCCGTGATATAAAAAATACTGAAGGTTGACAAAAATTGACAACAATTCGCAAGAAAAATTGTTTCAGACAAAATCTTCATTTTTAATATCACTTGTCTTTATCATAACTTGCGAACAATTGATTTGAGAAAAAATTGTTTTATATTAAAGTTGTAGTAAATTTTATTATTTACAACTTTGTAAAAAGTACTTGTACTTTACAATTTAATTGTATTTAATGTTGCCAAGCCAGTCAGAAACAATTAAAACTAGCTGACCGATTCCTCTTCCTGCCCCGTGAATTTCCTCTTCCCGTCGGCCAGTCCGTCCCTGCCCACTACAATCCGTGGCTCCTGCCATTGGCAATCTATTTTCGCGGTACGATTAGCTCCGTTCGCTCCACTAATCAGCAATGAAGTCAGTAGTGTGTCAGATCCCAGCCGCGATGTTACTACGTCGCGTGCGTCCGGTGCAGACCCGGTGCATGTGCACCGCGGTGGGGGCCTCCACCAAGGAGGCGCAGAAGGAGGCCTACATCAAGCAGATGGCCGCCAGCCAGAGCCAGGCCAACGAGGAGCGGCCCCAGGAGTGGGACCAGGCGATACCGTACAGACAGATGCCAGGTAGGGGTTGTTTACGTACCCAAAGTTAAATCTCATTTACTAAGTATTATACCCAGCCGTCAAGTCACTCATACCTGCGCGAAACAAAAACCAACCACCTTCAAAACTTGGAAAAAGCGAAGTTTTTCACTATAAATCCTTTATATATGAGACTCGATCGATATTTATTTAAATTTATGTTTTTGAACCAGATCGGTGCAGTACATTTTGAGATAACTAGCTGCCATTTTGTTTCAAGATGGCGGACAGACATTTTAATATATACCTATGTTACAAGACTGATTCTTAGCTATTACTGTACCAAATTTGAACGCAATAGTTACAGTACATTTTGATATATCTGTCCGCCATTTTGTTTCAAGATGGCGGACTGACATTTTAATATACCTGTTTCAAGACAGATTCTTCGCTATTACTGCATCAAATTTGAACGCAATAAGTAGTTACAGTACATTTTGAGATATCTGTCCGCCATTTTGTTTCAAGATGGCAAACTGACATTTTAATATACCTATGTTTCAAGACAGATTTTTAGCTATTACTGTACCAAATTTGAACGCAATCGGTGCAGTACATTTAGAGATAGCTAGCCGCCATTTCGTTTCAAGATGGCGAATAATCTAATTTTGCCAAAGTGCATTGTTAGGTGAAGTGGGTCATTTTTAACTTTTTTACCTCTCGCCTCATATTCTATAAGAGAGGTATTGTAATGGGTCAAAATTTTCGAGTATGAGTTTTTGGTGGATAAGCACGTTTCAGGGTCTCTAGAATACGAATTTACTATTTTCACGATGATGTCTGTGTGTGTGTGTGTTTGTGTGTTTGTGTGTTTGTGTGTTTGTGCGTTTGTGTGTTTGTGTGTTTGTATGAACCGACGATTTTTCGTCCACGATAACTTAAAAAGTATCAAACCGTTTATAACCAAATTTCATATTTAAGGTTTTAATAAGTATCTTAACACCGGATAAGATTTTGGTAGAAATCCGCAAACCGGAAGTAGTACTTTTAGAAGTTTAGAAAAGTTTTCCTTAAATATATTGGTACATTATTTATTTATGACAATTTTTGCAATTAAAAATAAAAGAAATTGTGATTATCTATGTGTACAGTTAATTATAAATACAAATTGCTGAATCTGGAAGTATTTAACAATAAAATAAAGTACAATTAATATTCCATTTTTTTGAAATTTCTGTATCTTGTTGTCCATGATATGAAATTTGTTTCTACATAAAATTTGAATTATTATGACAGTGACAGTACAGTTGACATCTTTTGCTTGCATATTGGTTTACATTATCGTTTACATATTACATGAACATGAAACTATTAAAATGTAAGTAAAACTATTTATTAGATTAGTAGAATAAGCAGAATTAGGCGAGAGGTCGTGTGGTGGCCACAGCAGATTTTTTTTGCTATACGTACGTACGTAGACAGAGAGATGACGGACGGTAAACTTAATACTCGTAAAAGGCTTTAAAAAGAGATCATCCGAGAATATGGAGATGCATATAGACCATATTAATTATTATAGCGCCTCTACCGACTGATTTATGAAATATAAAAAAGCGTGCCAGGATGCCAACTGTTTCTTATTTTTGTAAATAAGTTGGCAATGATCAACCCCTTCAGTGTTGAAAATTTTAATTTTTAAATTCTAAAACATGATTTGAAACACAATATTTGTAACTAAGTATATTGATTAAAATTATATGATACTACATCAACAGAAAAACACAATTTTAAGTTATCTGTCACTCGAGCTGTCGGGATCCCGCTAAAAAAATTCAAATTTTCATAATTATTTTCACATAATAAACTAATGATCATTTATATTAAACACGGGCAGAATTCGATACTTCGTTATTAAATATAACTTATATTAAAAAACGGCCATGTGATTCTGTCTGCATTAATTACTATTTTACTTTAAAAATTCACTTTTTCCCATAAGGTAACATTAGTTCCATTTCGGTAGTACTCCCTGTTTTGTGATTGGTGATTTCTGAGCATGCGTATTGAATAATTAATATGGTCTATTGTCACTTATCTTACGAAAAATAATTAATTATTTGCGCTGGATTTTAGAAGGTAGACGGCCTTCTTAATACGTTAGTAACAACCATAATAACATAATTATTAAAAACCTTCCATAATATGCGAAGTATCAAGAAATAAACAGATACAATAATTGTTGATTATATTATATTATCAAGAGTAGATATCAATTCAAAATGACAATTATGACAATGATAACCTGTATCTATGTAAGATACTATTGTTATTATATTAGTTTATCTTACAGCGTTTTATAAAAAAAATCAAATCTAAAAATGATAAAAGAAGCAGACCAAGACGAAAAAAAATACTAAAAACTGTCAAAATATATAAATAGGACAATATCAAATTGTAATACAATGACCATTATTCTAAGATTAAAATACTCTAAATTAAATATTTCAATAAACAATTTTTGCAATTTTAATTTTGTATAAAATCTATTCTTTATTGAAACCTATTAAACGATATTTGTTATTCCAAAATATTTATAAACAATAATTATAAATTTATAAATCTTTTGCTGCATATGTTTGGCTTTCGACGCAAAGTGTTTATGTTTATAATTTCTTAATCACCTTGAACTGTTTTGAATTTTTGTTTAGCTCGTGTGATATATTATTATTTCTCACACATGTTTATTTATTAGAAGATTATGTAAACAAACTATTTATTTTTTATGAACTTATGATTTCTTTGTTAAATTATCAAATTGCGAATTAAAGTATCATTCTTTGTTTGATTTTGTATTTCTGAGAATCGTCTTGAAATCATTGAGATTCTTTTCCCATTAGCGTTTTTACGTAGAACAAAAAATCTGACGTGGCCATCACACAACCTTCCGCCATATCTAGAATTTAAACAGAAATGTATACGTACAATCCGGTGCCCATTTAAAATATACAAATAAAAATCTCAAATATTCAAACACAGAAATTTGCATCACCTGAATAAAAAGATTCATTCACATGAAAACTCTGCTGTGTTGAAGCCATCTTCCGTTCAATTACTACATTTAATATCTTACTTAGGACTTATATAGCGCTAGTATGCCAACTTGTCACCCGTCTCACCTGTCAATATTTTTTACGCAGAAACAAAAATCAACCGATCATGGATTACAAGATATCAACGTTTTATTTGATAAATTTATTTTTTAAATTTTACTGCAGTTCTTTAATGCTACCAGATAAAGACAATTTTTTTATAACGTAAGTTGCAAATAACTTTTCCTCTTATTCTCATTACAAATAAATACTATATTTTTCCAAATTTATATACAATTTTGACAATTAACCTTTTCAATCTTCAAAAAATATCACTTCCGATGAAGATATTTGTACCAAAATCTAGGGAGCTCTTCCAACTTATATACAAATGTTAAATACCAAATATCAAAATTTTCGGGTAATTCGTATTTGAGTTATGCGACTAACACCCCTTGACCACACACACACACACACACACACACACACACACACACACACACATACACACACACATACACACAGACATCATCGTGAAACTATCAAAAATGAGTGGTAAGGACCCTAATTCGTGCTCATCCACTAAAAATTCACCACCCGATTTTTTTGCATGATTCCAATACCTTCCTTTACAGGTAAGCGGAAGGTAAAAAATTAAGACGATCTTCTCATTACCGAAAAAATTCTCAAATACGAATTTTATTTGTGCTTTAACACAAAACCAAAATTTTAAATCGTATTAAGTATTTTTTAGTTATGATACAAAGATGATACTAAAATTTTAGATTACGTTCTTCAAAATCTAAATTGTCAATACGGAAAATAACAAATAATAATGACAAAGTTTTACTACGAAATAACGTTTATCTGAATATTTCGCAAATATTAAGCAATAACTATTAAACCGCAAAATGTAGAACACAAATTACTGTTTATCATTTAGTTTCGTTACTTTAAATATGTCATAAATTTGTATAGGTAAATAAATTGTTTTACGTCGCAAAATATGAATTTAAATTTAAATTAAGTAATGGTTGTTACTACTTCTATAACTACTAGTACTCATAAAATTAGCATAATGTTATCGCAAAATTATTAACATCCATAATTTATAGATAACAAACAAAAATTTCGCATCATCATAGAAAAACACATCTACAAGTACCTATGTTCACAAAATACGAAAAGATAAAATCTTTATTTGAATGCGTATTAATTGTAACCTTGATTGTTGTCAAAACCTTGAACAATTGTCACAGATGTTGCAATTAGGAATTACAATAATTATGATTCAGTACACGAGGCTTCAAATCACAATAAACAAAATTATGTTGCAAATAATTAAATTATAGGTTAATTATTTATTTCAATTAATATAAACTCAAGTGAATTATTGTTTATGATACTATAAATATAAAGATAAGAAAAAGAAAACACTTACTTTTAAATGACGATGACGCGCAAAGTTGTGGAATGAATTGGAACTTCCTGCAAAAAATAAAATAAACTACTTAATAAATATTATCTATTAGGTATTATTTATATCACATGATTACGACAAATAAAAATAATTAATCGAATTTGTCATTGAATAGGTCAAGAGTATAAAGGCGGCTGCACAATATCCCTAGAACGAGAACGATAAAAAACATAAATTCCATACTTTTAAATGTGGGCATGCACAACAAGTCTCCGAGAACGGAGAGCTTTCCGTCCAAGATTCATCTTTCCCGTTCTTGTTGCGATTTGCTAACCAATAGAAAGAAAGCATGACGTCATTTTTCAGTTTATCTTCTGTCACTTGTCATATTTTTGTGTGGTTATGGTTAGATGGTTTTATTTTCATGGATTGGGTTATGGAAATAACAGAATGAAATGTTACCGGACAATTGTACATCTGAAAGCATTTTTTGTTTCCGTTCTCGTTCTCGTTTACTTCCCGTTATCTTTCTCGTTCTCGTTCCAGGGCAATTGTGCAGCCGCCTTTATAATGAAATTTCGTTGAAAGGATTTAAAAAATGCAAAATTTTAATAATTTAGTAAGTTCTACTGTCGACCTCCTAAAATCCAGCATAAAATATACTAGCGAGAATTTTATGGCCAGTACAAGAATGGTAAAATTTTATTTCAACAAGGATTTTATAGAAAAAGAATGGATCTACAGATCTGACAAAATTGCACATGATTTAAAGATTCCGGAAAATTTAAAAAAAAATTCATGCAAACTTCACACGGTTATATTAATTTTTAAAATTTTAAAAAGGCACACCTGTAGATCCATTCTTTCTCTATTAAAACATTATTCTGAAGTCAATAATAATGTGACACTTCAAAATGACATTGCATAGCTAGGATGCGGCAAAGTACGAGTTTCAGGCTGGTTTCAGGCAGCCGTAGTAGTGGGGAAAAGAGTGGAATAGAGTAAAATCGAGAAGTATTCTAGGAATGCGAAAAAAACCTTGACGGGCCGCTTAAATATATTTAAGATCACTATACTAAGCGGACAAATCTGAAGTTGTAATGCTAAAACTGATCGTTTTTGATTGGCTGATGTAACACCAGTTTTACACCACACAAACTTTGTAATGTAAACAAACGAATGTTCTCTATCTAGTCTCGTCAGGTGTTGTCAGTGACTGTATCGAGTTTTTCCGCTGATAGGTCAAATTTAATTTTGCCGCCAAAAAAAATTAGTGATATTTTTCTCGTATTTACACTGTAAATATCGCTCAGCGAGACAACTCCAAGTTTGTCCGTTTAGTTATGAAATCAAATATAGCTTTAATTATTTTTTAAAGAAATAATATTCCTGTTGTTAATAAATTTTTCTAATATTTTCTAGGTCCGAAACCAATTCCAGGTTTAGGCAACCTTTGGCGATTTTTACCAGGTGTAGGAAACTATTTCGGCTTAGATCAAATTACGCTTCACACAAAGTACGACTCAAACTAAGTTTATGTTTAAAACAATACTAACTAATTTTCTTTTTATTGCAGATTAGTTAAGGATTATGGCAAAATAGTGAGACTTTCTGATTTAAAAATTCGCAATAATTTCGTTATACTGTTTGACCCAGACGACATTGAATTGGTGAGACTTTTTCGTGATTTCTCCGAATTAAAAAACTAATTCGTTCTGTAGTCTTTCAGAAACGAAGGGGTGTGGCCGCATCGAGAAGGGCTTGAAAGCTTAATTTATTATAAATTAAAAATCAGGAACGATGTTTTCCAAGACCAAGGAGGTGTACTCACTGGGTAAGACAGTGAAAATACAGGCTATTTTACAATATCGGATAGCTGAATTTATTACAAATTATCCAGAAATATTTATAAGTATACAGGATGTCCCAGATAAGTTGTTCGACATGAGGATCACGAGAAAAATTTCACGAAAACTGTAATTGTTGGAAAAATTTTAAGCATCCCTGTAAATTCTTCTTGAAAAAGTGTGTTAATAAAGTGCAAATTAAAATAGTGTATTACTTCATATAGGAAAGTTATAAACAAAAATTAAAAATCGTAAATATTTCATTTTCATCGATATCTAGTGACCTATGCATTTTAGAAAAAAAATCGGGACGTCACTAAATTGGTCTAATAATGGGGAAACTTTTGTCTAATTTAACCGACATCGTATCTCTTACGGTTCTCGAGATCCCCATGTCAAACAACTTATCTGGGACAACCTGTATATATTTTATTTTCGAATATGACGATCAAAACTTGCAGTTTACTTAAAGAATAAAATAGTTTTTCGGCCAAATTTAGATTACTTAATCTATAACTAAAACATTTTTGTAACAAGAGAGTGGGAAATGAATGATTCTGAAACGAATGCAAACGAGCGCAGAGAGTTTCGGAATTTGCATCGAGTCTCAGAATCACGTTTTCCGCATATGTTACAAACAAGATTTTTTCTGCTAACGTCCTGAAAAACATAAGATGAAAAAAATAAATTCAAGTTTTTTAAAGTTGATAAGTATCTTTAGTTTTTAAGCATCAAGAAAAAAATGTATTTCATGCACTAGTGTTAGAATAAGCTATTTCTCGCACTCATTTTAAGTGTCAGAGTACAAAAGAACTTATTAGTTGTGACTATAAATTTTATCTTGTAGCATTTCAAGTTTATTAAAATTTTTTGAATATAGGTAACTCTTAATACTGAAAACCCTGCACTTTGTTAAACTCTATACAGTGATTCACAATTTCGTGCATAAATAAATAAATGCCAAATAGTGCAACTACTTATTAAACTTATTTACTCAGCATGGAACAACTATCTTTATAATAATAAATAACTCGATTATTATAACGACATAAATATTCTAATTTTTTGTCCAATTTTTCTGTACAAAAAGTATTTGATTTTGAAGGCATGGCGAGAAATGGTACGAAGCAAGAACCGTAGTGAACCCGCCAATGATGCAGCCCCGATCTGCCCAAATGTACATCGGGACAATGGACGAAGTAGCACAAGACTTCATGGAACGACTGAGACATTTAGAAGACAAACATCCAAGTGGAGAAATGCCTGAAGATTTCAGCAACGAACTCAACAAATGGGCCTTGGAGTCCATTTGTACCATTGGTCTTAACAAACGATTAGGTAAGGTTGAAAATTCATAGGCATCTCCACCATAATCGAAATAAGGAATATTAACGATAAAATATAAATTACATGTCCAGTTATGACTAATAGTGAAGAAAAACAAGTTTTTAAATAATTTAATAATTAATGTTTTGTGTTTTTCAGGACTACTGAACCCCAATTTTTCGCCAGAAGCCGAGTCACAGCAATTTATAAGCGACGTATTAGATCTATTTATATTATTAAACGAATTAGATGTTAAAATGTCTTTATGGCCATGGTTCAGTACGCCAACTTGGAAGAAATATGTAAAAACATTAGACCGAATTACAGGGTAAGTTATATTACTACCTACTATACTTCTATTTAAAACACAAGTTATAGAATATATATATATATATATATATATATATATATATATATATATATATATATATATATATATATATATATATAACCGACTTTTCTGTCTATCAAGGTAAACAGAAAGGCCACAAAACCTTTTAAGCTAGATTTCCTTGCATCCGTTTTGTACATTGCGTTTCATTCGTTGTTCATTCGTTATTAACAATAAGTCTGACTTTTTGAACAAATTTCAAATAAAGCAGCGATAGTTCAAATATTGATGGAATACATTAATACTAATTATTTAAAGATTAGAAAATTAAGTAGTATTAGTCTAACTAAATTTATTATTTTCTACACAATTCCAGAAGGTATAAATTGAGAAAAATGTATTTAAATGAAAAATATATGAAACATTTAACTGTAAATCTTTTAAACATTTATTTTAGTTTTGCACCGTGCTTTGCAGTGCAGTGCAATTATTTTTCTTGTGCGAAAATTTCAATTTCCCGCCGCGCATGCGCTTCAAAGAATTTAATTAGTGAACAGCCCATGATGATTGGCTGAATTAAAATTATATTTTTAATAAGTGCAAAACGGATTCATGGAATTTAAGTTTTTTCCTTAATTATGCGAATTTTCACAAAAATTCTTATTGATCAGGATCAGGACATGAAATGTGTATATCCTTTTATCCTTGACCCTTTTTATCATCCTGTATAATTTAGAAGATGGTAGGTAACCACCATTAAATTGTGTCTGTAGATTTCAGTTGAAACATATAAACGAAGCAATGTCTAAACTAGAAAACGATAGCGTTGAAAGATCCCAAGCAGAAATGAGCATCTTGGAGCAGCTGTTGAAAAGGGATAAGAAAATTGCTTTTGCTATGGTTTTCGACATGCTGATTGCAGGAATTGATACAGTAAGATTTCAATTTTTATAGATTTACAACAAAAATATACCTATACAGATATATCATAACTTCAATGGGGTAGTTGCGCATTTTCTAATTTTTTATTTTTTTTTCTGAAATAATGCATTCAGTAACTAATTTTAATAAATGTTTCTCGATTGAAAAGTGTATTATTTTTAAGATACAATTTTTTAAATAACTTCTAATTTTAAATTTTCTAGTCTGAAGTGCATTGTGAAAACCAATCACAGAGCTCGGCCCTCTTGAAGTGTACAGGCTGACATAAAATTTGTAGTGTTTCAAGAACTATGATACTTATCGAGTACCTAAATAAGTATTATTTTTTAACAATAAATTACTTTTAAATATTATTTCGATATCTGTTAATTTAATATTTGAGTTAAGTTTAAAATTATGTTCTAATAAAATGAAAAGATATGTAGACTACCTACCTACTTCGCTTTGTTGAGGTATAACAACGAGTCTGTCGGAATCGCCAAGACTTAGACGAACTGTATCATTTTGCACAATCTACGTCACAATGTTTGTACCGCGAACTTTATTTATGGAAATTATGAATGAAAAGTTGTAAATTTAGAAATGATTTTTACGTAAACATGTTCAGAATTGGCCAAAGTTTCATAATTTATCAAAAATCAACAACTTTTTTTCGCAACTACCCCATTATACAGTTACATAATACTGATTATGTAACGTATGTAGTCGAAGGTATGATGCATTTTTTATTAAAATAATTATCTCCTTAGACGTCAAGAACTTCTGCAGCAGCCCTCTACTACTTGTGCAAAAACAAAGACGCACAACAGAAACTAAGACAAGAATGCATGGATGTAATGCCAAAAAAAGACAGCCCCATTACCAAAGAAGTGTTGAACAATATGCCTTACTTACGAGCTGTCATCAAAGAAACTACAAGATTAGCGCCAATTGCCATTGGCAACCTTAGGAGAGCTCCAAGAGATATGGTTCTTTCCGGATATCAGATTCCAAAAGGGGTAAGAATTGAATTTATTTTAAAAAACTGATCGAGCAGACACCCGAGTAGAGCTGGGCATTACTTAAGTATTTAGGTACCTACTTAAGTATCAATTTTTAATAACAACTAGTACTTAATATTTGGAGTTAAGGGGGTTTTATCGCTCAGTGCTGCTAGCTCACAAATCCCCGCTATTGCAGGTACCTGCGCTGACCAGCCTATGTGTTATGAGTATTATGTTGTCTCTATTTATGTAATTGCTGTTTCGCTCTGTTCTTGTTTAGAAAATACTCAATTTGATTGTCTAACGCGCATGCGATTTTTAAATTTATTTAACAAATTACTCGACTACTATTTGAAAATTTGATATAGGTAATAATGTGATACAAAAATTTTAATTTACAATGCAATAAGAGTTACGAAGAGTTTTTTCAGAATGATTATTTTTTTATTGTTTATAAATAAAAATAATAACAAATTTAAAAATTCGACATTGTAGCTAGTGTTTTTATTGCCTTTGTCTTTATAAGGTTTTTTTTTAGATTTATAGGAGATAGGTTGGGAGTAATTTGTTAAATACTTTTTTTACTGTGATAAAAGCCCCTTAAGTATAAACATTTTTCGGTAGTACTACTTAATACTTGGACTTAAGTATAAATATTTTTTTGGTACTTATTACTTTAAAATTTTAAGTACTAAAATAAAAAGTTGTACGTAAGACTTATTTTCATTTTATAATCGTAAATAATACTGAAGTACTTTTTAAATACTTAAGTTTCTCAATAATACTGAAACAATGTAAAAGTACTTAAGTTTTTTCAATAGTTTAAGTAATTATACTGTTCAACCTGCGACCACAGCGACAGAATACGACATTTTTATTGTGAATTATTCTTCCTCGATAAAAAAAGATAATAATCGAAGGTAATAATTTTAAAAAATACTGGTACTTAAAAATACTTATTTTTAAGTACTTTTGACAAAAAAAACTTAAGTACTGTGAAGCTTTACTTAAAAATGTACTTGGTAACAAGTACCTACTGACTATAGGTAGTACTGGTACTTATACTAAAGTATACTTAAGTATTTAAGTTGAGACCAATAATTATTGTAGTTCTGACAACCCAGAAACTCATTTCAATTTAACTATACAACACAACACCAGGATAAAAATTAATGACATAATAGCATCAAATGCGTACGTTTGGCGAAAAAATCATTTTATCCATAAATCTAAAAGTTTTAATATTTTTACAGGTGGACATATTAAGTTCGCACATGTATTTATGCAGACAAGATAAATACTTCCCCCGTGCGAATGAATTCATCCCAGATAGATGGCTCAGACAAGGAGGTGAAGAATTCCAAAGTAAAGATGCACATCCGTTTGTGTTTATGCCATTTGGTTTCGGACCAAGATCTTGCATTGGCAAAAGATTAGCTCAACTAGAAATCGAAGTACTGCTTGCCAAGGTATATTTTTATTTTAAGCGGCTCATCTACGTTTATTCCGGATTCCTAGAATACTCTCGATTTTACTTTTTTTCTATTCCACTACTACGGCTGTTTGAAAGCAGCCTTAAACTCGTACTTTGCCGCACCCTAGCTGTGCAATGTCATTTTTCGTTGCGAGTAAACTGTCAAACTTATTCCGAATTCCTAGAATACTCTCGATTTTTTTCTATTCTACTCTTTTCTCCACTACTACGGCTGTCTGAAACCAGCTCAAAACTCGTACTTTACCGCATCCTAGCAATGCAATGTTATTTTGAAGTTGAAAAAAGTGTTTTCGTTGCGAGTAAACTGTCAGATTATTATTTACTTCAGGATAATGTTTTTATAATCATTTAATAGAAAAAGAATGGATCTATAGATGTGGCTTTTTAAAATTTTAAAGATTATTTCTATCATGAGATATAACCGTGTAAAGTTTGCATAAATTGGAATTTTTTTAAAATTTATCTGCTGGCGTAAATTAGTCAAAAAGTAAAATAAATTATTTGGTATTGAACAAAAAAATTGAATCTAAAAAAATCAGACAACTTCTTTAGTAACGAGTTGTTTGTTATTTCATTATGGTACTGGATTCGTTATGGAAATTTCTATTATGGTCCTCAAATTGAGGCTTATAATGTTGTCATTATAATATGACATCAGATAAAATATAAAGCCGAGGCCAGACATGCGGCATTCGGCGAATCCCGAGCACCTGTTCGCCGAACTTCGCTCAGTGTGTATTATGGGGAGTTCGTGATTTGGCGAATCGTTCGGCGAACTGTTCGCCTCTTCCCGCCCAAAGTCGGTAAACTAGCACACATCAAAGTGGGCGAACGTTCTTTTAGAGGGGGTTCGGATAACCGATCACACATTCAGGATTCGGCGAACAGCGAACTGTCGAATAACTCACTTCAGTTCCAGCTCAGTAGCGAGTAATTAAGTTATTAAACTTATTCGTAGTTACAAATTTTTATTATATATAATAATAATTGTTTCTATAAACAATTAATATTTAGACTCCCACACGGCCTCAATCAATTATCTTTGTTGGTGTTGTTAATTTGATTGTTTCATATTACAAAAGGTTTATAATCTCGTTAAGTCCTCTATTTCGTATGAATAAATGAAAGAAATAACGCCATTTTGTCGTCTGACAAGTTAATGTTCAACTAGGCGAACGTTCGGCAGTTTACCATATTTTTGCTCATTATTCGCCGAATGCCGCATGTGTGAACACAAAGGCGAATTCCGTTTGGCAAATCACAAACATTCGGGATTCGCCGAATGCCGCATGTCTGGCCCCGGCTTTATAGAGAAGCTTTTTCGTTAACATGTGTTAATAAATTTGTGTTTTCTTTTAGACTTTGAGAAACTTTTCATTGAGTTGGCCGCACGAAGATATGAAATGGGAGATGGCAATGTTGTACGGTGTTGGAAGTCCGTTAAAATACCATTTGAAATCACTTGAAAATTAATTAGTATTTATTTTAATTTCACTAGAAAAATTTATAAACTGCACAAATATTGGTGATACTTATGTACGCTTTTACACAATTTGTATAAATAATATTGTATATTAAGTTTATATTCATATTATATTTTTTTATTTGTACATAAAATAAATATAATTGTTATGCATTTAAAATAAAGAAAATAATTTAAGAAAAATGTTATTTTATTCATCGTTACTTATAGACCGGGAGCTCATGACAGGTGATTTCATACAGCATGCCTTTTGGAGGATAGCATATTGACCCTATGACAACATAGAAAAATCTGACGTGGACACCACATGACTTCCTTGTACGCCTTGTGTGTTCATACTTTTCTTAATAACTAAAATGTAAAATAATATTAAAAATTCTTTTAACTTATTATGCTAGTATACTCACAAATATATTTTAGTCATTTTATTTAAACTGCAGAAGAAGATATAAAGCATATTTTACTATTGTCACTGTCATGTCATAATCATTTAAATTTTACGTAGTAACAAATGTTAATCGATCATGGACTACAAGATACCGAAATACTATAAATTATAAATATATACTTTAATTATTTTTAAATGATAGCAGATACAAAAATATTTATAAAATATCGATTTTAGGTAATAATCACATAATCTTTCATTTAAAATAAAAAAAATTGTCTAAAATTAAATATTTATCGAAATATTTTTAAAAAGTACTACTTCCGGTTTGTAGACTGAAACCAAAAATAGGAGGTGCACAACTAGATGCTATAACAGTCCTAAATACAAAATTTCAACTTTCTACGTCTAACCGTATTTGAGTTATGCGACACACATACGTCCGTCCGTACGTACGTACGTACGTACATACGTACGTACAGACGTCACGTCGAAACTAGTCATAATGGATTCAGAAAAGGTCAAAACGGATATTTCCGTCAAAATCTGAGAACCGAAATTTTTCGCGATTACAATACTTCAATACAAGGAAGTAAAAACGGGTATTAAACCCTTGCACGTTTTTCGGTCATATGGAAAATTGCATTTCCACTTGTACAAAACTTTTCCGAAATTTTCCACCCTTGGGCCAACGAGGACTGCATGCCAATTTGGTTATAGGTGTTTTATGATACAAATATTAATTATTTTCATCAGCATGCTGTATGAAAACGCGGAAAATCATATTTTTTATTACAAGATCACGTGACCGTTTGAGCCCTTTGGGATCCTGCGAATCGCATGCCTATAATTTTTAAGACTTTAAATGTGTTTCTTTTGATAAAAGGGCATGCAATTTTAAATCAGAGAAAAACACAACATTTTTGTGCAAGTGGAAAAATGCAATTTTCCATATGACCGGAAAGCGTGCAAGGGTTTAATACCCGCTTTTCTTTGTTGTCATAGGGTCAATATGCTATCCTCCAAAAGGCATGCTGTATGAAATCGGAGACCATCACTGTCATGAGCTCCCAGTCTATTAGGTGAATCACAACTTCTAGTAGTCAATAAATTCGTTGAAGAAAATTGGCAATAAATTTTAAAATCCAATTTTATGACCTATGTACCAGATATAGGTACCTTACCTAATACAGTATGTTTCAAGACTTCAGAATAAATATTAAATGGAAGATAGGTACTACATAAGTACTGATCGAAGTGATTATTTAATCTGTATCAAAAAAATTTAAAACTCTTTAGTTTGTTATCATTATTAGTTCATTTTGTAGTAGGTATCTATGCCGTTTAATTATATTTAATTTAATTATAAATGTTTCTTAGTTTTTTTAAATGTACTTTATGTAAATAAGAATTCTTCTTACGTAATTTTTTGTACATAGATTTATTCTATATTAATAGCTGCAATAGTGCAAGAGGAACAAATACACTTTACGCTCGTAATACACACATAATTTTATCTACGACTAAAATTATTATAATAATAGTATTCAGTTAGTTCAATCTGTGTTTAATCAATTTATGTTTAATTCGTAACCATGACGATACCAATAATATCGAAATAAACAAATAAAAAAATTGTTTGATTCTGTCATTTTCTTTTATTTTATGTAATCAAAAAGTACTTTATTGCGCGTTGTCATAGGAGACGCGCAATAAAATGTATTTTTGCTTGGTCCTCGGTAACAATAAACTTTACGTTGATAATTGAAAGCATAAATATAAACGTTTCATAGTAGTCGTAGATAAATAAATTAATAAAAGCAAAAATTTTAACCCAATTTATTATATTTCATACGGGCCCACCTGAAAAACTATTGGACCAGATCTGCCCTACCTAATATTTTGGGCTGATGCCGTCCCTGTTTACAATACATTTTTAACACTTCATAAAAATATCTATTTTGATATTATGAGGTCATTAGATATTATAGAATAATGATAACAAAAAGTCCAAATAAATAAATTTAAGCTTATTTTCGTGAAATCTCATAAGATAAGGACAGAATTATTATATTTGGTACCAAAACAAAGATCATTTTGCTAGTACACTAGATTGTTTATAATTATATAAGTGCTACTTGGTACATCTGCACTCTCAGTCTCAGTAACTACTCAACTACAATGATGAAAGCAACATCAATTTGTTGTCCCAGTAAACCACTTGCTAATTTTATTTTTCAACGCGTTCTGTCAACAAAAACAGAAGCCATACGCAGTCAAAGTGATGTTAGTGATATAAATTGCGCAAAACCTTTTGATTCTATTCCTGGTATGTATTGTTTTCTTTAGAAAATAAGAACTGTTGATTAATTGAGTCATTATAGGACCCAAACCAGCACCAATATTTGGATATTTATGGAACGTTTTACCAGTTGTTGGTAAATATTATGGGGAGCAACAACACAACGTACATATTCGGTGAGTAACAAAATTTAACTTTACTAATTTGTAATCAACGCTTAAAAGGTGATAGAAAACATTTCGGATGCCATTCTATAGCGTTTATTGTTTTGTTAAACATAAAAATAACAAATAATTTATGTTTGAGGGGGGAAATAATTTTGGTACCCATATTTGTAAAAAAAAACTGCAATATTTGTAAAAATCTGCTGTGTCCACCACAGTACTTCCCCGACTATAAGTTTTAATAACTTATTTCGTAACGCCTTTAATTTTATGCTTTATTCAGCAAAATTTAAATAAATTTATCTTTCTTCAGAAACTATTTAAGTTGATACCAACTTGATTAAATATCGCATAAATGTCATTTTTTACATTTTACTAAACTCGTCTCCCCGAGAGCTTTAAATTGACACTAAACTCGGTATAATTTGAATAATGTAGGTATTAAAAAAAATTGACGATCTGTTAAATGTTATTTTTATCTTTCTAATAGAATTATTTTCCCGAGAGCTTTAATTTGATACCACACACGATAATATTTTAATAAAAATAAAATAAGTTGTATTTATAAAGTTGGTACCACTGGATGAATAAAAAAAATGTAATAATTTTTTTAGAAACAATTGACAATCGCATAAATGTTATTTTTTACATTTTTACTAAACTTATCTCCCCAAGCGCTTTAAATTGACACAAAACTCGATATAATTTGATTAATTTATAATAAAAAAACAATTGACGATCGTTTAATGTTATTTTTGATTTTCTACTAGAATTCTTTTCCCGAGAGCTTTAATTTGATACCACACACGATAGTATTATGATAAAAATAAAAAAGTTATGTTTATAAAGTTGGTACCACTGGTTGAATAAAGCTCATTAACGAACTTGAAGTCAGATTTTGGCTCAAGATCTTAAATATAAAATTTCAGTCCAAAATTCCAACGCGTTTTTAAGTTATCCAACATCCAGACAGACTAACAGACTAACAGACCGACAGACCGACTTTTTTTAAAATTATGTTTTTTGGGTTCAGTAGGGTCTAAAACGTGAAGATTCACCAAAATCTCGAACTGTCAAAAAATCACGATTACAATACTTCCCTCTATTACATAGGTCGGGGAAGTAAAAAAAGAGGGTTTTCGAGCGCCACTGTACAGCTTTTATTTATAAGTGAATTAACTTCAAATTTTAATATGTTGTCAACAAAGCTTGGATCTGCGAAATAACCGATCGAATTTTTTAAATTCGTTTTAAAATAGAAGATATTTATGTTAAAAAAATTGTCAAAATTCAAATTAACATATTTCAATTTTAAAGCAAAATTGTACTTTTCTCTTCAACAATATCTTTAGATTATTATATTTAACAAAACAATATACCTACGCTGTGGTGCGGCGTGCGAAATCCATGTTTTTGGCGCGGTACGTCTTAAATATAAAAAAATATACTAAAAATATACTAAATTAACCAACCAGCGTTCAGAAAATTCCAATTTCAATTATAAGTGCGAACGTGGAGCGCTGGTTGGTTAAATTAGTCACTTATACTTATAATTGGGTAGATTTGAATCTACCTTAGAGTCGTTATTTTTTTTTAAAGTGTAAGTTTAACAATTAATGCAATACATTATTATTATTATTACATTATAATTATTTGCGAAAATAATTTCAGATATCAAAAGGAATATGGAAATATAGTTCGACTACGTGACATGAAATTTACAAACGATTTTGTACTTCTGTATGATCCAAAAGATATAGAAACAGTTAAGTTTAAGTATAATTATTATTATTTTTTTCAAAAAGAATCCATAATTTACAATTAAAAAGATTTACTATAATGTGTAAGTAAGAATAAAAAATATAAATACCTATATTTTAAAAATTCTAACACTACAAATAGTGTGAACCTTCTTAAACCATTTTAATTAAGGTGTGTGGCAGCCTTAGATATTGTGTGTCATACAGGTTGTTTCATAACTTCTGGTACATACATTAAGGGAATATATTGTTTGATATGCTGATTACGAATCAAAAAGAATTTTTTTTAAATCGCAAAATTAGTTTCCATGCTTCGCAGTCAAAAATTTTTCGCTGGGTGGAGTAATTAAAATCATTAAAAATAATTTAATTTTGATTGTTTATTTTACTAGTATTATGTAATTTAAGATTACTTACTCCTACTTCTATTGTTTGTGTTTAATAGGAAAACGAATCCAGTGCAGTACTACAAAAAATGCTGCAGGTAAACTACCCTTAATTTTTCGAATTTTAAAAACATTCTTTTTGATTCGTAATCAGCATATCAAACAACATATACCTTAAACGTACTCGAAGTTATTAAACACCCTGTATAATATACCGTGTGTGCGGTTACAAGTATATATAAACAGTAGCTGGTACCTCAGCTGGTCCACATTATGTTTAATTTAAATGTCAAAACGCTTTATGTGCTTTTGTATTTATTATTTGAGCAAATAATTAACATATTTCCTTATTTCCATTTTAGATTTTTCGCAATGAAGGTCAATGGCCAAAACGAGATGTTCTACCTTCAATTAAATATTATCGAGAAACTCTCAGAAAGGATATATTCCAAGGATATGGCGGCGTATTTACCAGGTGAGAATGCAATCATTTGTTTCTTCATTTATTAAATTAAATTAATAGCCTTGTACTGAGCTTGCACATTATGTTATTGACTGGTTTTGACAAAAACATCTCTCTTGAGATCAGAGTTGGGAGTAGGTATCTTACAAAAAAAGATACTTGATAGTATCTAAGATACTTTATCTTGGATACTTTTTTAGGTAAAATGTATCTTTATTTAAAATATTTTTTATACATATCTGTATCTTTTAACTTAAAAATGAAGATACTTTATCTTTGGATATATTTAATGTATTTAGATACTTTTTAAGTATTTAGATACTTTTCTAAAATATATACAAAAATAGCTAAATCATTTAAGATACATTTTTGTACCTATGTAGATGTATCAGATACTTTTAAGAAATATTTGTATCTTTTAAGATACTTGGAATTAAAAACATCTATACTTAAGTATCTTGAACAAATTTATAAAAATATCTATAAAAGTATCTAAGATCTTTTTTAAAAGTATATTTCCCAGCTCTGCTTGAGATTACTCTTCAATGAGTAAGTACACCCAATTTGGGTAAAAACACAACTAGGTTCAAATTCAGTTAGGTACACATTCCTGTTGTACAAAAATCTTCTCAGTGGTGTTCTATCCACAAAAAATTTTAAATGAGTTAAAAAAATGTCTATGCCACGAAATATAAAATATGACGGGAATGGAAACTAGGGCGGATGATGTGTGGCCTTTCTGTTACCTTTTTGAGAGAGATAGAAAATACGGGCCAGCTCGGAGCATGCATTCTATGACGATAAACAACGGTAACAATACGGGTCCAGTAGTGATATTTCTTTCTCAAGTGCCACAAATCTATAGTATTTGCTAATATACGGAGTGTCCACTCCTGTGTTTATATTATACTTCGTGGTCTATACCGAAGACTCACAGTACGTATGTAACGCCCTGTTCAGACGAGGAAAGTTTTTACTAAAAAGTTTCTTAAAAGTAAAACAAGAGCTAGGAGCTGTCATAGAAGAAACTGTCAATACCGGTCATACGAAGAAACCGTGGAGGAAACTAATTATTTCTTTAAAATATATTATAACTAGTGATCTTAAGGTGTTCGTCTACCCTAAAATTTTACAGCGTTACAGAGGTGTACGCCTCCCACGTTTACTTTAGTTATAATTGAAATATATGATGCTTTTACATATGAGTGTATTAACAAAGGATGTCTTAATGCCTCTAATTTTTTTTTCTTTAGCCTAGGAATTTGAAGTAAAAAATATTTAAAAATGACGTTTTTTGTCATTATTTGATACGATTTGATATTATTTTTTTCGGTCATTATAAATGGAAAGAAAAATTTAAAAAGCTAGAAACCTGCAGCTAACATTCCTTTTTCGAATAATTTAGGTTGTACTTATTTCTTTAAAAAATACAGAAGTTATTATGGGAATACTGGAGCCATGTTTACAGTATTTTTCAACTTCAAAATGACACTGCATAGCTAGGATGCGACAAAGTACGAGTTTCGGGCTGGGTTCGGGCAGCCGTAGTAGTGGGGCAGGAAGTGAATTAGAAAAAAAAGTAATATCGAGAGTATTTTAGGAATTCGAAAAATAGGTAGAGGAACACCTTAATTATATTTAATAAAAATAAATACATTCCCCTTACGAACGATATTGACAGTTTTATTTCATGACAGCTCCTAGCACTTGTTATACTTTCAAGAAACTTTTTAGTGAAAACTTTCCTCGTGTGAACAGGGCATAAGTTGGGTAAAAGCCGTAACGTATGTTTGTTTGTACAGTGACGGAGAAGATTGGAGTCATGCACGTAGCATCATGAACTCTTTATTAATGCAGCCAAAAGTTGTCAAACATTATATGAACGGATTCTCAAAAGTAGCTGACGATTTTGTAGAAAGAATTAAATACTTGGCTGCCCAAAATAATGACTGCGAAATGCCGGATGATTTTCAAAAGGAAATCACGAAGTGGACGTTAGAATCTGTTGGAGTTTTATCACTTGATACAAGATTTGGTAAGTTATATCATTAGCTTTATTAAGAATGAATTAATAAGTACTTAAATATTAAAGTACAGAAAATTAGAGCAACAGTATGTGAAAAATCTTAAGAAATATAATGCCGCAAACTGCATTTCAATATCTCGATTTTTCACATTATGCAGCCTCAAAGTTGTAAATTGAAAAAATCTGATGTGGCCAGAACATAATCTCTCGCCTAATTCAGCCCATTCTACTAATCTAATAAATAATCTGTTACATATTAAATTAAATAGTTTCATGTTCGTGTAATATGTAATCGATAATGTCAACCAAGATGCAGAAGATGTTAAAAACATGGTGTAACAAATTTTATATGATCATAGACAACAAGATTTTGTAATTTCAAAAATTAGAATATTAATTGTACTTTATTTTATTGTTGTTATTTAAAATTATCTACACCCACAGATAATTATATTTTCTTTTTAATAAAATAATGTACCAATAATAATAAGAACTCATTAATATACCTATTTATTTAAGAAAAACTATATCAAGCTTCAAAAGTACTACTTCCGTATTGCGGATTTCTACCAAAATCTTATCCGATGTTAAGATCCTTATTAAAATCTTAAATATGAAATTTGATTATTAAAGGTCGATTAAAGATTTGATACTTTTAAGTTATCGTGGACGAAAAATCGTCACATACATCCATACGCACACATACACATACATCATCGTGAAAATCGTAAATTCGTATTCTAGAGACCCTGAAAAACGTGCTTATTCACCAAAAACTCATACTCGAAAATTTTTACCCATTACAATACCTCTCTTATAGAATATGAGGCAAGAGGTAAAAAGTGAAAAATCGGGATAACTTAACTAAGAGATTTCAAAACGCGGTTTGACGCGATGAATTTCTCGAGGTTTGGATCACATAGAAACAAATGGAAATTGATTATTCTTGTGGGCGACAAACATCAATTTTATTATAATAATGAAATGTTTTTTAGATTTATTAGGAAACGATCCGCTAGACTCTGAAAAACTACAGTACATCGAAAACGCAAGCCAATTTTTTGACCTCCTATACAAAATAGATGTTTTACCTTCACTATCAAAATATATAAGCACCCCAACATGGAAAAAATATATTAAAACCTTGGATGAAATTACTAAGTAAACAATAATTACATATATTGGTATATTTACTAACATAATTATTTTAATAAATTTGTATTACAGTTTCATTGAGAAACAAGTATATTTGACAAAAGAAAGAATAGAAAAAGAAGGATGTCTACAGAAACATGAGAATGACATGAGCGTTATTGAAAAAATGATCAAAAATTATGACAACAAATATATATTTGCAAATGTTTTAGATATTATTATTGCAGGAGTTGACACGGTAATTTTAAAAAAATACTACATACTACCCATATAACACATCGATCGTATTAACGTCTGCAAGACGTACCTAACTACTGTCTTATAGACGTCATAAGGAGACTAGTATTGGTCGAATTTTAGACGTCTTATGCGGTAGTCTTTAAGTCGTCATTATGTTGTCCAGTTTTAAATTTTCCGCTTAAAATATAAGAAGTCCCCTTGTCTCAAAATTCATCTTGGTTATGACATACAAGAATTCTATATTAATCAAAATTAAGTCGTATATTGGTCATAATTATATTATCATTTGACTGTCGAAAAGGTACGAAATAGACGTCATTTGCAAGGAAGAAAATAACATCTTTTTTACACGGACGGGAGTAAACGTCATCTTGTTCTTATTAAAAATCATGATAGAAGTGATTCATTTAGTCCCTAGGGAAATAATCACTCCCTAGGGAGTTTATATTATTATTATTTATTTGTTTCTGTGGGTTGCTATGTATGATTTACGTTACCAACAACAAATAACATACTTGATAATTTATTACTATATTTTTAAAGTAAATTAATTTGGTCCGTGTAAAAAATAGTATATATAGTCCGTCAGCCCGCTGCCAAAAAGTGTAATGATAGTATAACGTATGCTCTCTAGGGTTTTGGCAGTTATATATATATATATATATATATATATATATATATATATATATATATATATATATATATATATATATATATATATATATATATATATATATATATATAATGATCAATGAACAAGCAAAATTAGCGGGTAAGCGTGGAACTTGCACTAGATAAGTTGTTAGTTTATTGCTAAAAAATATCACATTTTGCGATGATAGTATAACGTATGCCATTGGTTTTTTAAATGAAATATGCATCTAATTATGCAAGTTCGTCGAACGGCATACGAATCGATTGGAACATAAATGTTTAATTGTGGTTTTAGTTGGATATCACCTATAATTATGTAAATTTTCGAACGGCATACAAATCCGGTGGGTCAAACATACTTAATACATAAATAAATAATAAATACATATGGAAATTTGTTGCTGATTTCACAATGAATCCTCAATATAATTTTTGACATTTGGTGAATAATTGATGTTAAAATAATAACAGTAGGTAAATTAGATAATTGGAATATAACACTTTAATTATTGATTTAAATAACATAAAGAATTGATGAATTTAAATTCTCAGCTGTCAAAAATAATTTTCAAAAACCTTCAAAGTACGAAGTGAACATAGTAATATACAAATGACGTATTTCTTAAAACTTTTAGGGCGCATGTTGACCCTTAGGACCCACACTGCACGTATGCCGATCGTATTCCGATGGATGTTTTTTAATGAAACATCGTTTGGTATGCTCGGCATACGTTATACTATCATCGCAAAATGTGATTTTTTAAAGCAATAAACTAACAACTTGTCTAGTGCAAGTTCCACGATCACCCGCTAATTTTACTTGTTCATTGATCATTATATACATAACTACCAAAACCCTAGAGAGCATACGTTATACTATCATTACACTTTTTGGCAGCGGGCTGACGGACTAATATCCTTCAGGAGAGACTGCAATTTTTCCCTCGTTGCCTTGTATCCCTCGGGCTACGCTTCGCTTCGCACTCTGGCTACAAATTGCACCTCATGAAAAAAACATGCATTTCTCTCCCTCGATGTATAATATACTATTAAACATCCAGAATGGAGGACGTCTTTGTGATTACATTTGGGTCAGACGTTTTAAAGACATGGACATTATAAAGACGTCTTAACGACGTATTTGTGTTGTATGGGTATTTACCCAACTTGGGTGTGAATTATAGAAATATATTTTGTGCGCGGTTGTCAGCAGTTAATTCACGCATATGGGTGTTCGTGAAGACTATCATAAATGTTGTTAATCTTTTTTGTAGACAAGTAGAACAATGGCTAGTATTTTATATTTACTAGCTGCAAATCCAGAAAAACAAGAAATTTTGCGTAAAGAAGTAAATGAAATATTACCTGAACATGACGATATTTTAACAGTACAAAAAATAGAACAAATGCCTTATCTACGAGCAGTAATTAAAGAAAGTCTTAGAATAAGTCCGATTGGTATTGGATGGTCAAGAGTAACAATAAAAGATTTAATTTTATCTGGATATCATGTTCCTAAAGGGGTATGTATTTTTATTCTTAAGGAGGTTGGGGACGCCTGCAGTGGCGTACCCAGACATTAGCATTAGAGGGAGGATATGAAAATAAAAAGATTTTTGATAATGTAAAACAAAATTCGCTCAATGCCTCAACGCACGTTGGCTGATGTCATTGCAATTTATTCAGTTTCTGTGATATTTATTTTTACAATAATTACTAATTCCCTTATCAAAAATGCTTGACATGCTTACATTTTTTTTAAATAATTTGCAAATGGTTTAGAAAAAGTACACAAAATCTTCAAGAACTTATTTTTAAAGGTTTATAGGTAATATTAATACAAGTTCTATGAATTTTTTATCATTTTATCATACAATTTAAACAAAAATTTAGTGAATTGCCATAAGAGTCCATGTAAAACGAGCGTAATTTCAACATTTAATTACTCAAAAACTGGCGACGAAAATTTAAAAAAAAATAATTTTTGAATCTCAATAGTGAAATGAAGGCACTGTATAAATTTCAGCCTCTCATCATCATTTTAATATACGGTCACCAACCTCCTTAAGCGTTCATCAGGTTTTGTTTCCGAATTCCTAGAATACTCTCGATTTGTTTCTATTCCACTCTTTTCCCACTACTACGACTGCCTGAAACCAGCCCGAAACTCGTACTTTGCCGCATCCTAGCTATATGCAATGTCATTTTGAAATTGAAAAATACTGTAAAAGTGTTTTCGTTGCGAGTAAACTGTCAGATTATTATTGACTTTAGGATAATGTTTTTATAAACATTTAATAGAGATCTACAGATTTGCCTTTTTATATTTTAAAAATTAATTTCTATCATGGCATATAGCCGTGTAGTTTGCATAAATTTTTTGAATTTTTCGGAATTTTTATAATCATATACAATTTTTTAATCAAAATTTTAAAAAGGCATAGCTGTAGATCCATTCTTTCTCTATTAAATCCTTGTTGAAATCAAAGTTTACCATTCTTGTACTGGCCACAAAACACTCGCCACGTTAGTACATTTTATGCTGGATTTTAGGAGGTAGACGAACCTCTTAAGCTGCGTTCACAGCTCGAAATTTGGGGAAATTTGTGAAGCTTGTCATATGGCAACGTGTACTTGTGATCACTAAAAGTGACTTCGGAGCATTCGAATTTCAATTCGTAGAAAAGTATCCAAACCCCAAATTTCTGGAGTAAATTTGGGGTTCATTCTATTATTTTATTGTACAAACATGGATATTTGGCAATTATATCTACAAAATCATCTTCTGTTTTCATTTTTCTTTATCAAGTTTTCATAAACAGAAACAAACTGACACTCTAATAAGAAAATTGATTATATTTTTTAGTCGCATGTCATACTTCAACAACTTCCCCTTTATTGGAGTGACGAACACTTTCCAGAAGCCAAAAAATTCATTCCCGAAAGATGGTTAAGAAAAAATAAAAAACTACAAGAGGTCAATCCTTGGGTGTTGCTTCCATTTGGGTTTGGTCACAGGTCTTGTGTAGGACGACGAATTGCTAATTCGGAGCTTGAAATACTTTTAACAAAGGTAAACAGTTATTTTGTTCATAACAGTTTTAGTAAAATGAATTTTTTAGATCATTAAAAACTTTAAAATGGAATGGCACCACGAAGAACCAACCTATGAACTGAAGTTGTTGTTTGGAATTGTGAGTCCGTTGAAAATTCGCATGATTCCAGTTAGGAACTAAATATTAAGTTTATTTATTTTAATTATGAGATTTATATTTTTGTTTACTACCTCTATTTATGTAACGTAATTAACGAATTAAAATACAACATTTAATCAATTATAGTAATAATTATTGTTTATCTACAACAATAGAATAATGTATTCATTATATACGTGTAAGTAGTATAATAAACCCCTCCATAAGGACACATTATGAAATAATGAATTCATTATTTCACACTGTTAAATAATGAGTACTTTATTCTTCCGAACTGTCAAAATTACTCGTATGAATTGTAAATTTTTTGAGGTTAGGTTAATATGAATACAAATTTATAAATAAGAAATGTTGCTATATTTAAAAAGTCGTAGATAAAACGTCGTATTTGACTCGCAAATAATGGCTATAATTCACTCGGATGATTTATTAACTCGCCTTCGGCTCGTGAATAAACTTTCATCCTCTTGAATTATAGCCTACATTATTTGCTCGTTAAATAATATACTATTATTTTGATATAATGAAATAATATACTAAATTTGGTAAAAGAAATCAGGTAATAAAATTTAAATATGAAAATTTAAACAAAACTTTTATCTCATCTGTAACTTTGAAAGCGATTTGAAAGCTAATATCTCCTAAACGAAGCGTTTTTATAAAATTTTTTCTTATTTTGAGGACATTTATTTTTGAAGTTGGAATATTTTACCCTGAAATACCCAGTATTTTGATAAAATGTACAGATATAGATATAGAAATAAAAATTGAAATTAGGTTTCACATCTGAACAATCTGTAAAATTCTACTATTTAGATATTCATACTACTTATACGGTAATGTATTACCGTCTTAATAAGCACAATATGCAGAAAATATAAGCAAACAGCCAAAAAGATAATTTCATACTTTCCTACCTCAAATTATGTTCCTGTTAATCCTGAACAACTGTCCATCTCAAAAACATATTTCAGGATCAAATATTTATTTAAAAACACAAATACATAATATAAATGCACAGTATTGAGCGAAACATTAAACAATTACATGGACATTACAGGTGCATAAACAACAAACCTTATTTACTGGACGTGCGTTGCAGAATGGACCAAATGGACAGCGGTCTCATGTATTCGATCACCCGGTATCACTTCCCGGCGTGGATGGCTTCTGGGTCTCGAAGACCATACTGTAGAGGTCATTCCCTGGAGGAAGAAACACAAAAACACTCGCTGAATTCGCCATTTTATGTCACTGGTTGTGTAAACTACGATTGTTGGTGCACGGACGAGTTTATGCAATGTTTGGGTTTGGATTGTTTGCTGTAGCTGGCGCCACGTGCTTTATATGTTTATATAATTTATAGGAGAATTGTTATTTTAATTATGACTATACTGGGTGTTCGAACTACGATGAGAACAATGGGACCGTTAGCGCAATATTTCTCCCGATAGGTTCGCTAGGGAGCTAATTCCTTTTAACCTTCAAATGACTTTGAAACGTCAAACCTGTGTACATATTATGCTGTGTATGAAACGAATCAACGAAAGTCAAAATGCCCGAATGCTGTATTGTACACTGCAGTGGCAAAAGTAATTCGCGATTTAAAATCCCAAACGACAATAGGAGACAAATTTGGATAAACTCCATTGAAGAAAATAACTTAATAGATATTTTTAAAAAATAACTTAATATTTAAATAGATGCTGTCTACAATAATTGAATTATGTATTAAAATAACGATTATACAATTTAAATTTCAAGTAACCTTTCTATAATTCTGTTTTTCGTCCCGATGTTTGACACCTCTTTGAAACAATACATTTTTTAACTCTTCTACTTTCCAACTTTGATAATATGACATGGTTATAATTGTAGCATTGTCACAGTTATTGTTATATAAGCTTTGCGCTAACGTTCCACTTTGTTGATGCAATGTTCGGATTAGTATTGATTTGTGTACAGTACGCAAAATGAGATATGGCACATTCTTTCTCTTCCTTACCGCGTCCCATTGCTTGCGTGTTTATAAAATTTTTCCTCACCGTGAGGAAAAATAGCGTACTTCACAAGTGGGAGAAGTAAAATGCTCCTGTAACTCGTGTCCTGATTGGCCACTCGCTTTGCTCGTGGCCAATCAGACACTTGTGACAGAAGTATTTTACTTCTCCCACTAGTAAAGTAATATACTATTATTTTACAATTTGGTATTATATTAAAGTTCTGTTCACACATAGTTTTTTGAAGATTATTTCATGCTTCTGAGTTATGAATCCTGGCTAAAATTAAATTTAAAACTCAATGAATTACAAAATCTTCTTTTTCAAGACATTGAAGACGGAGTTGAAGACTTGAAGACTCAATTTAGCGGCACCATTTATTTGACAGGTGATTCTCACCAGGATTCTTTTTCTCAAGGTTCAGAAGCATGAAATATTCTCAAAAAATCCATTTGTGAACAGGTTTGTCTTTACGTAGAAAATGAATTAATATTACCTATATTTTAACGAGCACATAATGTAGGCTATAATTCAAGACAATGAATATTTATGCACGAGCTGAAGGCGAAAGTATAATTATAGCTATTATGTGCGAGTCGAATACGACGTTTTACCTACAACTTTTTAAATAAAACATTTCTTTACAAATTTGTTTTCATTGAAATATTAGACTAATATCATATTTTGGTGTGGTGAGAGATGACAGTTGTGTTGAATAATAGGCCATACAATCGTGTTGAATTATGAATTCATAATACAATAGTGTCTTTTTTACTTTTCTATATAAACGTCACTTTCATTAAAAAATGATTACCTTAATTAATTTACTGTTGTTAGCAGATTTGCATCACTTTATTTTAATTTAAATATACTGAGTGTTCCAACAATTTTTTAGTATCACAAATGTTAAAAATACGTAAAACATAGAATACATATTATTACTTTTTATTTGAATTATTAACTTATCATAGTCACAGATAAATAACATTTAAAAAACTGTAGTCGCGGGTGTTGTGTAGCTGACTGTTGTTCTGACAACTCAGGTTCAAATCAATCAGTCCGAAATTTGGTGTAATTCGTATCATTGAAATTTGAAGAAATTCATTTAAATGAAATTTGAGTCGTAGCACAATCAAGACAAAAAATATTCAAACGCTTTTCGGCTGTTTATATTTATATTACTTCATTAATTTTATGTCTCCTAACAACTTCACTATCGGACTGTGAATGCGGCTTTATTGCAAAAAATCTCGCTTGTGGTATGACACAAAACAACAAACCTTATTGACTGGACTTGCGTTGCTGCCAGGCAAGTTGCATGGACCAAATGGACAGCGGTCTCATGTATCCGATCGCCCGGTACCACTTCCCGGCGTGGATGGCTTCTGGGGTTTCGAAGACCATGCCGATGAGCTCCGTGAGACACTTGTGCATCCCGCCGGCGGTCTGCCACGCTTCCTGGGTCATTCCCTGCACGAGAGACACAAATATGCACTGAGTTCGACATTTTATGTCACTATGGTTGTGTAAACTACGATTGTTGGTGCACGAACGAGTTTATGCAATGATTGGGTTGGGATTGTTTCATGTAGTTGGCGCCACGTGCTTGATGGGTTCATTAAATTTACAGGAAATTTTAATACAGTTTTTTATATACTGGGTGATCCAATAATTTGATATTTGAATTTACGTAGAAAATTAACAATTATAAATGTTACACACTCAAGTTGGGTAAAAGGTGTGTAGAATTAAAAAAAACTTACTTCATAAATCATCGTAGCAGCTAATGCATAGGTGACTCCAGTCCAAACTTCTTCGCTTTGGATTGTAGTTGTGTCTACCTTACCGTTTTCAAAACCGTTCACGGCACCTCTTTCGCAATTGGCGAATTTTTTAACATTATTATCAAAGATTGTCCGCAGAGCTAAGGAAACATTACTTTGCGGAAACACCTACAAAATAATTTAAGATAAATAATTAACTTAATGGGACCGTTAGCGCAAAGCTTAGCATAGGTGGCAGCAGGGAGCTAGTTTCCGAAGTACGTATTACACGATACATACGTAAGTAAAATTAAGAAGACGTACGTATAATGTTACTGCGTGTAATTATGTCTTCTCTGTTGAAGTTTATACAACAATACCTGTGACAATACTACAATTATAACCATGTCTGCATGTCATATTATCAAACTTGAAAAGTCGAAGAGTTAAAAAATGTATTGTTTCAAAGAGGTGCCAATACATAGAGACGAAAAACAGAATTAATAGAAAGGTTACTTGAAATTTAATTTGTATAATAGTTATTTTAATACATAATTCAATTGTAGACAGCATCTATCTTTAAATATTAATTTTTTTTTTTAAATAGGTAGGTATTAAGTTATTTTCTCCATTGGAGTTTATCCAAATTTGTCTCCTATGGTCGTTTGGGATTTTAAATCGCGATTCGATTAATACACAGCATATACACAAGTTTGACGTTTCTAAGTCATTTGAAGGTTAAAAGGAATTAGCTCCCTAGCGAACCTATCGGGACAAATATTGCGCTAACGGTCCCATTAGATTGAAATAAATATACTTCGTAGTTTAATCCGCAGCTCTTTAAATACCAGTGGCCACAGAGCTGGTCAGCCATTATAACATCTTTACGGATGGAATCGAATTGGTAGTATTCACCAGTCCAGAGTTTTTTCTCGAAGGATTTTTTACCTTTTTCTAATAAATTAACATAATACTTTTTTTCTTCCGACTTATTGAGTATTTCACTTATTAACTCCATGCATTTTAACGCTGCCAGCCACAGACCGCCGCAATAGGCACTGAAATAATCAAATTAAAATAAACAAATACGAAGAAGCATACGAAATTTATTTTATGCACGGTCATATCATAATTTGACACTTATACACTAATTTCTTTGACGTAAACGTCACTTTATAGCCCATGAACCACTTTATAGCGCAGTGCGCCATAAAAAAACCATTTTTTATAATTAGTTGCACCATTTTTTATTTAAATAACATCATTTTTACTCACATTTAACATAAATTATCTTGTAAATCTTTAATTCAATAATGACAACTTTGACATTTAGATTTTTGTTTATTTTCGGATTTATTTTATCTTAGCAACAGTCAAATAATTTAATAATTTTTGATAATTTGAACAAGCTTCGCGTTGTACTTTAATATAGAACCTCGCGTTGTAAAATTAAACCTACCACACTTGTAATGTACATAACTATTTTAATGAGTGAACCATATAAGAATAAAATTTATTTCTTACCTGGCACCAGTCATGACCCAGGTATCGTAAGTTTGATCAGCTGATCCGCTGTTTTCTATGAGACCATCCCCATCTTCATCAAAAGTAGCGCTATGGTCCATAACAGTTCTCAACGCTCCGTACATATCTTTTAAATATCGCTTTTCATCGAAATAATTCCCGTTTTTCATGAGTTTATAATCACGAAATACTTCTAACACAAATTTCAAATTTAAATCACGCCATTCGCTGACGTCATGAATAGGATATGAATTTATTAGAGTGAACGGTTCTTCCCCTATAAAAAAATATTCTACGACTATTAAATAATTCATTCATTTTAAAACTGAAGACTCAGTCTTGCCATGCTTGACTGTGAGCGGTACTAAAACAATGTTAATTGTCATTGCCGCCCTCCATGTGACTGTACCACATGGGTATGTGAGTACAGTGCACCCCTTTCGGTTGCCCCTCTCGTGGCAGTTCCACAAGCTGCGCACAGCTGCGTGCTTGTTTTTATTCACCATTGTTACAGTACCGCTGGGAAATAATAAAATAACTCTTGCTTACATGGCTCGCCTAGGTCGTGAGGGACGGTATTTAAAACTTTTCTTTCATATTTTCGGCCATCGTATAACGCAGTTGTTCGCGTAGATATTTCGGTAAATATGGCATCTTTCATGTCGTATTGTAAAACTAGTTGTAATATAGGCCAATTCATGATTAAAGCATAAGATGCATAAAAATGGACGTCGTAAGTGTTGTACATTCGATATTCATGCCCTTCCAGAAAGGCAAAACGGCCATAATCATTCCTAAACATACAAATAAAATATTCAGAATGTTACACAACTTCAACTAAATTATACACGAATAAAAAAAAAGATTCTCAAATAAATCGCACTCTAAATAAGTATAGTGCATCCCTTTCAGTCGCCCCCCTTCTGGCAGTCCCACAGGCTGCGCGCAGCGGCGTGTTCGCGAAGTTAGGGTCAGTTATAGTTTCAAAAGTTTACAGCAAGCAAAAATTATTTCTAAACCATTGTTTTACTATTGCTGGAAAATTGCCAAAACTTTTTTCTAGATTTGAATATTTCTTTATATGCGTTTTCTGCATCTATCGAATTGTAGATTTGAATTTTTCTATTTATGCATTTTTATGTATGCATTTTCTAGTATCCCTGTTTGAAAGAACGAAAGAATTTTGGGCGTGGTTTAATAGTTTGGTTTACACCAAAACATTATCGATGTTTAAAAAGAAGCACCAATAGGTCACAAAACCGTAAGATAATAATATATAAAAATATCCAGACAACATTTTAAAATCAACTACAAATAACACACAGCACTTACAAAGAATGAAATCAGAATTGACAATTATTAACAAAACATTAGAATTGTGCTTCTGTAAATCGCTCTTGGCAACAGCACGTAGCAACCAATAGAAGCACAAGAATCTATCTGTCAAAAATCTTTCGTTATTTCAAACAGGGAGAATCTGATAGATGCAGAAATCGCACCTGTCAAAATTCTTTCGATATTTCAAACAAGGTATAGTTATTATTAATTAAATTTCGATGATGTGGCAATAAAAGCAATAGAAACGTAAACGGCATTTAGATTTATTTTGCGAATTTTGAAAAAAAAACACGTTTTAATACCTCGTGTAATTTTTGAATAACTCATATTTTCTCTTTATTCAAATTGCAACTTTGAGGGCGCATAATCTCAAAAACAAATTACGGTTTGTGGCATTGTTTCTCGCACTTATTGTTATCAATTTATTTATCTCACCTGATGTCCTCTCCGGATAATTTTGCTAGATCCTCATCTTCTAGCATCAACCAAACCGACCCGCCATCAGAAACAAAATACAATTCGTTGAACAGCGCAGATTTATACCAGTCAGGCAGATCTCTAAAACAGTAAAACAAATCAATAAAACAACGAAACAAACAAGAATTCAACCATTACTTATCGTCCAAAACCTGGCTTTGCCATTTGTAAATTTCGGCATCCCACATTCTGTAATTTTGCAGGGCATATTTAGCTATTTTTGTAGCTGCGCCGTCTGCGCCAAAGTATTTTGTGTAGAATCGACGGTGGCGGTTTTCTTTCATGAAAAAGTTGACGATCGGCATGTCCCAAACCAAGCACATTTCAATTGTTTTTGATTGCGAAGGGGGTATAGTTATTTGGGCAGCTATTCCGCAGGCCATTTCGTCACAATTATGGTTGGCTTGAAGATCAGGTACTTTATCGAATTTGCCGTTTTGGTATAGCTGGTTCCAAGGAATTGAACCGTCTGAGTTTGGATCAAAATATAAACATTTTGACACTTCTACGTCGTCAGTTGTTTTCGCGGCTAGTGCATACGTACACGGCATGTTTTTAATTACATGGTTCAAAATTACACCGTCTGTTTCTTCATGAGTAAAACTTTTAGATGAGCATGGTGCTAAAATGGTATATTATTAATATTATGATAAAAGTATACAGTTTTTAAAGCACGTACAACGGATTTAAGAGCACGACGCGAAGCGAAGCTTTAAAAGCACTTATATACGTGTGTCATACGCTATTTTTTATTACACCTGCAGCCTAATTTGAAAAATAGAGCTGGAAACAGCATTTTAATTTTGAGTCATTTTATAAAGTAGTCTGTGTGATGTGTCAAAACATCGTTACATATAGCGTGTTTTTGTCTCGTGATTTTAAACGATTATGATGCATGTGTAATAAAAAACTATTTTAAGTTATCTGGTCGTTAAAAAAATACTGTACTCACCAGCACTATCTTGTTTTTTATTGCCCGTTCCATTTTTTAAAGTAAATGCAATTGTAACATTTCTAATTTCAGAAGAAGTATTTTCAACTTCCCATACAAAAACGCCGCACGGCAAACTAGTATCCTAAAATAATTAAATATTAAATAAAATGACGGATAGCCAAATATGTTATGTAAATGACTGTGGTTCTGAAAAATCATGTTCAAATCTAATCAGGTAGGTACACATTTCAGTTTAACTGCACAAAAATGTACTTTCCACTAAAAACAATGAGTAACCGTCAGTTGCTAGTAATCGCACACACGGTAAAATATTTATCAATATTGGGTAAGAGGCGTGATAAATAAAAAATATTGTTTATACTAGGTGACGCAAAATAAGTAATCACCCTATATAGGATTATGCTTTCGTCCTGGCGTCTTCTATGATCGCGGCTTTGAAATCATTGAAGTAAACAGATGTAAAATACACGTAGACGAACCAAAAATCGCCGTTTATACGCTTGCCCCGAGGAGACTCGTTCAACACAGAACAGTAGCAGACGTTGCCGGTTCTGAAGCAGCCGTTTGGTCGAGAATATCGCTGCTATTTACCTTGGCGAATTTATAGCCCGAAGTTTTGACACAAGTCATGAAAAATGATGTGAAACGAGCCCGAACGTGCCTCAACTGTAGTGGAGGACACATGACCGATATTATCTTATATACATAACAGAAAAAATTTACACATTTCAGTAAATATAATCAGCAAATAGAACCATTTTTTTAATTTACAACGTTACTGCCTTAGGAAATCGGGTGATTACTTTTGCGTCACCTTGTAGTTGCACAAAAATAATGTGTATATTACGTAGGTATATTATGTAATAAATATATGTTTACCTTATAATTGTGCGGAACAACTGGACTGACTTGTCGACAAAGTAATTTAATTCCAAATTGAGATAAATCGTACTCAGTCCACGATCTTGGATATAAAGCTGTATATAAACATTTAGAACCATCCACTAACCATTGCCAAGCTCTTAGATAATTTTTAGGTTTCCTAAAACAATAACAAAGTTATGAGTCATACACTAAGCGAAACATTATTATAATCTTACTCATAAGTAGATAGCACACTTTGGAATAATGTTTTCTGTACTGCGTCCTTGATTGTAATAATAAATTGGTTTGCAGCGACTGTATTATATTCATAAATTCCTGGATTAAGCTGAAACCGACAAAATTCTCCTCGGTAGCCCCTACCAATAGTTCCACAGCCGATGCCACCCAATGGTACCCCTAAAAAATGATAATATTAATTAGCATGTATAAGAATCTAATTAGAAAACATACCGTATATCTGCTTTCCAACCGGTAATCGAATATAGTCCATTAAAGGTTGCCTTCCTTGCCATAATATTTTTATATAATAAATTATATACCTAAAAGAATAACAATTGATAGTGCAACGTATATTTTATATATTATTGATTACTCTACCGTAAAATTAGTGGAATAATAGGGAGAATTTGTTTAAATTTGAGCTTTGCTTTCTGGTTCCATTTTTCTGGATACTGATGATTTAATTTTACCTTAAAGCCGTATTTTGGTATATCTGTTTCTTTTTTATCAAAACCTTCCATTTTTGCTTACGAATACTAAACTTAATAAGAAATAAATAACATTGTTTGGAATTATTGCTTGTACTGATAAACGTCAACGTCAAACAGAGTTTGTCAAAATAAGCCGGTTTTACACAGCAACTTCAAGTAAAAACAAATGAGAAACGAATGTTTTTGAAACAAATGGGTAACTATGATTAAAAAATGACTATCTACGTACAAATAGGAAACAATATTATTTGATTTAATGCTTATAAGTTTGTACAACTTTATTTTAACTTAAAACTGTTAAAAAGTGCCTTAGGAGAATCATATTTTATTAGTAGAAAATTATTTTGTATTATAAATCAAATTATCCAATGAAGTTCATAACAACGAGATGTAGTACTACATGTGCGAAAATAAAATCAGCAAATCCTCTTTCTGGACTGATTCCCAAGAACTGAGTTTTGTTTTCTGGGTTGACTTGTAATCGAAGGCATACTGAAAAAAATACATAACCTCTAAGACTGTTCATTTAAAAAATATTTAATTAAAATATAAGACATACCTGCTAGTACAAAACAGCTAACACAAGAAATGAATCCACTCAAGAAAGAATTAAAAGGAAAGGTGCCCACGAGACAACAGTAGCCAAACTGTACGATGCCGGTCAGCAAAATGTACAGTAAATAAGCGTCGATGATTTTCAGCTTCTTTGGGGTGTGTGATACATACTCATTGTAGAATTTGCCAATTACTGCACCTAGTTTTCCCATTTTCTCTTGATTTGTCTTCTTTTAAATACAAAATGAGCTGTACTGAAAAGTTTGACACGTTACACGTCACGCGTCAACACAGCTACGTTGAAGTCAGGATCACACAACCAAAATTATTCAATACATATTTTATTACAAGTATTCAAAAAAGAATAAATACAATTCACAATTTTAAATTGGCTAACGTACATAGTTGGTCTCTTAAAAAAAGGAACACTTGACTAGAAAAAATACCATAAAATAACAACTAACATCTATCATTTTTAACTGCTGGATTTAAATCTGTAAAATACGCATGGGCCATAGCATCTTCTGCAGAAATCCTCTGCATTGGATTGCAGACTAACAGCCTTTGCAAAAGGTCTCTTCCACGTCCAGCAAGTTTGGGTACAACTTGGGTAAGGGTCATACTAGGTTGATATAAAGGAAAAGGCTTATAATCTGGCAATTGAGTCATACCGCTCCATGTTTCTTCAGTCGGCGTCCCCAGCAACTTAAATATTCTTCTCAATTGGTCATCCACGTCTGATCCAGGGAATAAAGGTCTTCCTGCGTTGGCTAATTCAGCGAAAATACAACCTGCTGACCACATATCAATCGATGTTGTGTATAATTTAGCTCCGAAGAGAACGTCTGGAGGTCGGTACCAAAGCGTGACAACTTCTGCAGAGTAACACTTAACTGGAATGCCGAAAGCTCTGGCGAGACCGAAATCTGCTAATTTCAGTTCTCCGTTTTTATTTATTAATAAATTCTGAGGTTTTAAGTCACGGTGGAGTACGTTGTGACTGTGGCAAAACGCTAAACCTCGTAGGAGTTGATACATAAATGATTTGACTATATCTAGGTCTATCTCTCCGTTTAAACTATCGAAATACTTCTTCAAATCTTGGTCGCAGTGCTCGAATACCAGCGTTAGTTTTTTGTCACTGTGTAAAACATCATACAGTCGTACGATGTTCTTATGTTTTAGTTCTTTGAGTAAACATATTTCTCGTAAAGCTGAGGACGGTACGCCTTCATCGTCGTCGTCTAATCGCACTCTTTTTAAAGCTACTATTTCGTGGGTTTCTCGATTTTTGGCTTTGAATACTGTGCCGTAGGTTCCTTCTCCGATTTTCTCTAATTTTTCATATTTTTGCATCTTGTCAAATGTCTTTCGACTGCGCGTCAACCGTGTACATACACGCGAAGATAGCGTTTATCAATAAACATGAAGTTGGCTTCTTCGAAAATGCGCCATTTACAAATTTAAATGCACAAAAATCTCCCCTATGGTGTACTCTTCTTAACAAATGAAATTTTGTAAATTTTCATTTATAGCAAAGAAGGCTAAATAAGTAGCCGTAACGTCGACTGTATGAATAAATAACAAAATCTACAACATTTGTGACTGGTGTACCCATTATTCGACCTTCTAACATCAAAATTTCAACAGTCAAGATTAAATTTATAAAAATGGTAATATTATTAATATGTAAAATAAAGTCTACTATCTTTTTATTCTGTGTAAAATGTATTAATTTGCATGTATACATTATACTAAATAAGGATAAATAAGTAACTACAAGATAGGGATAATAATAGGAATAGAATATGTTTAATATTTATTTATATAGCGTCTAAGCGTGAAACAACAATATAATCTAAAAATACGTTTGTTATGATTATCAACTACAAACACTAATGTCTGTAGTTACTTTTAAGTACATTAAACTGTGATGTAAGTACTTTAACAATTTGTTTGCGTGTACTTAACACACAAAATATTTCATTAGTTGATACATATTTGCATAGCAATTACATTTTATATTTTCTAACTACTACACAAATAATATATGAGCATTTATATTTATTTTGTAACTTTTAGTATAAAACAATTCTAAGTTTAACTTTGGCAGTTACTATTCACTGCTTAGAACATAAACAAAAACAAAACTAATCAAATTATTTAAAAAATCCCAATATGTTACATTCTAAAGTAATTTGATTCGATAATAGTCTAATTCATATCTGCTTATCACACATTAGTACGAGATACCAAATATCAGTCTTTTCTTTTAAAACAAAAACATTACTTCCTAGCGCAAAGCAACTCGAAAAATACAGAAACAAAAATTAACCCATATTCTGTAGTATAGAGCGGTAGTTTATTCCTATTATTATTAAAAATATCTCTTTCGGGATGGATATTTTGGCCACGTTATTATAGAAATATAAAATTTGTAATCTACAACTAAATAACAAAGAAGGAAAAGTTAAAGCGAATCTTAGACATTTCTACAGAAAAGCAATGTTACAAAAAATAAATAAATGATTACATATATACACGTAACATTTCGACATCCATAACTTTGGTGCTATTTCACCTAAATTATCAATAAAAAAGCATGCCATGAGCATAGTTCCAAAGTTATCATTTTCTCATACTACACAACACTGACTTTACGTTTTCTCAAATAATTTTTGTAGTCTACTACACGAAAGTTAACTTATATTTAACAGCAGTATACAATAGTAAGTCATTTGAATAAGTGCGTAAATTTCAATAAATTATATTGTAACAAGTATGTGCAAATTAAACGAATATTCCTGACACAAACAGATGTCAGATGGCCGCAGAGGTAAATGCTGAACGAGCGAATGCATTAACTTTGACAGGCGGGCTCGGCAGTTTGCGTGGCGCGTTGCTTCTCTATGTACTTTTTGCGGGCGGTTTGCAGGAGTAATTCTTTACGCCTTTGCAGGATTCGCTCTCTTTCGGTCGACGATTTCGAGAATCTGCTTCCTGCTGCTATTACTTCTTCACTATAAAATCAAGTATGCATTTTATTCTTTACTTTCTTTTCTTAAGCTGTTTCCGTGTTAATAAAAGCAAATCAGGAAAGGATGTTATCAACGATTTTCAGTTTATTTGTACAAAAATTTCTTCTGTAGATAACTTTCTTCTAATAACCATGAGTACCTATGACGACAGCTGCTGGTAACCGTTCAGATGGTAATATAGGATGATTCACAACTTCGTGCATATATTTGGCATATTCGCAGTTTTAGTTTTCAGGTTTTTTAATCAAACTGTTTTCAAATGGAATGTCATAAATTTACTATTCTTGCCATTACACAATTAATTAAAATTAAATTTTGTTTCAGTCATAGTTAATCAGATATCTATTATACAATCAACAATCCAGTGATATAAAAAATGTGATTCTTGCGAAAACTGCCTTTAAATTTACGCATTTTAGAAAAATTATCAGTGAGTTGAGTACTATATGCCTTTAAAATATTATGTACGAAGTTGTGAATCAGCCTGTATATCTGAAGTATGTGAAGATGTAAAAGACGTTGCAGATATGTATGTATGGTATGAAAAAAGTTGTAGGATAAATGTTTGAATGAACGTGCACCTACAACTAATTTTAGGTACAAATTTTCGTGTACCTATAATAGAGTTGCAATATTTAAGTTTATAAAGCGCACATTTAAAAATTGTATTTCAAATAATTTGAAGCCATGCGAAACAAACACAGTTACCTAGCTAAGAAAATAAACAATATCAAATATCCGTTCGATATGTTATCGAACAGGTCATATCGCCAGTTTTAATTTTTGTTTCACCTTTTAGTAGGCGTGTATTTCGTGATAAATTGCACTATTCCATTAAAACGGATAAACACGGCATTGAAAGTGATTTATTCATATAAATTAAAGTAGTACTTTTGTTGTATCTGGTATAATTTAAAAATATAAATAGAATTAATATTCTTGTTATTGAAAATCTTGTATCATGTATTCCATGATCGTGTTCGTAAAATTATAGTTATTTATGTATCAAGGGCATCATGATGATGTTTATGCTCATCCGAGGGCGACATGTTTACAAGCCCAAGGGCCTCTGGCCCGAGGGTCTGTAAATCGCCCGAGGGCTATAAACATCAATGATGCCCGTGCTGCATACAATATTTTATGTCTTACTATTTTATTTAAAATATTGCGCGCGTGACATTTCGCTTTGACGTTTTGAATTTTATTAATATTTTTGGTATCCTAGTAACAGACAGAAAATATATTAATTTCAGAAGAAAAATATTAGTGATGTCTCAATATTACCATGGCAATTTCTTAATGGCCTAGGGTATAATGTAGTATATAACATACCTCGTATCCATGACATAATTAAACAATTACATACTAGGAAGACATAAAAATTATAACAGTGACAGTTGACATCAAAATATATTTGTTTCCCATTTTATAAAGTAGTCTGTGTGATGTGTCAAAATTTCGTTAACTAGGCAATTACTTACAATTTTCATATATGCACGAAGTTGTGAATCATCCCGTATATTAATAATGTATTATGTTTTTGTTATTAAAAACAAATGAAACATGTATTACGTATGAAATAAATAAAGCTGTAAATAAAATCTAAGCACATAAGCAGGCAGTTTGTAACGTCATGTTATTAATTTAAAATTTAGTAACAAGAAGTAAAACACTGCGACTTATAAAATTTCCCACTTACCTATCAAGTGACGTCATATCAGGAATGTCATCCCAGTTCCTATTATTCATAGTTGTGGCTGGTGGCGAAACGACATTCGCCGGAGCGGTGGTAGAAATTTCCGGGTCCCGGAACAAAGTCGGCGACACTAATCTCCCGTCCAACACGTTTTCAATTGTTAATTCCACGGACCGAGTTATTCGTAAATCGTCGATGATTATTGACATTGGCATATGCGGAAATAGTTGCTGCACCTACATAGAAATTAACTCGCAAATTTAACGGATACGTTTTTGACAGAAGTTTGACAATATACCTGACGGGCCATTGCGTCGAGCTGAGAGGTCTGAACCGGTGCCGGATCGGAACGCAATAATTGGGCGTGGGTCACCTCCACAGAGAAACTTGGGAGCCACGATACATATCTTGATCCTAGAAAAAATACATCTTTCAAATATATTTCACAACATAATCAGCAGCTGCGCGGGTTTAAGCACAGCTCTCTGCATGTGAAGACGTATGAACCTGGAGTTCCGTGGTTCAAGTTTCTCGGCCGGCAGTGTGTGATTGTCACATCTTGCAATTAAATCGCATGACCACTTGATCGTCTTAAATGTAGTCCGGCTCAATTTAAATCCATTGCGAGAATTTATGTCTGACTGACGTCCAGTTATGACGTGATGATGACGTAAACTGTTCGGTATTTCACACGTCCAATAATTGTTATAATGACGTCACGATGATGTAAAATTGACCGTGCGGTATCTTCCATGCAATAATTTTTGGCACGTAATACCCAATTTTAGATTTGGCAGTTTAAGGTGAAGTCGACGGTGTGGTTACGGACATTTGCAGTTTTGTAAATATTTCAGTTGGAAAGCTAAATCAACTACTGCAACTGATTCATTAGATATTCTCACTTTTGAACATGGGCAGGTTAACATTTGTAAAGTATTGTGGGCACTGTTAGGGAACTCGCATTTTCGCGTATGTATGAAGTTGAAGTGGCAATATCGTTACCTAGGAGATTGGTTACAAATGTCATTGTTGTTACAGGTTGTTACTTAGCAACCTTTGAAAACACATGCGTAATAAAAAGTTATATCTACTCGATTTTTATTTTACTTGTTGTGAATAGTATAATAGATATTTATATTACCAGTGGGATAAGAGCATTATTACAGCAGTTGAATGTGAAGAATTGCACGATGAGGTCGTAGACCGAGTCGTATAATCAGATGAGTGCTTTAATATGCTTTAGCTCACATGTGATATACAAAATTTTATCCACGGCTGCTCAAAATGATTAAAAATTGATATTTTTGTTTAAACGTCAGATTTAAGTTTTAAAAATTATATATTTTGACAATAATTATTGATAGATGCCAGTTTCTATAATTTTGATTTAAAATCAAAGCAACAGGGTACAAACAATTTTTTTGAAAGCAGGACATTTTCAAACAAATTTTTAATTTGTAAGTTTATACGTGATATTGATTTATTATTCGTTCATAAATTATTTATTATGGGACAGTAATTCAAAATTGATTTATTCCAAGAATATTTAAGGAATAAATAAGTAGACAAGTATATTATAACCTCAACACTGCTGTCAAATATTAACAAAAATCTTATTTTTATTAGTAGTATCCATGGCTACGAACGAGTAAAGTAGAGTAAATGCGAGAGTTAATAGACAAAAGCACATCATATTATTCACTAGTGAGGTAATATAACTAATTACCTCACTCAATTGATGAAAATAATATGACTATTGTATCACTGGCGTGATAACTCATACTAATATCCTTACCGTCGAAGTGGAAGAAATGGTTGGGCTGCCTCCTAGTGGGGGACTGCACATCGTTCTGCAGGTCCGCATTCAGTAGAGGATCGTGCCGTCCAGGGTCCATGGATCCAGGCGACTGGATACTCAGTCCGAGTCTACAAGTTGGACACGAGGTGTCTTGCTCTAGCCAGGACTGCAAACAAGAACTACACAAACAGATTATAAGTTGGTGATTGCAAAGTTCTAAACAAAAACAGTTCTTACGTGTGGAATAAGTGAGTGCAAGGTAGCTTGCGCGCTGTGTCCATCTTCTCCCAGCAAATTGCACAGTTGTCGGAGTTTTCTGCTAGTTCGTCTCGAGTCGCCATCGGGTAGCTGCCGAAAAAAAATTAAATTATACCCTCATTATACAACTGTTTTAGAAAACGAGTTTTTTTAAAAATTATATAATGTGTAGCTACGGAAAGTATAAAATAAAATTTTTGACAGCATGACGTTGGTTGTAATAATTTAACAAATTTATTGACTGATAATCCAGCGAATTTATTTATCGTTTCTGACAGCAGCCATTTCAAATTTATGTTAAAAATTGATTTATTCAATGCAGTTATAGATAAAGTATAGTTTAATATGGTTGTTACACATTTAAATGATTCATTCTCATGAGTGATTCACATAAAAAACTTGTATCGAGTAATATTATGAAATTGTACAATAACGAGTTACTTTATTTCCGCAAAATCGTAGTGAAAAGTACAACTTTAGCTTCGATATTTTAAACCAACCAGAGCGCTGGCTATGCAATCGATTCAAATTTAAATTAACCAAAGACATTAGCCGGCCTAGAACCTTTGCAAATTTTGTGATATTTTTAAAAGCGCGAATTTGCAAGAACTCTAATAATACTAAGATATCTAGTCGTTAGTATCATCAAAGTCTTGAATATACATACCGGGTGTAGACTTTTTTTGACCTATAGGAAAAACAGTGTTAAAATGTTAACTTTGCTCTAAGTTTTTACCCATTTACTTTAGAGCCAAACTTTAAACACAAAAGATGTTCAGAATAAAAAAGGCATCCAACGAGCCCTTATTTATTGATATAAAATGTTCCTGTGACGAGATAAACGAAAATTAAATTTGCCATATTTGAGCTGTTTGCAGAGTGCCATGAAAAACAAAACGAATTAGTCAGATAAAAAAAACTTTAATTAATTACGATAAAATGTACTTTAGGAAGAAAAAGAAGAATATAAAATAATAATTTCTTTTTTGATTAGTGCATCCTTCTTGTGGTCCAATAAATCAATTAGATCAACTATTTCAAATCTGTCAACTGTCAGAGTGACGGAATAAATATTTTTGTTATATTAAATTTTCCATGGCAGTCTGAAACTAGCCTTAATTGTTAATTTTAATTTCATGTTTATTTCGTGAAAGAAATCGATTCTGAACATGTTTTGTATTTACATGTTTTCTCTAAAATCAATAGCTAAAAACTTGAGCGAAATAAAAAAAAAATCATTGTATTTTCTATGGGTCAGAAATAAAGCCTACACCTGGTGAATGCAACAGAAATATAAGATATTTGGCTACTATTTTCCTGTTCATCTTAATTAATTCACACAGTAGTACACCTTCAAGTAACACAATGACTTAATGTCATTTCACCGAACTGTTATTTGACCAAACTGGTATTTTACCAATCTGTTATTTAATGAAACGCTGTTAAACCAAAACGTTATTTAAGAAAATCGTAATTTGACCAAATTGTCAAAGCGACGCTAGTGACATTTTAAGGAAATATATTTTCAATTACCATTTCATTTTTAATCCTTTCAATTTAAATACAAGTTTTCTTTATGTCTACGTCTGCACTCTGAAAATATAAAACTTAAATGCCAACGCTACTTGAAACCGTTGGAAATAGCTAATACTTTCCTCTATAAAGCACTTTGGTGAAATGACGATTTGGCCAAATGACGTTTTCCCTAAATTTCGTTTGTCAAATGACAAGTTTAAAATAAAACAGTTTGGTCAAAAGACAAGACAAGGTATGTTCTTGCGCATATGGGGGTATGGTGGGGGCATTCTTTTACTCTCTCATGCTTGGGTAATCTCTCTCGCACCGTAAGCCAGCCGCCGCCATATTAGTTGTTTGTTTACATCTGTCACTGTCACATTCAAAGAACATGAGTTTTATAATCTTCGACACGTAATATGCCATAATATCCGTGGTCATAATCAAGAAGAAATTGTAGTTAGAAAACTTTTTTTTTGTTAATGTACACAAGAATCGCTGAAAATCTTCATTAACATGTTTTACAACATTTGAATTGGAGGCGTGATAAAACTAAGATGGCGTCTGCTGGCCCACATGCGCGAACTTAACGAAAACGCGTCCGCCTGAAGAACATACCCTATCTTCTTGTACCATGGATGTCACTAGCGTGTGTCGCTTTGACAATTTGGTCAAATAATATTTTGGTATAACAGCGTTTCATTAACAGATTGGTAAAATACCAGTTTGGTCAAATAACAGTTCGGCCAAATACTCGTGTAAGATAAACCTCGTTTGGTAAAATACCAGGTTATGAGAATAAAAATTCGGTCAAATGACCGTTTGACTGTAAAAAAAATTTGGTGAAATAAAGCGCTCCCCACTAACAACAAACAACATGAATCTTACTTCTGTTCCATGTGATTGAGCACCCACAGATAATTCCTATGCTTCTTGAACCGCCTCTGGATCTCATGGAACAGATACCTCAGCTGCATGCAGATGACGAGGCTGGCCATGGAGAGGAAGATGTTGCTCCAGAGCAGCATGTGCAGGTGGTGCACGAAGTCGATGACGAGCGCCGCGAGCTCGAAGATGAGCTCGGTGTAGTAGGCCACGGGGCCGCGCTTCTCCCACACGCGGCCCGTGTCCGCCCCCACGGGGCCCACGCCTCCGCCCTCCTGCCGCATGTCGTACAGGTGCAGAGCGTAGCGCAGGATCACGTGCAGGGTGCGGATTGCCAGCAACACGCACTAGAAGAAGAGGAAGATGTAATAGTCACGTCGTTTGGAACATTATATGTATTTCAAATTCAATACTAATAAGTATTCAATCTTCGACAAACATTTTTTATTTTCATGCTTCTTACGAGATCTGGCTATTAAATAACGAGACTGTGCACGCAGAAAGCGTCCTAGAGGGGCAAGTGTCTACTATTCCGGTACGAAATCACGTTTTTGTCGCTCTAGTAGTATTTTTTCTATAAAGGTTAGAAAGAAACGAACGTGTTTTCTTCTCGTGCCAATTTTCGCTTCACCTCTTCCATCGACTCGAACCGGGTTCCTTTTATAGCAGATTTGATCTTCGGAAATAGAAAATAGTAACAGGGTGCTAAATCAGGCGAGTACGGCGCGTGTTCGAGCACTGGAGTACCTCTAGCGGCTAAATAACGCTTCACAGACAGCGCGTTATAAGCAGGTGCGCTGTCCTGGTGCAAAATTCATTGTTATAATATACATTGTTATCGGCACGAAAAGAAAACACGTTCGTTTCTAACTTTTATAGAAAAAATACTACTACAGCGACAAAAACGTGTTTTCGTACCGAAATAGTAGACACTTCCAAGACTTCTAGGACGGCTTCAGCGCGCGCAGTCTCGTTTTTAGTAGCCAGACCTCGTATATTGACTCCTGTCAATAGGCTACTTGCATGGTACTAAAATGAGATTTTTCGGAAATATTACGAAGAAAACCAGTGGTCAAAAGTGCTCGAATTACATTGCTGAATAATCTTGACAAAAAGTGAAATTTTATATATTTGCATAACGTTGTAAGTTCTATTTCAATTTATCTTTTTAATGCAGATTATCAATTAATAATTTGATTTGAATTTCAAAAATACATTCTTATTTAATATATGTTAGAAAATTTCTTTTTACCGTATAGGTACTAAAAGTTATGTAGGTACCTACTTTTTATTTTAAGGCGGGAATGTAGCTGTATATAAAGAGGAAAAACAGTGCCCAACGGTTTGTAAAATATTGAATCTAATACTAACGTTAACGTAAGAACATTGGAATTGTTTTACGACAATATTTAATAACAATTCTACAGTGCGACGCATCGATTTAACCAAATTTTGACACAGTATTGTTTTAAAAAAAGCCGAATAAAGAGAAAAATACTACTTTTACATGTTTAATTTTGGGCACTTAAAAAAAATGTATTAAAATTCATGCGTCGCACTGGAGGTAAAATGTTATACAATATATAAATAATGCGTTTGTTTTCTTTTGTCTTATAAATACAATATTTTACAAATACGATGCGTTCGCGTTCGCTATTGCTGCCTTTGTTCGACACACTAAATCTGTATATATCTCTCTCCTTTTTCTCGACGAAATCGTAGACAGCTACATTCCGGCCTTAAATGAAAGATAAATCTGTTAGAATTTTTCAACAATGTAATTTGCAAGCTTTTGGTCACCGGTTTTCCCCCTTCAAGAAGGGTAGGTAGTTTACTTACACGATTCATTTTTAATACCATTGGATTCACATAGGTAATTACTATTAAAAATTTAATTTAATTTACATTTACTCATTATATAACTTAAATTAAATTATTAGAAGTTATGTTAAAAATATTTATCAATACACGGAAGACGTTGTCTTCAGATACTTACGTTAAAATTTATTTTTGGAATTTTTCAATTTTTGAACAATTCTTTTTGATACACTCTCTATACCTAATACCTATACAGGATGTTTCACTTCAGGATAAAAATTAATGGTAGATTATACCTATACATGTTATACTGATCAGTGATCACGAATCAAAACAATTTTTTTCAAAATTCTCAAAATGAATCAGTCTAAATGACAAAAGCATTTTTAGAGCCACTGTTACGATTAATATTTTTAATATAATTAATCAATCAAACTCAAAGTACATGAAATCAGCGCTACTAAAATGTATACGTTATTGAAAGTGCAATTTATTTTGCGAATTTTGAATTCTTTTTGATTCGTGTTCAGTATCAGCTAATTAATATTTATCCTGAAGTTGTGAAACTACCTGTATATTGATGAGTGATGAGATGACTCACAGTATACGAGGCTGCCACTCAAATTGGGTAAGAGGCGTGAAAGATTATTATATTTATGAAGCTATATAACAAAACTAAAATAATTAAGCTGCTATTAGAGCAACAAACTATAAATTGTACTCTTCTGTGTAATCCAATTGACAAGTGTAATAAGTAGATGGTACATGTTTGTTACTCACCTCAGCAGCCATAAAAGCGAAGGTATTTAATCCTCCGAAGAATCCCACGGCGACACAGACCAGGAACATGAATCCAGATAGCATTAATATTGAAGTCAGAAGAACAATTAACCGCATGTGACTCCAGCCTGGGGTTGTGGGCGAAAAGGATAGCTGGAAATCATTACCAGAGTTTACAAATTTATATTCAAAACACTCATTAAAAGTTTCAATTGGCGTATTAGGGCCAGCTGCATACGCTGACGATAAAAAATCTTTACAAAATAAAAACTACCTACTAACAATAATTTATTTACGATCGTTAAATTATTTCAGTGAGTATGTGGTGAGATTTTGAACCCTTATATCCGGTATTACTTTTATGATTTTGTGTTGGAGCCATTGAACTATATAAAATAACGGGAAGGACGATCACCACAGAGATTTACTTCCAGCATAGACCCCTATATTTTGGATAAATTGGCTGCACTGCTAACCCCATATTTAGTGTCTTTCATTTTAACGGTTTCCTGTATTGTTGATATAATGGCGGGCATTTTAAATAAAATATACTACTAAAATAGAACATAGTAAACCAAAAAAGGATAAAACAAAAACACTGAAAAAGATTAACAAACCGAACGACAAAAATACGACGACCTGACGTGACGTATCGTTACAGAAGACACTAATTTTAGGCAACATAAAAAATAAAAGACACTACGGGTTTAGCAGTGCTGCCAATACATCCAAAATGGAGGGCTCCATGGTGGAAGCACTTTTAATATACATGTCTTATGGAGATCGTCCTTCCCGTTATTTTATATAGTTCTGTGTAGAAGATACAAAATAGCGGCGCCTCTAATTCACAAGCAACACACAACTGTTGCGTCTATGTGAACCACAGAGGAACTAAACTTACAGAGGGTATGTGTCAAATCAGCGTGTAGCCGGTGTAGCCACTTTAGTTTAGCAGTCGTCATCTTGGTTCGTATATGATTTGACATTTGAGTATTTAGATTTATTAAATTCTAAAGTATTAATTTTGATTAATATTTAAAACAATTGTAACGTGTACGGCGTTTGTATGCATTCAAATTTTAAATGTGGGGCGAACCAAGATGGCGCTCGCGCGTTTTTTCGTGTATACCCCTTCCGTTTCATGGCGCAACCTCCCATGACCATCAAACCAGTTTACATTCCCTCTGTATCATATATTATATTTATATACTCTGTGGTATGAACAGATGACACCTTGATTAGTACAATTCTTACATATTCAAACCGATCCTTGCAGAGCTGCGCCAGCAGATGCAAGAACCCCAGCAGCGAGAACCACGAGCACCAGAGGATGACCTCGTCCATGTACTGCACGTTGATGACGCCGAACACGAAGATGAACTTGTAGAACACGAAGTTCCAGAACTTGTCCTTGATGTGCTGCTGCTCCGACACGCGCAGCTCTCCGAACACCAGCCGCTGTACGGCCCGCCCCATCAGGATCAGCCAGCAGTACGCCATGTTGATCAGCGTCTGCAACATGATGGAGATTAGTATGATTATTACCCATATCATTGGTTATTTGTAAGCACGAAGTATGACAGGAGATGTCACTCGATTGTTCACCACGTCACATTTTTACCTCCCGCATCATATTCTATTATAATTGATTTCTTAACTAAACGGAGCAATCTGAAGTTGGAATGCTAAAACTGATCGTTTTTGATTGGCTGATGTAGCACCAATTTTACACCACACAAACTTTGTAATGGAAACAAACGAATGTTGTACATCTTGTCTCGTCAGCTGTTGTCAAATTTAATTTTACCGCCAAAAAAATCTAGTGATATTTTTCTCGTATTTACAAGTGTAAATACGGCTCAGCGAGACAACTTCAAATTGCTCCATTTAGTAAAGAAATCAACTATAGGGAGGTATTATTTTGATGAGTCAAAATTTTCGAGTGTGGGTTTTTGGTGGATATGCACGTTTTAGGGTCCCTAGAGTAAGAATTTAACATTTTCGAGATGATGTCTGTCTGTGTGTACGTTCGTTCGTGCGTTTGTAGGTATGTTACAATTTTTTCGTTCACGATCTCTCAAAAAATATCAAACATTAAAATTTCAAATTTTGTATTTAAGGTTTTGATACGATTCTTAATAGCCCAATATAATTTTGGTTTCAAGTTTCAATCTACAAACCGGAACTAGTACTTTTTAAATAAAATATTTCGATAAATAATTAATTTAACATAATGTTTTTATTTTAAATGAAAGATTGTGTGATTATAACCTACAATCGATATTTCATAAATATTTTTGAAAGTATATACTTATAATTGAATCTTGTAGTCCATGATCGTTTAACATTTGATACTACGTAAAATTTAAATGATTATGACATGGCAGTGACAGTGACAATAGTAAAATATCGTGTATATCTCCTTCTACAGTTTAAATAAAATAACTAAAATATAATTGTGAGTAGTAGTAGTAGTAGGTAGTACCTATGTACTAATATATTTGTATAATAAGTAAAAATCTGACGTGGCCATCACACAACCTTCCGCCATATCTAGACTTTAAACAGAAATGTATACGTACAATCTGGTGCCTATTTAAAATATACAAATAAAAATATAAAATATTCAAACACAGAAATTAGTATCACCTGAATCAAAAGATTCATTCACACGAAAACTCTTCTGTGTTGAAGCAATCCTACGTTCAGTTAGGAACTACATTTAATAGCTTAATTATGACTTATATAGCGCTAGTATGCCAACTTGTCACCCGTCTCATCTGTCAATATTTTTTATACAAAAACAAAAATCAACCGAACATGGATTACAAGATTTCAATGTTTTATTTGATAAATTTATTTTTTAAATTTTACTGCAGTTCTTTAATGCTACCAGATAAAGACAATTTTTTTATAACGTGGATTGCAAATAACTTTTCCTCTTATTCTTATTACAAATAAAAACTATATTTATCAAAATTTATAAAAAAATTTTACACTTAATCTTTTCAATCTTCAAAAAATATCACTTTCGGTGAAGATATTTGTACCAAAATCTAATGAGCTCTTCCTATTCGTATACAATTGTAAAATACCAAATATCAAAATTTTTGGGTAATTCGTATTTGAGTTATCCAACAGACGGCATCGGCCCGGACCACACACATACACACACACACACACACACACACACACACACACACACACACACACACGCACACACACACATACATACAGACATCATCGGGAAACTATCAAAAATGAGTTGTAAGGACCCTAATTCGTGCTCATCCACTAAAAACTCACTACCCGATTTTTTGCATGATTCCAATACCTTCCTTTACAGGTAAGCGGAAGGTAAAAATAATACCGTATGGCGGGAGGTCTTGTGCTGGCCACATCAGATTTTTATATTCCGCGAGTAACTAAATCGGAGGGAGTTAGAAACATATAAATGTAATTAAATTAAACTTGTATTTTATAATAAGTTTCTTTATTCAATATGGAACTATACCCATACAACACATCGATCATATTAACGTCTGTAAGACGTACATCTTGCTACTGTCTTATAGACGTCGTAAAGTCGAATGTTAGACGTCTTATGCGGTAGTCTTTAAGTCGTCATTATGTTGTCCAATTTTAAATCTCCCGCTTACAATATACAAAATGTTCCACAACTTAGGACAAAAAATTAAAGGGTATATACTAATATACTGTACGACCTGCTGATCATGAAACTTTTAATTTTTTTTAATTCATAAAGTTAATGGTAGTTTACTTGACGTGTGTACATTAAAGTATCACTGTTTTGATGGTATATTTGATAATTTGACATTTATTAGTATTAGATATTTATGTAAACAATTACTGTCATTGTAGAAGATTTGAAAAAAAAGTAAGCAAACAAATACGTAGTAATATTAAACTACTATTTAAAAATTTAATTGCTTATTTATAAAGACAATTTACAATTCAGATATCAGTTTCTATAAATAAAAGCATTAGGTACCTACAAATAAATTATAGTTATAGATAGAACAAAATAAGTACCAATTCTTATTCAATTACCATTTTTACTATGTAATGTGACAAATTACTTCCATATTAAACATAATAATTATGGTAATGAGATAAATTAAATTAGTTCTAATGATTAATCTTTCTTTTACAACTACAATGATTTAATAACATTATGTATGATGTAAGAAAAATAAATATTTCTGATTATTACAAGAACCAAGAAAATCCTGTGGAAAACTACATAACTATAATTTAATTATAATAAATAATCTATTAATAGAAAATAATGTCTGTACTCTGTAACTTTTGTAAGAATAAATAAGAAAATACCACTTTCCATATATTATTTTCTAATCAGCATATCTTCAATCGAAAAGTAGCAAAAACTGGACGTATTTTGACGGCCTTGTATTTTTTATTATTTAAAAAGTTCATATATTTTCTGATGCATGCTGTTACAAAAATTCATATCCATAGCTTTATGTCGGCTTTATGCATGTTTATAAATATTGCTCTTTGGAAACTTAATTAACATAATTAACAAACAAATGATACTGCTGCATTTGATAAAGTATAATTGTGTTAATAATTGAATCATTGTTTCTTGCAGAAAAATCCTTGACTAAGACAGCATGGATGTCTTTCTACTCTTACGATAATTAATGTTAATCATATTACTGGGAATTAAGAACAAAAATACATTCTCATACTGTTTATTACGAAAAAATTCAAATACACGTGAAGCAACGTTACGTATTATTATTGACATATATGTGCCCTAAAATTATGAATCTTATCTATGTCATCATTGTTTGTTTAGTTAAAAAAACGTGTGTTTATTGAAATAATGATAACTTACAAATTACATTCTTTTGTACAAAACAATAATTTGTACAGTGCGATATGGAACAAAAGCCAGAGCTAATATTTATTTTTGTAATATATTTATGAAACATAAAATACAGGGTGTTTCTATACCTCTGCACGAAACTTTAATAGATTATATAATTTGATACATTGATAAAGCTATGTGAACTGAACATAGCTTATGTCATGTCATGTTTGTGTCATGTCATTATATTATGTTATTTCTATTGACATAGACATTTTGTGTAAAGTATCACAACGGAAAAAATTAATTTGGATTCGCAGGCATTTACTAATGGAAAATAAGATAAGTTTGTATTAGTAAATTTACAAGAAACATTTTAATAAAATTGGGAATGGAATATTTTAAATTGTACTTACTTTTTTATTATTTTATTATCTTCATAATCTGCTTTTACTTTATCATACAAGCTTTGTTCTTAACTTATTGGTAAGTTTTTATCTATATTAATAATAAATGTGTAATTTTGACAGATATAGACATAGACATAGCAGTGAAAGTTGAATTCAAATCAACTGTTATGTTATGTCAAAAAAAATAACATACGAGACATACCCTATGTGAACCACGTCATTAGTTTACGCTTTACCCTGTGCTCAACATATTGACATAACACAGACATGACATGACATAAGCTATGTGAACCAAGCTTAATAGAGAAAAAGATTTTTTTTTCAAAATTCGCAAAAATAAAGGCAGTAAAAATTTGTGTGCCTCTGATTAGAAAGTCCATTTAACTATTTATTTAATTATTATTATAGAAGAGACTGTTTGTAGAGAGTATTTATTTATGATCTTATTTTATTAATTACATAATGACTAACAGTTAAATGGACCTTTAAACCAGTGGCACTAATATTTTCACTGCCCTTATTTTTGCGAATTTTGAAAAAAACACTTTTTCTCTATTATCAATGTATCAAATTATATAACCTATTAAAGTTTCTTACAGAGGTATAGAAACATCCTGTATGCTGTATAGGTGATTCATAACTTATTCGTGTATATATTTTAATTAGTATGATTAGTACGATTAGCACATTTACGACTACGATTACGATATGAAACAATAATCGTACGATGACGATGATTGTTATAAATAAAACTGATAATACAGTAAAGAAAAATTACGATTAATCGGAAAATCACGATAAACTGCGATTACGATTAATCTTATTAATGACTTAATTTTGAGAATTTTATCTAAAATTCTTTTTGTTCCATACGCTCAGCAAACCATAATACGGTTTCCCAAAAGTCCCGGGACGGAACTATAAATTTTGAACTAGTGAAGAATAAATTTTTTTGTACTCATCACCTAGGAAATGACATATTAAACATGCAATTGACAATCGGAAATGTTAATTTCCCAGTATAGACATTTCAGAGTAAAATTATCTTAAAAATAATAAAATTTAGGTTATAAAGTGTTACTTCCCGGAATTATAAAATGAAAATTATCAAGACCACCGAAAACCGACAATATTTAAAAATAAAACTTGTGTGCAGCGCGTCATCTATCGGTAAGTGAGTAGAAAAAAACATCGTAACTACAACTTGAATGTATTTGATTATAGTTTTATTCGTTACAAAAAAAACATTGTTCAAACCCCTTGCGGGAAGATGAAAATGAAACCCTCGCTTAAAAAATCTTCCCGAATTTGGTTCGTAAATAACCGAGTAAATAACTATAAAGCATTTGGGTTACGTTTTCAAACCGAAGAAGATCGGTAATTTGAACATTTGTTATAAAACGTGCAAAAACATTAAAATTATATTCTTGCAAGAATTAAGATATCGGGTTTTGGTTTATGGGGATGTTTCTTTTTTCATTACCTTTAAAATAAGGTGAAACTCGACAGGGGTTGCTATTTAAAAATGTTAAGGGGAATGTAAAGTCAACCAATATTTACGAATCACAGACGGACCTGTATCGAATCTATCTATTTCATTTTATATAATGTCAGATATACATATTTTATCTCTGTCACATAATCCAGATCGACTGTCAAGTTATGCTCATCAATAACCTCAGAAGTTTTAAAGAATTATTAGGCTGACTGTAAATATTGTACCCCAGTTATCTACCCTAGCTAAAGTGGTCAAATTCTGCGAATTGATTGGTTATAGTGGAACAATATAAGTTGTGTTAGTTTTGTAGATGTATTGTTAACAATACTTTTATGTACTACTTTAGCGTTGTATTCACTTATTCAAATAAACTAGATTTGTTGAAAATGTGTCAAGAAGAAATTTTGAAATTACTACATAAATCCAAATACTACAAACTTTTACAAAGAAATGACGGAGTCGACAAGAAGTAGATACATACAAAAATTTCAAAAATTTTGTTTTCTCAAATAGTAATTTCTTTTTCAATAATTAAAATAAAAAGTCTATTTTGGAATAGTTTTGTGAACGAGAATTGAAATTGCAACATAAATGATACCTACACAAAAACATTTAGGTATATAAATATTTATTACAATATCTGAATACATAATAATTTAGGGGTGCGGAACTAATAATTAAAAATGGGAAGCTCACAATTTGTTTTGTCAAAGTGTAGTTTGACCAAAAATAATTAAGCCAAACTGGAATTTTGTCAAACCGTAAATATGCCAACCCTTAATTTAGCCAAACTGTATTCTAGACAAACTGTAATTTCACATTCCGTAATTTGACCAAACCGCAACTTCGACTAATATTATATTGTCAAATCGTTTTCAGGTAAACCGTAGTTTAGCCCAAACGCAACTATACCTAACTGGAATAATCCAGCACGGAATTTATCCAAAACGTATTTTTGTCACATCGCAATTATGCATAACCGTAATCTTGCCAAACGCATTTTACTCAAATCGTAATCTTCCCAACTTGTATGTCTTATCAAATAGATTTTTAACTCGTATTTAATTTTACAATACAATAGTTATTTTGAAATTTCACCGACTGTGGTTCTGACAACTCAAGTCAGGTTTAACTGCACAAAAATCTCTCTTGTATTGTACTCTCCAGAATAGAGCTGACACTTATTTACATAACTACAATAATAGTTTGACATCTGGACGAATCATAATCATAGAAGTATTATAGCCAGTATTATTAATTTGGTAGTGCGCAAAACTGCATAATTTACGATTTCGTGCATATTTTATACTTATGCATATTTTCAGTTTATGTGCATATTTTCCGCATAGGTTTATTAGCAACTTCTTAAAAACATTTCTAAAATTTTACGTAAATTTGTTATATTGCCAAAGAACTCTGGTTATTCTACCATGAAAAATATAAGTAGGTACATATCTTTTTGAATAATAAGCGTCATGTTTTACCAATATTAACTTAGAGGAATATTAAGTTTGTAACTCCGATAAAAAAGTAAATAGTAGTTAGGTATGTAAAAATTGCGTTACAGAGGTTCCAAATTATTTTTATTACCTTATTACCTATACTCGTAAAGATGGTTATATTTTTAAAAAGATACTTCAATCAGACGGTGAGAGGGTAATATAATTATTATAAAATTATATGCAAATGCATATTTGTAATTAATTGAAATACAATTGTTTATTTAACTACAGAAGTTTGTTTTATATTAGTCTTATTCGAAATATGCATAATTTTTTGCATATTTTGCATACTTCATATTTTTTGCATATTGCAGATATTTTTAAAAAATGTCCTTAATTTTTTTGTTTCCAGATCACATAATTATTTTTTTCAAAATATACCATAGTTTGGTGTTGTATACGATAAAATCTGACTTACGTAATAGGAGCTATTTACATCTCTTCGTTTTGATAATATGTACACAAAATAATAAATAGAGGAACGTAAAATAAGTGTTGTATTCAGTGCTCTACTAAATAAACCGTCGACCATGTCGAAAGTGACAAAGAGACCGTCGAAAAAAAAGAAATTAAAAATGAAAATTTTTACATATTTTGATTTGGTATTAGAAATAAAATCTACAGTTGACAAAACAAGTTTCAGATACTATTTGTACTTCTTTCTGCATAGCATAAAAGAGTTGCATATTATCCGCAGTCTATAATAATTATTCTCCTTTCCTTTCTTTGTTTATATTTTTTATGAATTCCAATTTATTTATGTTCTTAGTTTTTATGCTCCTTTGTTTATTGAAATACTATAAATAAAAAATGAATTAGTACTGTAATATTTTTGTATGATGACATAAGAAGAAATAAATAATTCCTTTTTTGTTTGAAAAGAATTATTTTTTATTATGCATAAAATGATATTTTTAATGCATATTTTGGAAAAATTCACCTATACATTTTTTGCGCATATTTTGCCATTTTTAAGTGAATAAAAGTGTCAGCTCTAGTACCTAATGAATATTACAAACTAAATAGTCTACTTTATGATTCTGAAAGAATTTTTGTAATATCTTATATTATATTAGTATAATAGAGATATTGTGACAGCAGGATAGGCTATTTCGCATATTTTCTGATATCACTTTACATGAAATAGAGTAAATAAAATTCTCGTATAAAGAAAAAAAAAAAAATATATATATATATATAATATATATATATATATATATATATATATATATATATATATATATATATATATATATATATATAAATATCTCATAGAATTGTGTTTTGATGTGATATTAATTACTATGTATGTTAGTTCCTATGCAGTTATGAGTTCCGTATTGTTTTTAGTTTTTCCTAAAATTGCAATACTAATTAATATATGATCGGTTCTAAAAATGTATTACTCAATTTAACTATTTTTGTCATTTGACAATAAGAATATTCATGCAAAATATTATACTTCTTGCTTGAAAGCCAAAGCTAAATCCTCGGCCAAATCTAACAAATAACACTTCCTGGAATAATTCACACCCCTCGCCCCTTCAGATGGTAACAAAACTCAGAACGACTTGGATGCGTTGGAATACGTAGCGGGAACTTCAAGAACTAAAGCTGCTACAGGCGAACCTGTGTTGCTGTGATTTTCTTAGTATGTGAAGCGAAATTTACTATTTTTGATGTTTTCTAATGTCACGTTTTCTCAAAAACTAAGAACAATTTTGACAATTTCTTTTAAAATACTAATAAATAAAGGTTCATAGTTTCATATAAGGTTAAAATTTCATTAAAATATTGATTCCTAATTGGTGTAAATTGAGATCAAAAATTGGTAAAGTTTAAACTTAAAAATTTATTATAAATAATAACTTTTTTCATAATGTTTTAACCTTATTTGAAAGTACAAGGTTTAATATTTATGCTATTGAAGAAATTTTTACATTATCTCATATAGTTTCTGAGATATTGTGACAGCAGGATAGGTCATTTCGCAACTTTTCTCAGTTCACTTTATATCCCCCTTAAATAACACCACTCCCGGGTCTTTTGGGAAACCCTGTATGCTATAAAATATATGTACGAAGTTCTGAATAACCCTGTATACCTACGTTGAATAATGTTATTTTACTCATTGTATCTGTAGGAATATATAATTCATGTATCACGTGACACATATTTGACTAATTTGATTGGCTAAAATATGGCAGTAAGAGGCTATCAAATCGATGATATTTTTATCACCGCTGTTACATGTCAACTGTTTCTGTCAATTAATTTCCTACTGTCAGTTTCTTATTTAAATATTGCTGTTTGTCAAAAATAAGACTTAATATGAATGGACCTGATTATATTCGGTGGGGAAATGCCAGTGAAAACGAAATTGAGAAAGGTAAATAGAATTTAAAACGTTTTTGACAGCTATTGAAAAAATATAACCAAACATTTTGAACTAATTCATTATATATTCTCCCCAAATATAACTCGGGCTATGATTAATCATAGGTGATAGCATTCGTTATGTCTTCAGAAAATTGAACTCGTGCTACGCACTCATGCTATCACCGATGATAATCATAGCACTTGTTATATTACCCCCGAAAATATTTGATATTTACGTCCCGATAATTGTAGACAGATTGTCAACACTTCTCTAAACAAAGCAGTAGAGCTATTATAATCTTTGGATTCAGCAACATTACACATTTATTTGTGATAAATAAACAATAATGTAACATGTAACATTTTACGTACACACACGATGTCTGTGAAGTTAAATCTGTTCATATTCTATTAATAGAGGCTTTTCACTTCACACACAGAATGTTGTATTTCTCTGCGGATCGATTCAAATAGCACCTGCGTCACAAACCTACGTACATTTTAATATTGAAATAATTAAAGATTTGAGGATAAGCTATGGGTTCATTACGTCAAAATGAGGACATCAAAATAAAACTCTAATTTATTGATTTCAGAACGAATGAGCACCATAATTATTATAAATACAGGATGTTTCATAACTTCAGGTACATATGTTAAGGGTATGTGTTGTTTGATATGCTGATTACGAATCAAAAATATTTTTTTTATATCGCAAAATTAATTTCCATGTTTCCCAGTCAAAAAATTTTCGTTGTCACTGCCACTGGGTGGAGTAATTATTGTTTCATTAAAAATAATTAAATTTGGTTTATTTATTTTACTAGTATTATGTAATTTAAGATAGATTACTTACTTCTATTGTTTGTAATAGGAAAACGAATCCAGTGCAGTACTACAAAAAATGCTGCAGGTAAACTAGGTACACCTAATTTTTCGAATTTTAGAAAAATTCGATTCGTAATCAGCATGTCAAACAACATTTAACGTATGTACTCGAAGTTATGAAACAACCTGTATACACAGGCTTGGGGAATTTAAAAACAAAATATTTAAATTCTCGTATGTGGAAAATTAAGGAGTTTCGATACCGATTATCTATCTAGGGGATCTAAACAAAAATCTATTGTATTTCTGCAGAGTGACAACTTCTACCCACTAAATTTTGTTGTAAAAAACACCGAAAATATAAAATATCTTATAGCGAAATATATTTGTTTATAAATATTTTATTACTATCTTTCAATTAAATTGTATTTTTAAGTCCTAAAGATTTTATATTTTAAAATTCATAATTTTAAAAATCAATCGAAAACACGGCAACCGCGCTAGTATTTTAGCTGCTTTACGTTGACTGTTGGCTGCAGTGATTCTAACCTAACTGTCAAGTGTTGTCAGGTAGTAAATGCAATAGCTCATAATAATTGTTCTTTTGACGCTCCAAGATTAATGCAAGCTATAAGAAATGAGAACTTAATTGATAGTTTTCGTCCAGTCATTCATTATTTCCAAGACACTTTAAAATTATTTAAAAACATTTCCTGACAATTGGTAGAAATTCATCTTTCTGTTTCAGAAATAATTAGTAATGGGGAAAGCTTTGATCAAGTATATGACAAACGTACACAAAAGATACAGATATTATTATTTCTACTGTACAGCCTTTAAAAAGAGTCAGATCTTCTGGAATGATTAAAAGATTAGCGACATTTGGAATTAGTTACGAAATAATTGCAAACAAATTTAGTGATCATTGACCCGTCATGTCCCTTGTAGAGTTTTTAGTAGATGAACACGAATAATTCTTACTCAAATAGTTCTTCCTACTTATTTTCGATAGTTCCGTAACGGTGTTTGTATGCGCATTGCGAAAGTGTGTCCAATTTCCTAAAAATGACTTGTGTATGTGTATTTTATTTGTTGTGAAAATATAAATATAATATCATTTGTTACAAACTTTATAAAATAATATGCTTCAACATAAACGCACTCTTACTTTCCAACAGTATTTTAAATTTCGCGCCAATCTATGATTTGCGACGTTGCCGTAGTTATCGCTCTTTTAGTTATGTGTCACGTTTTAAATTTTATTTATTTGAATAACTCAATAACGGTGTGGAAGAATCCACTGAATTTTAGTTTCATGATTTATTAATGTCTGATTTATAATTACTGTAAATCTCTTTCTGGTGGTATTATTTTTATAGATTATACAGCCCTTTAAAAATGTATTCTCATTTACTCCCATGTAAAACAGAAATTTTTAAAAATTTATTTTTAAAAAACGGTGTGGACGATTGATCTGAAATTTTAACAGTGAACGATAAATACATCCATCTTCAACTTGTAAAATTTTCAGATGAATGGTAATATTTTCAAAAACGGTATCGAACCTCCTTAAGTAAGTACCTACCTATTTTAAAACAAATGTCAAATATGTTGATTTTCACTGCAAATTTCTATGATCTCTTTATTAAAATCGTTTTTAACTCCCGTCTAGGGAGGTATAGGGATCGTGAAAAAATCGAAGTCGAGATTTTTGTCAATAAGCACGTTTTAGTACCTTTAGCACCTATTTTGACTATTTTCAGAGGATGTCTGTGTGTGTTGTGTATGTATGTCTGTATCCTACTATGCGCTTTCGTTCTGATTCATTATCTACATACATAAAATTCTAATATTTTGCATTATATACCTTTGTAAATCTTAATGAAGAGCTGAAAAGGTTTTAGTAAAAATCTGCCAGCCGGAAATGGTATTTTCTTGAAGCATTCTAACATTTTTTGCAAAAAATATAGGAAATAATGCGATAGTTACAATTTGTCATGCCACATTTGAAATAACAAAAAATTACCTCTTACAATATTTTTTATTTAACATCTTTTCTATATCTCTTACCAATAAAGGAAAATTATTTTTCAAAAAAATATATAATTTTACCTACCACGATTTGTAAATCATAATATAGAAAAAAAATTTTAAAAACAAAAATGTGACAATGTGACAGATGAACAGACATGTGACATTTACAGAAATGTAAATATATTATTAATTGTTTTTGAAACTACACTCGAGGAAAAAATTAGAGATATTGAGCTTTTTAAAACTCTACTCTTCATTGATATTGGCTCATACCCATCGGAGTTATAACCTAAAATACTCAAAAAGCACTTTAAATTTCAAATGCTCATAACTTTGGATCAAATCATCGTAGAAATTTGTTCTTTTTTGAACTTTAAGGGAAATTGTGTGAACTTTAATGTCCTTGCCTTGAATATGGTCTACAATTTTTTTGGCAGTGCAAGTTGTTAAAGTTTTTTTCAGTCAACATTTTTTTTTTCTATGGTGGTTTACGGGACATGAGATGTATCGAATGTGGCTTTCAGGGAGACCATTGGAAAGAGGAGACTTTGATCTTTTTAAAACTCAAAGTATTATAGATTTTGGGTCAAATCAGTGAGTATCTTCATACTCACTGGTCAAATGCAACCGAGTTATCATGGTTTAAAAATTGGACATTTTTTGTCAACAAAAAAGTGTTCCCCTAATATTTTCCTCGAGTGTAGTACCTATAGAAGCCGAAATTTAATAAATAAAAACTGACTGAATTCCAGTTTTTATCCTTCCATTAAACGTATCCAGTCAAGAAGCATCATCGATTCATTATTAACTGGATATAATGTAATAAGGCAATAATAAAGTACAAATTTGATCTACAAAGTGCTAATTTGATTTCAATGCCAATCGGAATCGGTATTTTGTTTGAAGAACTGTTATTTTTTTACAAAAAGTAGCCTAATAAAACCAAATTCACATATTACAGTGTCAAGGCGGGAGGTTATTATGCGTTGATCACATCAGATTTTTAAATAATTGTTAACATCAAAATATTGAAATTTTGCAGATTTTTTAATAAAGCCAATAAAAATATTATCTTGATTATTATTGACGTTATTAAAAAAACATGAAACAAACATTCTGGGTTACAGTGGAAACATTCCAACCATCTCTGTGTTATAAACACAGACTGTACACTGTTCATTTTTTTTCAAAGCTAATGCAGTTGTTGAAAAATAAAGTTCTATATTTGCCACAGCTGTTAAAGTGTTGTTTATTTATTGACATAGTTGTATCTTATGCCCTGACCATGAAAAACAAATATCGAAAGTAACCTGTTTTTGTGTTTATGTTTATGGTTTCGGCTCTGAATATTTGGCAAAACCTTGGTTGTTTATTTTTACGAAAGTTCATTAATTTATTATTATTATTGTGTTGCACTGTCCAACCATGACGAACCAGTTAGCAGCTGGTAACAGACCTAGGCATTACTTAAGTATCCATTTTGTATAACAACTAAGTAGTGCTTAATAATTTTTTGGTAGTCATTACTTTTAAAATTTTAAGTACTAAAATAAAAACTTGTAGTTAAGACTTAGGTATTGGTATTTTCATTTCATAATCGTAAATAATACTGAAGTATTTTTTAAATAGGTACCTACTTAAGTGTTTCAACAATACTGAAACTTCAGTTTTTTCAATAGTTTAAGTAATTATACTGTTCAACCTGCAACCACAGTGACAGAATAGGACATTTTTACTGTGAATTAATCTTCCTCGATAAAAAAGGTAGTAATAAGGTTACAAACCATGCAATTAATTATTTTAATTATAAAAATATTGCTACTTGAAAAATACTTATTTTTAAATACTTTTGACAAGAAAAACTTATACTTTACTTAAGTATTGTGAAGCTTTACTTGCAAATGTACTTGGTATCAAGTACTAACCATAGGTAGTACTGGTACTTATACTTAAGTATTTTCATTTCGATACTTGCCCAGCTCTGGCTGGTAACCGCACACACGGTATAATAGGTTACTTTACCATAGTAGCAAATTAGCAATCCAGTCAATTATATTGAAACGAGACTTCAAAATGAGTTATTGCCATGAAAAAAGTTTTCAAAAAGTTAATAGTTTTTTAAATATTTGAGATTTTATGTATCGATACATCTACGTCACAGTAATGCGTTTTCACGTGTATTCTTACTTACAGTAATAAAGAAACTACCAAATTGTATTTTATATTTTGTAACATTTAGAAACAGTTGATTTTACATGAGTACATTTCAATTCGAGCCCCATGGTTTGAGAAGATTTTCAGCTAAGTATACATCTACGTCACACAAACTTTAAAAATTAATTACAGCTTTATTAAGAACAATTAAGGCTTATCAGTACTCTCAATCGCTTACAAATAACATGAAGTTTCAATAAAAAATCTGACGTGGACACCACATGACTTCCTTGTACGCCTTGTGTGTTCATACTTTTCTTAATAACTAAAATGTAAAATAATATTAAAAATTCTTTTAACTTATTATACTAGTATACTCACAAATATATTTTAGTCATTTTATTTAAACTGCAGAAGAAGATATAAAGCATATTTTACTATTGTCACTGTCATGTCATAATCATTTAAATTTTACGTAGTAACAAATGTTAAACGATCATGGAGTACAAGATACCGAAATACTAAATTATAATTATATACTTTAATTATTCTTAAATGATAGAAGATACAGAAAATTTTTATAAAATACCGATTGTAGATAATAATCACATAATCTTTCATTTAAAATAAAAAAAATTGTCTAAAATTAATTAATTATCAAAATATTTTTAAAAAGTACTACTTCCGGTTTGTAGACTGAAACCAAAAATAGGAGGTGCACAACTAGATGCTATAACAGTCCTAAATACAAAATTTCAGCTTTCTACGTCTAACCGTATTTGAGTTATGCGACACACATACGTCCGTACGCACGTACGCACGTACGCACGTACGTACAGACGTCACGACGAAACTAGTCATAATGGATTCAGAAAAGGTCAAAACGGATATTTCCGTCAAAATCTGAGAACCGAAATTTTTCGCGATTACAATACTTCCTTACTTCGTACAAGGAAGTAAAAACTTTTTTTTAATAGTAAACTCCCTATTGATGATGATGAAGCTGCTACACAAGTTTGGTACAAGGCATATGTGGATATTTATTATTTCAGGTATAGATAACGCAAAAAATCTTTGATTTATCTTCTGTAATTAGTTGAATAAAATATGGCATCATCAAAATTTCGCTATTATTAATTACTAGACTATAAATTTTAGCTATGATACTAACTTTCAGTTTTTATGTTCTATCAAATAAAAACATAAAATATTGAGCCAGTTCGTTGAAATACCGGTATCAAATTCATCATGACGTCAGAAATTATTATTAAGTCGTAAATATTTTTTAAATGAGACAAGATTTTCAAACCACCTGCCTTGTACAGTTATGTCATTAAATAAAATAATAGTTTAAGAAAAGAAACATTGATGTTAATCGCCCGTGTGCAAAATGCTAAATTTTTAAAAATCTGTTTCTGTTTTATCCAAATCACGACAAATCCAATAGTTTTTGAGTTATTTCAATTTTTCATGTTTTCCAGTCGCAATTTTTGGTCTCATATTTGAAATTTTAGGAATTTTTTTAAATGTTCTAGGTCTTAAAAATTACCTTCCACGATAATTTAGAAATGGTATTCCTTGCGTCGAATTACATGGCTTTATTAAATTTTACATTTTTAGCGAAAAATTCCGTTGAGTACATTCTTTTTACGACGATTTTTTTAAATCTGACAAAATCGCAATAGGTAAGTCCATTTCACATGAGGAAAATTTTCCTAAAAAATTTCTTGAACGCAAAACAAGTGCTAGGAGCTGTTCTAAAAACTGTTAATACCGTTCATATGGAAACTATAATAATAATTTCTATGAAATATATTTGAGATCACTAGTTTTAATATATTTTATAGAGATAATTAGTTTTCTGGTAGACTAAAGGCTGAATTACATTATACTTTTTTCGTCTAGATTCTAGTTCGAGATTTATCCGAGAAACACCTAGCCATTTCTAGTATAATGTAAATCAGAAATTTCCACCCGACTTCCGGTCGATTTCCATACTTTTTCTAGTATAGAAATATACGCCTGGCTCTATTTTTCTATTCCAGATTCGTCCTAGATTTGCCTACGCATGCTCAGTTTGACCAACCTTTTAAAAAATCGAAGATTTTCGATTAAATATGAATAGTTCGAAAATTAAGTTTTTAAACAATTTTTCGAGTCAAATTGCTCTCAGCTGACAAAGTTGAGATGTCAAACATAAATTTATTCAGATGAAATAAAATGCTCGAGTGTAATTCAACGAGATAATTTAACGACTCCTTTGGTTCTTCTTCACAAATATTCCCAAAATCTAATCATTTCGCTGACAGATATTAGAAATATGAATCAAATGACATTTTAGTGTTTTGTTTATTGCTTGGTTGCTAAGAAAAAGGTAAATAAGGTTTTATCACTTGCAAAACGTTTCCTTCCTTTTTATCCGCTGCCAAAGCGATAAAATTGTGTTTTGTTTATGGCTTACTTTATACAGGAGTGGAATTATCGTCATAATAAATAGTGATAGTGTTGATTGTTCACCAAGCCGTATCTTTTAAAATCCTGTTCCTTGTGAATTTATAAAATCTTTCCAGGGTACCAACTCACTTCCTGTACAAATAAAACACTTTCTTCCTTGCAGTTGTCTGTACCACTTTCTACTGCTTCGTAGCGAGAAATGAGCTTTAGAACGACAGGGCACTAAGGTCATTTTCACTTGTAACCGGTGCCCTTTCTCTTACGAACGCCACTGGTAATGGAGAGTGTATCATGTACCGTTCTGCAGAGACGGACTCAGGAAATTTCGGGTCGATGACCGCGACAGGAATTGGATTTAGTATGGTTCATTAATTCCTTTTTTAATTGTAAATTTCACACCTAAATATTTGATAAGCCTGTGACAGAGTTTTTTCATCAATCAATGTTATTTTTATTTACTATTCCACTCATACATTTCTAAACCAACAATCATTTATTATTTATTTGACAAAACACCCTCACACAAATTTTTTTCGCACCTCTTTAGCCAATAGACTGCTGTATTTTCGCAACTATGTTAGTTTTGATAAAGCCCATTTTACATTGAGCAACATTGCAGATGCAAGTGCAACTTTTGACAAGTTGCTTCAATATTGCATGAGTGTAATACAGAAATTGCACATTCATTTGGCAGAAGCAATCTTGAAGCAATCTTGAGGCAACGGTTGCATGGAATAGAACATGTTCTAATTTTTGTAAGGCTTGCAGGCAATTCACAGTTATTTCTAGTTATTTTTAGTTCGTTATGATTCTACCAACTGAACATAAACGTCAAAAAGATTAATTTGTGTTTGAAAGTTAGTGCGTTAGTGGTTATAATGCCATTCTATCCTTATTTTTCAACAATATACAATACAATAAATCCAAGAGGTTAAGTTGACATAATATAGTAACAAAATATTGGTAAATTTATTAATAAATCTATACATTAAATAAGTAATTGCATGTTGCTGATGTTGCTCAGTGTAAAATGAAAAAAATGTCTTCTGCAATTTCTTTGTTCAACTCTGACTTGAAGATTACAGTTGCCCGTTGCGCTCGCTCAATGTAAAATGGGCTTTAGTGAAATTTTTTGACGTTGTAATAACTTCCTTAGCAACATGTTCCTTAATTAGTGTCAAAATTGACTTTTTCATTCGTAAAATAGTCATCCGAATATCACTCATGGTTAAATTTTATCTTGATTAAAAATCACTCGCTTGACAGCGCGTGATTTTTTTCTCAATGTCACTTAAGAGTGTCGTTTACCTAAATGACCAAAACATGCTTCGCGATCTACATTCCATTCTTTCATGTCTGATTTATCGAAGACTATGATTTGTGAAAAAAAAAGTGTTTATTAGAACATGATAATTCAAAACTAGTGAATGATCATTGGTGATTCACAAAATAAAAATCTCTTGTGTAAGGGGTGAGTACAATAAGAACATTGTTCCTGAAATTCGATTCATGAATTTAAAAAAAAATGTAAGAATAAATTTAATAAGATTAAACCACTACCAATGTACCGAAATTAAAATGGTCCTCTTAATTTTCTTCAGTTAACTATACCTAATTGGCACGATCGTCACTTTAAAAACAGGTGTAATTTCTGCTTAATATTGTACAAATTTTCGCACTTAGCCATTGTAAACTACTTGTCAAAAACATCACTTTAACTTTCGCCAAAAACAATACAAAACGTAAACATTAGAAAGGCGGAATTGTTTATTTACTCTGTTTTACTCCTTCTTAGCTTAAAGATAGTTTACTTAGTTAATATGATATACAGTTGCAGTTGCAAGTTGGTATTTATTTATTTAATTATGTTGCATTTCCTGTACTAATATGACATTTCATTTTAAATGTGTGTCAGTAAGAGTAAAACAAAACAGATGTGCAATGCAAACGTGAGAAGAAAAAGATAATAAATGAGACAATGCGACAGACTGTTCTAAGAATTAAATGAAATTATTATCAAAAATGTGATGACTTGAGAAAATGTGATGAGAAAAAAATTCTACTTACATAACTTACATAATAATAATAATTAGGTATACCATGATGTTTCATAAATAATTAAGCTCATTTATATAAACATTTGGTTTTAAGTGGCCCGTCTACGTTTTTACCTCTCGCCTCATATTCTATAAGAGAGGTATTGTAATGGGTCAAAATTTTCGAGTATGAGTTTTTGGTGGATAAGCACGTTTTAGGATCTCTAGAATACGAATTTAATATTTTCACGATGATGTCTGTGTGTGTGTGTGTGTGTGTGTGCGTATGGACGTATGTGACGATTTTTCGTCCACGATAACTGAAAAAGTATCTAACCTTTAATAACCAAATTTCATATTTAAGGTTTTAATAAGTACCTTAAGAACGGATAACATTTTGGTAGAAATCCGCAAACCGGAAGTAGTACTTTTTGAAACTTGATAAAGTTTTCCTTAAATATATTGGTACATTATTTATTTATGACAATTTTTGCAATTAAAAATAAAAGAAAATATAATTATCTATGGGTACAGATAATTATAAATACAATTTGCTGAATCTGGTAGTATTTAACAATAAAATAAAGTACAATTAATATTCTATTTTTTTTGAAATTCCAGTATCTTGTTGTCCATGATATGAAATTTGTTTCTACATAAAATTTGAATGATTATGACAGTGACAGTACAGTTGACATCTTTTGCTTGGATGTTGGTTTACATTATCGTTTACATATTACATAAATATGAAACTATTAAAATGTAAGTAAAACTATTTATTAGATTAGTAGAATAAGCAGAGTTAGGCGAGAGGTCGTGTGGTGGCCACAGCAGATTTTTTCCTAGAATACTATCGATTTTTCTTATTTTTCTATTCCACTCTTTTCCCCGGTGCTACAGCTGCCTGAAACCAGCCCGAAACTCGTACTTTGTCGCATCTTAGCAATGCAATGTCAATTTGAAGTTGAAAAATACTGTAAACTGTTAGTTTATTATTGACTTCAAGATAATGATTTTATAAACATTTAATAGAGAAAGAATGAATCTACAGATGTGTCTTTTAAAAATATTAAAATAAAATTCTGTCCTGAGATACAATTGTGTAAAGTTTACATAAATTGGAAATTTTTATGAATTTTTCGGAATTTTTATAATCATGTACAAGTTTTTTAATTATAATTTTAAAAAGGCACAACTGTTAATTGATCCTTTAAGTATAAATAATCCTTGTTGAAATGAAATTTTACCATTCTTGTTAGCCGCAAAACACTCGCTACGTTAGTACATTTTATGCTGGATTTTAGGAGGTAGATGGGCCTCTTAAGGTTTTCAGTTACAAGAATTTAAAGCCTCATTCCCATAAGCAGTTAGTTTTTTAGCTTTACATTATTTAGGTACGTTTACGTTTCAGAATGTTTTAATTCCTGTAAATATGAAGTTTGAAATCTCCAAACATTAACTTTGGGTTTACGTAGGTACTTTTAAGCATTTACATAACATTTAGTTTTAAGAAAGTTTGAATACATCTCATTAAATTTGAGCATTCACAGTGCTTGACAGTGGGAAGTGTGAATGCTCATTTTTAGTTTGGTAAGTATATGAATTTAAACTTTCTTACACTTAAGTTCAATAGTATTGAATTAAGGATTTTATTGAAGATAAAGTTAGATTCAGAGATTCAGAATTTGCCAATTATAAGTGTAAGTGCTAAATTATTAACCAACCAACGCTTCCACAAAATTCCAATTTCAATTATAGGTAAGTGTGTATACGTTAAGCGAAGATTGGTCAAATCTGAAACATTTTTGTATTATTGTTTCAAATTTTGTTTAGAAAATAATATAAAATATTACAAAAGTAATAGCAGTTATTTTATATGAAATTAAATTTAAGTATGTAGCAATAGTATTTAAAATGACGACAAAATATTATACAGCGAACAAAGCTTAATAGTATATTAGTATAATAGCTTATTGTGCAACAAGTGCAGAAAGTTACCTAATTTACTCGTGTGTGAAATAAGTGATTCTGCACCGGTTGCACTTGCATCATTGCATTTTTTGTGATTAATTCTTAGTAATATAGCTATTAATATAACATAAGAATATTATGCGATTTATAATACCGAGGATGTTGGGTTGCTAAGCGACGAGGTGAAATCGAGTCTCTTTAAACATCCAAGGGGGCTTAAATCGCATATATTCGCGTTATATTCATATCATCAACGACAGCGATGTTAAAACAAATCAACAATATTATCTGTCAATTAGTTGACAGTTTGCATATTATGGAAGGTTTTGATGTTATTATGGTTGTATCTAACGTATTAAGTCCGTAACTAATGAATTATAAGTATCTAACGTATTATAAGTAACTAACGTATTATGTTGTTTATAATTATCAATAAATGTTGCATATTAAAAGGTAATAACAGTTGATGATACGATTAAATAAATAATTCACTCAATCTTCGGAAACAGGGAGAGTCGATTAATGACAAATTAATTTTATTATATCTATAAATTTACTTCCAATCCAAACAAAATATGAAAACAGTTGTTCAAAATCGTGTCAAAATCATAAAAATTTATCTCAAACCTACTGTGACCTCAAAATGCAAAAACCAATAAAGATATGAGAATTTTTATAATACGTCATTAAATTTTTAAATTTGTGACTCCCAGATTTGTAAAAATCTGATTTTCTTTGATCTTTGAATTTTCCAAAGCAGCAGAGATGATTCAATAAGATGAGAGTTTAGAAATTAAGTCTCATTCACATAAGCATTTAATTTTTAGGTTTACATTTATGTTTACGTTTAAGAAAGTATAAACACATGTAACTAAATACGAGCATTTACATGTCCCACTTTAAAGCAATGTGAATGCTCGTAGTAGTTACACGTATTCAAACTTTTTTTAAACGTAAACATAAATGTATACCTACCTTAAACTCGAGTAGAATACTTTATTTTATCTACGACTAATTTAAAGGGATATTACTTTATTTTTAAATATATAAAGCTTGAATTACATTATACTTTTTTCGGCTAGAGAAAAGAACTTTTTTTAGATACTTAATTCGGCTAGATTCTAGTTTTAAAATTTGTTCTTGCACTGACATATTTTATTTAGCTCATCGACCAATACTGCCATTGAAAATTTAAAAAGGAATGTAATTGTCAGTTGAGGTTGTCAACGTACTCGGTTAATGTATTAGTGATGAAGTTTTATGTACCTACAATTTAGTTATTCTGCTGTCACTAACTTTATTATTTTTGAGGTTATATAAAAAGACGGTTCTAGTATGAAACTTGCATCGAAATTTTCTTGATTTACATTATCCAAGTGAGCATTCTAGAATTAAGTATGAAAATTGTCAAAGTTTCTAGCCGAAAAAAGTATAATGTAATTCAAGCTTAAGTATTGTAGCAGGGCTAATTTATTGGATTATATCAATAATTATTGTTTTTGTAAGTTGAAATATTTTTGTAAAAGCTCTACGGTTTTTTTAAAATATATCAGTTCTAAAATGTACCTACGAGTTTTGGCATTTCGGCAGATGTCAAAATGTAAGATACGGAAACCGTTTTGTTCAATGAAAAGTATTTCAACTTCATTTGGAAATGTTTGAGATTCACTGTAGCAACGGTCAGTAACTATTTTTAGAATTAAGGGATGGCTTTGACCATAGAGTTTTGTAGCATTTTTCGTTTTGTAAAATAGATAGTTTTAAGATCTCGAAAGAGAAAGACGCTTTTTTAATATTGAGAATAATTTGTCTTGTTGTAATCGTTGTTTATTTGTGCTCAAGTGAATCTCAATACTCTCCGTTTTTATTTGTGAATGTGAAATTACGTATTTTGAGTAAGTTAATATTTTATGTTTTATGTGTGTTTTGTTATCTGTGTGTTTTCCGTAATTTATAGCAATATATTAGTTGCTAGTTAATCTTATTCCAAAATTCATCACGATCTTTTGTTTAGTGTTTTATCCATCTAATTAATTAGTTAACAAATTAATTAGTGGTTTTCCTAAACGTTTAAGACAAATGTCGAAAGTATCGTTTTATTAAATTCAAGTATTTTATTTAAATATTAGTTTACATTTTTATTAATATAGTTAATCGTTAATTACCGCTGTGTGTGTTTTATTATTATATATTCCTTTCATTCTCATTTATAAAGCATCACCCAAGTGTTATAATACCGTTTGGCTTACGATATCGTGGAGGTTGTTCGATAATAAGTAATCCTGATTTAGCGTTACGATTTATCGAGCAAAGATCTAAATATTAAAAACGTTAGATCCCCCCTCCCACAGTATACTTATATATTTTCGTGCAGTTCGCACGAGGATTTTTTAAAGATTATACCAAGATTATGAATCTTGAAAAAAATCATGGTTTTGAAGCCAACAAATTGTAAATTCTTCTTTTCCAAGACTCATTGAAGATTCAATTTAGCGGCACCGCAATTTAACAGATAATTCTCACTAGAAAGAAGAAAACGTCTTTTCCAGAATTCAGAATCTTATTTTTAAATTTATATACTTATATATTTTCGTGCAGTTTAAGCCCTGTTCGCACGAGGATTTTTTAAAGAATCAACCAAGATTCTGAATCTTGAAAAAAATCATGGTTTTGAAGCCAACAAATGGAATTCTTCTTTTCCAAGACTCATTGAAGATTCAATTTAGCGGCACCGCAATTTAACAGATAATTCTCACTAGAAAGAAGAAAACGTCTTTTCTAGAATTCAGAATCTTATTTTTAAATTTATATACTTATATATTTTCGTGCAGTTAAAGCCCTGTTCGCACGAGGATTCTTTAAAGAATCAACCAAGATTCTGAATCTTGAAAAAAAATCATGGTTTTGAAGCCAATAAATTATAAATTCCAAAACTCATTGAAAAGGTAATTCTCATACTAGAAAGAAAATAACTTCTTCTTTTCCAGGATTCAGAATCTTGGTAGAATCTTCAAAGAATCCTCGTGCGAACAGGGCTTAAGAAAAGATAGAATGTGTATGTACCTGACTTGATTCGAAGTTGTCAGAATCACAGAGTGGGTCACGTCTACTACGGGCTCTCAGCTTTTTAAAAAAATTATTAAAAACAAACTTGAAATAATTCTTCTTCTTCTTAATTGGGTATTTAAGTCTGATCTTGAAAACTGTTACAGAAATAGCAACCGTTTTCTTGCACATTTTATCGCTACCAGTTTAAGTCACTTTCACTTTCTCAGTAAATAGGTAGGTACTTCGTCTTTTACAACTTTTCTTACGGTTTATTTAGTGATGAACTTTTCGGGAAATAATTATTGTCATTTAAATCTAGTTAATAAATTTTCTGCTAATTGTCGTAATCGTAATATGGATGATAATGTAATGTTTTGTAAAATTATTTTTTTATCCGGTTATGTAATTTTAATGTCACAGAAGAATAAACGGATGCAATGAAGGTTATATTTAAATATAATAATAACATTTTTTATTTAAAGAATGTACTTGTTTGTATAAGTATCTATATTATTTTAATAGAGTATTCAATAATATACAGGAAATATCATAACTTCGAAAACTAAGGGTACAGTTTGATATATGCTGATTACGAATTAAAAATAATTTTTCAGAAATCCGAAAAATTAAGGGTACAAAGTTAACTTTGTGAAACGCAACTGAATGTTGCCAAGGTTCACTTTGTGACACGCTGACACGCACCATATTTTTTAGAAGGTTGGTATTGGCAGTATCAGATGACATTTACTTCAATTGTCAATCTGACAAATTTTAGTATAACCTCTAAATCTGTTTTGCTTAATTAATTACTTTTTAGTCAATAAAACTAATGAAACTAGTAATAGAAAACATATAAGTTCAATATTTTCTATAATGGCTGCACTTATCACCTAGAATAGTTCATTAATTATAAACTTTTACAGTGACAGTTAAATAAATGACAATATTAATGTCACCAACAAAAACGTTACTCACATAAATTGCCCTAAATCGACTTGTGTATATTCTACCGTGAGTTTATTTTAACGTGAAACATGGGTATATCATATCCATGGTTACGAATTTGACAGCAATGTATTAGAGCGTTCTTTTTAAAATAAAACATAGGGAATAAATTTGAATTTGTTAATAATTGGTGTCACACTGCTGCTACCTGGAAATACGATCTATTTTTTGAACAATTAAAAGTTTATGTTGAAAGCGTTCCTTGGAACTATTGCAGCTGCCCAAATATCTTATATTGTTCAAGAATAATATAGTTAAATTGATTCCCTATGTTTCATTTTAAAAAGGACACTCTAATACATTGCTGTCAAATTCGTATCCATGGATATACAAATTGTATGTTTCATGTTAAAATAAACTCACGGTATATTGTGGCAGTTTAATTTAAATTTTAAAATTAAAATGACACCAAATAGAAAAAATTGTATACAAAACTCATTTTCGCACTTGTCTTTTAGTAAACTCGCCCGAGGGCTCGTTTTACTAAATTTGGACGCGTACGAAAAAATAATGTCTTATAAAACTTGTTCTTTAATATACTATAATGAACACCTAAATAGAATTATATTTATTTAGAATTAGAATTATTTTGGAATTATTATAATGTTATGTTAAAATAATTTTCAATCCAGTGCCAATTCTTTTTTATGCATAAGCAGCATATCAAACTACACACTGTTAACGTTTTGTACTTGAAGTTATGATACAACCTGTATATATATGTCGTATTCATTTATGCGAATAAGTATATACAGATTTCACTCAGATTCCTCTAATGGTGGTAAAACAGGAATAAAATGAAATAGTTTTCCCTGGCCGTTTTACTAAGAAGTAGACCATGTTTTATGTAAATTAGGGAAATTGAAAGTTTACTATAACACGTTACATTTTTACTTCAACAACAAAATAATAAATAAATACATACCACGCCTTTTACCCACTTAAGTGTGGCAGACACACATAAGATTGTAAAATTAGGTTTTTCTTTTTATAAAACACAATGTCACATCATTTTATATTTATATCTCTCAAGAAAGGTATTAGGTTCTTAATCGTATCATCAACTGTTATTACCTTTTAATATGCAATATTTATATGTTTAATATGGAAATAATTTGTCACATTACATGGTAAAATGGTAATTGAATAAGAATTGTAACTTATTTTGTTCTATCTATAACTATAATTTATTTGTAGGTAATGCTTTTATTTATAGAAACTGATATCTAAATTTTAATTTGTCTTTATAAATATATGGAAATAGATTTTTAAATAGTAGTTTAATATTACTATGTATTTATTTGCTTACTTTTAGTAGATTACCTGACTAACTTTTTTTTAATTGCGCAAAATTATAAATTGGATTTTATACTTAAACAATTTAAAAAAAAGTATTATGTAAGCCACAAACATAAATAATTTAAGTTTTGATTTTTGATAATCTATTGGCACTAAGTTATTATATTATTTTAATCGTATCATCAACTGTTATTACTTTTAATATGCAATATTTATTGATAATTATCAACAACATAATATGTTAGTTACTTATAATACGTTATATACTTATAATGCATTAGTTACGGACTTAATACGTTAGATACAACCATAATAACATCAAAACCTTCCATAATATGCGAACTGTTAACTGATGATTGACAGATAAAATTGTTGATTTGTTTGAACATCGCTGTCGTTGATATACGATTAAGCTTTGAATATAACGCGAATATATGCGATTTAAGGAGGTACACTCGACATTTGAAATAATGAGAGAGTTTAATGAAACTTTGCAAAATTAATCAAAACATTGTAAAAATGTTACCTGAATTTTTTCATAATTTTTCACCACGTAGATTATCCAAAAATAAATATTTAAAAACTACATTTTACATGGCCTCTTATGGGACTACTTTTAAATCAACGTAAAAAGCATTTAAGGAAATGACAGAAAATTCCAATTGCTTTTTTAAAACGTACATTATTATCTCATAGACCGGATAAAAGTAATACAATCATCATTTACCACGTAATTAACAAGAATTCTTAATCGAAAGACTGACGTTTATGCCTACTGGAGAATATAGGCGAGAACATAATATAGATGCGGCAACGTTGAAAAGCGTGAAATTTGAATTTAACCAGAAAAAAAAACATTATCTATCTATAATCACAAGTTTTTCACAAGAATGAAAGGTAATATGCACAAATGATAAATAATAATCCATACCCAACGATTTAAATGAAATTTCAAGTGCAGAATTCTCTTCAGGTTACATTTTTACTATCTGTCAGATTGACATAAGACCGTGAAAAATGACATGTACAGCACAGCGTTGCCGTAGTTTACACTGGTGTTTAGCCGAATGAAATCTTATAAAATAAACAAATTTTACATAACAAAAATGTATAATATTCTTAATTAAGTTATTTAAATCTCATTTTATTAGAAAAAATTCAAATAGACTGCGTTTACATACAATAAAAAACGTTTATTTTTATTTTTTATAAGTTGGAACCCTGATATGAAATACATTGCGAGTATAGGAGATGCCCCTAACCCCCCACCACTCGAGTGTACCTCCTTAAGCCCCCTTGAATGTTCAAAGAGACTAGGTTTCATCTCGTCGCTTAGCAACATCCTCGGTATTATAAATCGCATAATATTCTTGTTATACAGGATGATTCATCGTAACTTACTTTTATTTCAAAACGCAATAATGCCCACTTTATGAATCAGAAACTTATAATGTAGGTACATTATCTAAAGTTTTGTTTCGCCCAGTTTTCAAAATCATATCAGGTAGGTGACGCCCCCCATTGTCTATACAGTGAATAAGCCGCGATTTCTGGCGTTTGTCATAACCCTTTCCAGCATGGCAGCGGGTATGTTAGCAATTGCGGCCCGGATGTTGGCCTTCAGGTCTTCTAGGGTCTTTGGACGGTTGACGTAAACGCGGGATTTAAAAAAAAAAACACAAAAATCACAAGTAGTCAAATCGGGCGAGTGGACTGGCCACTCCAAATCGCCCCTTATTGAGATGAGGCGCCCCGTGAAGTGTTCCCTCAAAACTCAAAACAGCCATCGATGTTGCTCCGTGCTCCAACGCATGATGGCGACTGACCGGGTGGAGAACAAAACTTTAAAAGTGCACCTGTCGAATGAGATCACTCTCTCCCCACTACGATCCCTACAGCCTGAATAGCACGCATTTAAAAAAGCAAGTTATGATGAATCACCCTGTATTTATAGCTATTATTTAGTTCAGTTCAATCAACCAAAACTGAGTATGTGGGGCTGACGAAGGGTATTGGGTTGTTTATTTAGTACAGTTCAATCAGAGTTTGTACCAAAATCGAATATTTATGACTCAAAAAGGGTATTTTATTTCTTCGCTTCTGAAAACTATGCTGAAGATTCACTTATAAGTTGAAAATAAACGATGACGTGTCTTGAGAGATCATAACATAATCTTAATTTTCATAAAGGTCTTAAGTGTCATTAAACCATTTATGTCGTTAATTCAATATAATTAAATTATACGAGCCGCAAAGCAAAAGAAAAACAGGAAAAGCATGTTAACTGTTAAATTATATTAATTCATAAATATTGCAATGTTGCAATAATTGTTAAAAACATGAAATCATTACTAGAAAATGTCTTTAGAGTATAAAATTTATCCTTGACTTTAAAAACAATATAATTGTAAATAATGTTCTTACATACATTACTGAATTATTTTCAATAGGTATTGTATTCTTTGCAAAATTATATAAATGAGCAAAAATTTAAATGTACTATGCAAAAATTATGGTAAATATGTTTATGCACAACATTGTATTAATGTACATACAGTTTTGCTTTAATATTATGTAAAATTATACAAAATATAAGTACACTACAAAATAAACGAAGTGCTAAAAGTATGACAAAACATTATACTTTTAAATAGTTTAGCAAATCTGTACTGACATCAAAAATTTATTATTATTAGTTGTTGCTATGTGCTACATTATTTTTGTAATTAATTTAAGGCACTTAAGTGTATAGTTGATTGCGGTACTTAATGACCGATTATTATAATAATATTAATACTTTATTGTTTATTAGATAGCAAAAACGATAGTTAAATACGACCAAAAAATAAGATATTACAAAATATGAAATAGTAAATAATATTATTAACATTGTACTACTGTACTACATTGTAATACTGACAATAACATTTGAAGCTTAAAATAAACTTAAGAATACATCAATTTTCTCAATCTTCTATCCAACATCAATACTTGTTTAAGCTTTTTACCTCCCCCCCACGCCTTATATTCTATAAGGGAGGTATTGTGACGGGTCAAAATTTTCGAGTGAGTTTTTAGTGAATAAGCATTCTAAAATTACCTACAGTTGATTTCTTAACTAAACGGAGCAATCTGAAGTTGGAATGCTAAAACTGATAGTTTTTGATTGGCTGGTGTAAAACCTCGGTAAAACCAGTTTTACACCACACAAACTTTGTAATGTAAACAAACGACTGTTCTCCATCTTGTCTCGTCAGCTGTTGTCAGTGACTGTATCGAGTTTGCCTACTGATAGGTCAAATTTAATTTTGCCGTCAAAAATATCTACAGTTTATTTTTCTTGTTATAGGCTTCACGTCATTATTTTCTGAACTAAGAATTAACGAACATCATATCTCCTGTCTTCGTCCTACACGTGCCTACCCTACTTATCTTAAAATTCAACGTTTGTCTAATGACTGCATCTCTTTCTCACTAAAGACAAAATGCGATAGAGCAACATCGCTTCATCTGTATGGCAGAACAGAAACGTGACGCCCAAATTTTTTCCCACTACTGTTGATTGATTCGTACGAATGTGAATGATGACGTGAAGCCTACCACAAAAAAAATAAACTGTAGTGATATTTTTCTCGTATTTACACAGGGTAAATACGGCTCAGAGAGACAACTTCAGATTGCTCCGTTTAGTTAAGAAATCAACTATACGTAATATTTAATTTGAGAATTTGACAGTGTCAGTGACAATAGTAACAAACCATATTTTCTTTTGCAGTTTGCATAAAATGACCAAAATATAGAGTACCTATAGTATAGTAAAAAGAGTAGGTATAGAATATGGCGAGAGGTCTTGTGCTGGCCAGATTAGATTTTTTTGAACGTAGATAAATTTATAAATTCCTGATTTCAGCATTATAATTTATTATAATGCAAAACCATCTTCAAAAATACAACCTTTAGTGTTTACATGCATTTATAATTTTAATATACCGGGAGTTTTTTTTATTAGTAAACATAGGGCTTGTCATTACCATAGTTACATTGTTACAGAATGACAGCAATGTATTGGAGCGTCTTTTTTATCAGTAAACATAGGGATAATTATATACTAAAATAAATATGAAATATAAATTAAAGAAATGATAAATTATTTATTTATATTTTCTACTCTTAAGAACTAGGTAGATACCTACATTAAACTAATAGAATTTTTTTAATCGAATTAAATGCTCAAAATTTGAACCATTAACTTCTAAACAATATCCTAAACGATTATAAAAATAATTTATAGCATTTGCTGGGGAGTAATATTTTGGGAAGCAGCACTAATTCGACTTTTTAATTGTGATTTTTTCATTCTGTCACCATTGTACACATTATTTTTTAAGTATCTACCTAGTTCTTAAATTCTCATTAGTTTAATGTATCTACCTAGTTCTTAAGTGTAGAAAACATAAATAAATAATTTATCATTTCTTTAATTTATATTTCATATTTATTTTCGTATGTTAATTATCCCTATGTTTACTGATAAAAAAAACGCTCTAATGCATTGCTGTCATCCTGTAACACTGTAACTATGGTAATGACATGCCCTATGTTTACTTATAAAAAAAACTCTCTGTATTATCTCTCAGAGATCTCTCGTTCTAGTATTAAATTTGGCAAAATGCGTCACCTATATAGTTCATTAAAATACCAAATATTTGAAAACCAAACGATCAACAATTGTATAAATTAGTGCAATTTATATAATTGCAAAATTTACATACTTCATAGAAACAAATAATAATGACCAAGGCCAATTTATTTATTGTTAACATTTCCTTTACGAATTCGTTCCAAATACGTTATATCCTAATTATTTGACACAGTTCAATACATAATTTATTTGTTTAATTACGTCATATTGCCATTGTTACATTTATAATCGTTGCACGGCATAATATACTCGAAAATCGATTAAATGAATAAATAATGTTGCAATCTGAATTAAAATACAATATTAAGCTGCCAAGGTTATTTTTTTCACAAAATCTAATCAAAAATTTCCTCTATTGGGCAATTTGAAACCAACAAGTGACCTTTAAAAATTATTTTAATGAATTGGTAACTCGAATAATTAATATTTTATTCATTTACTTAATTATCATACATAAGAATTTCTTATCAGCGTATTAGAAAAGTTTCAAAACAGACAAATATTTTTATATTTGGAGCAAAATAAACCATTGAATACAAGTATCAAACGTTGTAAATTATACGTATGTGTATATAAAATCTCCAATAATTATATATATATATATATATATATATATATATATATATATATATATTTTTGATAAAAAAAAATTGATAAAAAACTTATAACATATCCTGGTTTTATTTAGCTATCAGTTTGTAATATATTTTTATCAGTAATTTGCAAAAACGACATTTTATAATATATGAGTCACAATAATTTAGTGTGCCGATACAATATTAATAATAGTTATAATATTTTCAAAATAGGTAGGTAATTTAAAATTATACAAATACCTAACGCACACATTATGTATTATATTTTTGGACGACATACCTATTTATTTAAAATATCGTAGTTTCTCTGAGGTTAAGTGAGGCATTTGACATTTGCACTAAAATCTTCTTCAAGTAGCTTTGAAACAACTGCTAAGAGATGTCGCCAGTAAATGTCACATTTAAAATTAATCTGATTTATTTATTTGAGACTCTATTGAACAATAAATTGTGTAAAGTAGTGTTTTTTTAGACTCTCTTTTTATTACAAAGCAACTTTTTGTTTAATGGTTTATTAAAGCAATAAAATTTGATGTTCTTTACCGAACAATATGCGGTAAAGTCATGGCATGTGTAAAATCGCAACTGTCATAGACGTCAACGATGTGTGATTGTTATGTTTACACTTCAGCGGCCAAAAATGTTATTTTCAATACTTTATATACTATCTTTATACACAATATTATTTTATAATTGTTTTAATAAACTAGAAAAATAATTTTTTTTTATAATATTTCAAGCTGACTTAATAAATTTGAAAAAATTTCCACTGATATAAAAAGTAGTCTTGTAAATTTTTTATTTTTTACAAAACTAGTCTAGGTCCATAATCTACTGTAAAAAATATAAATTTACATAACGGCTGAAAATATAAAATATACCTACCTCATCTCACATGAAATGAGGTATTTTTTCAACCGTTATGTTTATCTTATAAGATTAATCAGATATTTTTTATTTTATTAAACGTAGGCATCACTAAATAAAAACTAGAATTTTTATTTTTATTGCTTGCTAATAAAGACATGTGAGAGAAGTCATATGACTTGATAAAATTTAAATATTTATTTATGCAAAAAACTTAGTGCCAAAGGCGTCAATGCGAGCTATTTTCATTGACGGTTATAAAAATAAGGTTTTATCATTTTAATACCGAGTTTAATAATAATCTATGCATAAAACGTATTTTTATCTTCTAATTTTATTAGCAAAAAATAAGTTTTGTTTTTGTTTACTTGTAAATAATTTGACAAGGTGTTTGACAAACTTAGAACAAAACATTAAAGGATATAACTGTACGACGTGCTGATCATGAAACAAAATTATTTTATTTAAATTCGCAAAAAATTGCATCGTATTTCAAACACTTTTTTGCCACTTGTCGGTAGTTATTTTTAATATTTTTTTTCAAATCTTCTACAATGAAAGTAATTGTTTACATAATATCTCATACTTACTAATAAATGTCAAATTATCAAATATACCATCAAAACAGTGATACTTACAATGTACACACGTCAAGTAAACTACTACCATTAATTTTGCGAATTAAAAAAAAACTAAAGGTGGGTTTATGCCCAACTTTACTCCTTCTTCCTTATTTCTGACAGATGTCAATTTTTTTGCATGACATAACCGGACATAACGTAGCGTAGCCTGAAATCTTATCGATTTTGCGGGTGTGGATACCTTTCATCATATAAAAAACATCAATGTCAATTATTGTCAAAATCGCAACAACATCAGATTAACGTTTCACTTCGGTTAAATTAAAAATATTCTTATTCTTATTCCTTATTCTTAATTTGTATTATTATTTTATTTATTATTTTTCTAAGCTACATTAATAAATAATAACAAATCTTAGTTATGTTTAATTATTAATAGTAACCCATAGTAACCCATCTTGTTATTCCTGAGTTACATTTTATTTTTAATCAGAATTAAAATTGGATATAGGTAATTCCAATATAATCCTTCCCAATTATAATATGTATGTATTTATAAAATAATACTCTACAAAATTAATAAATCTTAACGTATTTTAAAGCTACCACCAATCAAAAACATTGAAGTTAAATTATTATAAGTCGCCACATTTCATACCATCACTAGTGACGGATTGAATCCATTCCGGAACAAGTGATAGAATGTAACCATTCCAAAATTGAAAATAATGTAAGAATGATAACATTCTATAACAATCGTATAGAAAAAATATTCAATTAAATGACCATCATTTAATGACCTCTTTTGATATAAGTTAGAGACGACGTTACCGTTTTAAATTGCAAAAGAACAACAAAATATGTCGATACAGCCGAAATCATCTAAAATATTAAAATAAGATCATCTTACATTATTTGAGAAAAAAATGTGTCAACGTCTTACCGAATAAACTAACGTGAAGTCAATGTTGAATAATTTGTAACATGACACATTTACTTTAAAATGTATAAGCTGTATTTTAACGTTTTTAATCTGGAATATCATGTTGTTTTAATAGATTAACACAAATTTGTTTTCAGTTACCTACCTCATTTCTTAATTCAGAGTGAGTAAAGTAAATTGTATCCAGCGAATTATGAATCTGCAAAGCCTAAAATAATATAATTTTGATTGTTTTATTTTGCCATTAACTCAAGTATTACAAAATCTTTTATTTTCGACTTTACTGAATAACTAAATCAATTTCAAATGATGGCTGAAAAAAATATTCCATTTTTGAAACTTTTTGTGAGTTACTTATTAAATGTTTTATTGATATTATAAATGTTTAATGTATATATAATATATAATGTATATATATATATATATATATATATATATATTAAATTGTTTTTAAATTTTTTGTTTTAAATATGTGATGTGATAAGATAATTTAGAAAAATAGCTATGCTCGGATTTTTATACTATAAGAAGTTCCAAAGTACTACAAACATATTTGGAAACAACTCTTATCTCTTCCAAAATGTACCTATTAGTAATATTCAGAAAATGTAAATTTTTACTTCAATTTTAAGGAAATGACCTCGGAAATAACTAAATATTATTTTCACCATTTTAACACGTAGTGACTCCCTTATATTTACCTGTGTTTTTAATCCTGAAGCAAATATAACCATATACCCCATTCCACTGATTTGATACAGAGCCCAAATGATTAGACCGATAACTATTCTATGATTTTCAAAATTTTCTTGCATTAATGCTGTATTTAATACATACGCACAAAATCCCAAAGAATTTAAAGTAGTAACAGTAAAACACAACTCTGAAATACTTGCTACCGAGTTTATATCTTCCATAATTGAGTATGCATCTCTGTAGATCTTAAAAATCATTTTTATTTGAGATGCACTATTTTTCTCGTTTTTTAGTTCCAACAACTTTTTTGTAAGTTTCTTAAAAATTAGTTTGTTTTCGTTTATTAATATCAATAAATGACATCCGGCAGCCAATACTACGATTTCCATATAATATTCTACTAATGTTAAAAATCCATTACTGTTTTCAATAAGTAAAGTATTAAATGTTATTATTATAAACCTTTCTGCCACTAGAAATGCTAAAAATTTTAATTTCTTTGAATAATTCGTTTTGATATCTATTTTACGAAAAGTGTCGTGAACATTCTGTAAATCGCATAATATTTTTGATACTTTATTATAATAAACTAATTTAGATACAAAAGTAATTAGTAAGGATGATATTGTAAGAAATATTAGTAAAAATTGTGGAAATATAAAATAACGACCTAATTTTAGAAGAATTGTGAAGAATGTGTACAATACGCAACTGTAAATGCATATTATTTTAACTATGTGCAATATAATATCACTTTTATTCAAAATTAATTTTTTGCAGCTGTCTTTTTGAAGTCGGTATGGAGCTACTCCTAAAAATTTGTTTATTACGAATAGATATTTTAATACATCGTATAAATCTTGTGGTTCTTTGCAAAACATTTTACAAACTTCGTACTTTTATATTAACTTTCATCACAATATGTTACATTTTTTTAATGCGTTTATAGTAATATTAATTATACTAATAGGACTTTTGACAAGTAATTCCTACATAAGTATTTTATTAATTAATTGCTTGATTACTTACTGATGTTTTTTTAAACTTAATATTATTAAATGTAAGTAAACTTAATCAATATTTCAATATTACATAATCAGATAATTCCATTTAAATAATTTCATTATTATCTATCAATGTTAAATATATAAATGTATAGGGGAGAGCGGGGCTCAGGGGACACTTTTTTGGGAAAACTGCAATATCTTTTGTTTAATACACTTTTTTGCAACGGATAATATATCAAACTTTAAAGGCATGTTTAAGCTATGTATAGGAATTTTTCTGAATTTTTATAAACTGCCATTTTTTTTAAAAAGCAAAAAATATACATGTCGGCATTTGTGTCCATTGTGCCCCACTAGTGGGGTACAGTGGTCATGACAACGGGGTACAGTGACCACTGCTTTCTAAACAATGTACAAATTGTTTATATGTATAGAATCAAAGGAATAAATGAAAATGTATATATATATTTTTCAAAAAAACAAATATATTTATTTTAAATTAACAAAAATATAATTATTCCACATAAACAAAAAAAAATTATAAATAAGATTTAATTGCACTTATAATATTAAAAATGAAGTTAAAACTTTGTCAAATTTAAGAGATGCAGATGTTCTAGCACTTCCCCCCACGGATATAGGTGATGGCAAAATCAACACTACATCAATAATAGTAACAGTATAGCCACTTGCCTCATGTAAAACAGTGTCCACTGTTCCCTATTTGCTACGTGTCCACTGTACCCCCAAGCTAACCAAAAATATTACTACATAAAAGGAAAAAAATTAAACATAAAATTTATTTTAGGTAAACTAAATCGTAACAGACATTTCATCTTAATCATACATTACAACATAATACTTTATTTAAAGTTATTTACTTACCATAATACAGTCTTCAACATGCGCAAAAATTTTACTACCACATGTCTAAAAACGTTTTTCTCATCTGCACCCTACTTTATTGAAGTTACCAAATTGAACTTATGTTCACTTATTCGTGTACAAATGGAATATCTATCATTTATTATTTCAAAATTTTAGAGCGCTTAGTTAAAAATCTAGAGTCAAATGACCACTGTGCCCCTATGTCCACTGAGCCCCGCTCTCCCCTATCATAGATGAACCCATCAATGCCTAGAACTTTCAAATTTTAATTTGATAATTCAGTATGTTGATAACAGGGCTGTCCAATTACCGAAACAAGTTTTATAAATCCGTTAATATTGTACATATTTTTAAACGTATGATATTATAATTCGCTGGGCAGTTAGGGTATACCAAATATGACATTTGTGTTAAATTTAAAAAAAAACAATTTTATTACTTTTTAATATTTTAATTTTACACCTTCCCTTCTGAAGAAAGAAATAGTATATTGTGCAATAAGTGTGGAATGAAGCATATTATTCAGTTCGAGTAAAAAGTTTGTGAAACGATCCGTAGGCGAGTTTCATAGTTCCACGAAAGCGAAATATAGCCATTCTAAACGTGTTGCAGACTATACTTTCTCTACGACTATAAATTTAATTGCATTAAAAAATATAATCTAACACTATTAGAATAAAAATATAATATGTATGTATTTATAAAATAATACTCTACAAAATTAACAAATTAATAAATCTTAACGTATTTTAAAGCTACCACCAATCAAAAACATTGAAGTTAAATTATTATAAGTCGCCACATTTCATACCATCACTAGTGACGGATTGAATCCATTCCGGAACAAGTGATAGAATGTAACCATTCCAAAATTGAAAATAATGTAAGAATGATAACATTCCATAACAATCGTATAGAAAAAATATTCAATTAAATGACCATCATTTAATGACCTCTTTTGATATAAGTTAGAGACGACGTTACCGTTTTAAATTGCAAAAGAACAACAAAATATGTCGATACAGCCGAAATCATCTAAAATATTAAAATAAGATCATCTTACATTATTTGAGAAAAAAATGTGTCAACGTCTTACCGAATAAACTAACGTGAAGTCAATGTTGAATAATTTGTAACATGACACATTTACTTTAAAATGTATAAGCTGTATTTTAACGTTTTTAATTTGGAATATCATGTTGTTTTAATAGATTAACACAAATTTGTTTTCAGTTACCTACCTCATTTCTTAATTCAGAGTGAGTAAAGTAAATTGTATCCAGCGAATTATGAATCTGCAAAGCCTAAAATAATATAATTTTGATTGTTTTATTTTGCCATTAACTCAAGTATTACAAAATCTTTTATTTTCGACTTTACTGAATAACTAAATCAATTTCAAATGATGGCTGAAAAAAATATTCCATTTTTGAAACTTTTTGTGAGTTACTTATTAAATGTTTTATTGATATTATAAATGTTTAATGTATATATAATATATAATGTATATATATATATATATATATATATATATATATATATATATATATATATATATATATTAAATTGTTTTTAAATTTTTTGTTTTAAATATGTGATGTGATAAGATAATTTAGAAAAATAGCTATGCTCGGATTTTTATACTATAAGAAGTTCCAAAGTACTACAAACATATTTGGAAACAACTCTTATCTCTTCCAAAATGTACCTATTAGTAATATTCAGAAAATGTAAATTTTTACTTCAATTTTAAGGAAATTACCTCGGAAATAACTAAATATTATTTTCACCATTTTAACACGTAGTGACTCCCTTATATTTACCTGTGTTTTTAATCCTGAAGCAAATATAACCATATACCCCATTCCACTGATTTGATACAGAGCCCAAATGATTAGACCGATAACTATTCTATGATTTTCAAAATTTTCTTGCATTAATGCTGTATTTAATACATACGCACAAAATCCCAAAGAATTTAAAGTAGTAACAGTAAAACACAACTCTGAAATACTTGCTACCGAGTTTATATCTTCCATAATTGAGTATGCATCTCTGTAGATCTTAAAAATCATTTTTATTTGAGATGCACTATTTTTCTCGTTTTTTAGTTCCAACAACTTTTTTGTAAGTTTCTTAAAAATTAGTTTGTTTTCGTTTATTAATATCAATAAATGACATCCGGCAGCCAATACTACGATTTCCATATAATATTCTACTAATGTTAAAAATCCATTACTGTTTTCAATAAGTAAAGTATTAAATGTTATTATTATAAACCTTTCTGCCACTAGAAATGCTAAAAATTTTAATTTCTTTGAATAATTCGTTTTGATATCTATTTTACGAAAAGTGTCGTGAACATTCTGTAAATCGCATAATATTTTTGATACTTTATTATAATAAACTAATTTAGATACAAAAGTAATTAGTAAGGATGATATTGTAAGAAATATTAGTAAAAATTGTGGAAATATAAAATAACGACCTAATTTTAGAAGAATTGTGAAGAATGTGTACAATACGCAACTGTAAATGCATATTATTTTAACTATGTGCAATATAATATCACTTTTATTCAAAATTAATTTTTTGCAGCTGTCTTTTTGAAGTCGGTATGGAGCTACTCCAAAAATTTGTTTATTACGAATAGATATTTTAATACATCGTATAAATCTTGTGGTTCTTTGCAAAACATTTTACAAACTTCGTACTTTTATATTAACTTTCATCACAATATGTTAAATTTTTTTAATGCGTTTATAGTAATATTAATTATACTAATAGGACTTTTGACAAGTAATTCCTACATAAGTATTTTATTAATTAATTGCTTGATTACTTACTGATGTTTTTTTAAACTTAATATTATTAAATGTAAGTAAACTTAATCAATATTTCAATATTACATAATCAGATAATTCCATTTAAATAATTTCATTATTATCTATCAATGTTAAATATATAAATGTATAGGGGAGAGCGGGGCTCAGGGGACACTTTTTTGGGAAAACTGCAATATCTTTTGTTTAATACACTTTTTTGCAACGGATAATATATCAAACTTTAAAGGCATGTTTAAGCTATGTATAGGAATTTTTCTGAATTTTTATAAACTGCCATTTTTTTTAAAAAGCAAAAAATATACATGTCGGCATTTGTGTCCATTGTGCCCCACTAGTGGGGTACAGTGGTCATGACAACGGGGTACAGTGACCACTGCTTTCTAAACAATGTACAAATTGTTTATATGTATAGAATCAAAGGAATAAATGAAAATGTATATATATATTTTTCAAAAAAACAAATATATTTATTTTAAATTAACAAAAATATAATTATTCCACATAAACAAAAAAAAATTATAAATAAGATTTAATTGCACTTATAATATTAAAAATGAAGTTAAAACTTTGTCAAATTTAAGAGATGCAGATGTTCTAGCACTTCCCCCCACGGATATAGGTGATGGCAAAATCAACACTACATCAATAATAGTAACAGTATAGCCACTTGCCTCATGTAAAACAGTGTCCACTGTTCCCTATTTGCTACGTGTCCACTGTACCCCCAAGCTAACCAAAAATATTACTACATAAAAGGAAAAAAATTAAAAATAAAATTCATTTTAGGTAAACTAAATCGTAACAGACATTTCATCTTAATCATACATTACAACATAATACTTTATTTAAAGTTATTTACTTACCATAATACAGTCTTCAACATGCGCAAAAATTTTACTACCACATGTCTAAAAACGTTTTTCTCATCTGCACCCTACTTTATTGAAGTTACCAAATTGAACTTATGTTCACTTATTCGTGTACAAATGGAATATCTATCATTTATTATTTCAAAATTTTAGAGCGCTTAGTTAAAAATCTAGAGTCAAATGACCACTGTGCCCCTATGTCCACTGAGCCCCGCTCTCCCCTATCATAGATGAACCCATCAATGCCTAGAACTTTCAAATTTTAATTTGATAATTCAGTATGTTGATAACAGGGCTGTCCAATTACCGAAACAAGTTTTATAAATCCGTTAATATTGTACATATTTTTAAACGTATGATATTATAATTCGCTGGGCAGTTAGGGTATACCAAATATGACATTTGTGTTAAATTTAAAAAAAACAATTTTATTACTTTTTAATATTTTAATTTTACACCTTCCCTCCTGAAGAAAGAAATAGTATATTGTGCAACAAGTGTGGAATGAAGCATATTATTCAGTTCGAGTAAAAAGTTTGTGAAACGATCCGTAGGCGAGTTTCATAGTTCCACGAAAGCGAAATATAGCCATTCTAAACGTGTTGCAGACTATACTTTCTCTACGACTATAAATTTAATTGCATTAAAAAATATAATCTAACACTATTAGAATAAAATATAATATGTATGTATTTATAAAATAATACTCTACAAAATTAACAAATTAATAAATCTTAACGTATTTTAAAGCTACCACCAATCAAAAACATTGAAGTTAAATCATTATAAGTCGCCACATTTCATACCATCACTAGTGACGGATTGAATCCATTCCGGAACAAGTCATAGAATGTAACCATTCCAAAATTGAAAATAATGTAAGAATGATAACATTCTATAAGAATCGTATAGAAAAAATATTCAATTAAATGACCATCATTTAATGACCTCTTTTGATATAAGTTAGAGACGACGTTGCCGTTTTAAATTGCAAAAGAACAACAAAATATGTCGATACAGCCGAAATCATCTAAAATATTAAAATAAGATCATCTTACATTATTTGAGAAAAAAATGTGTCAACGTCTTACCGAATAAACTAACGTGAAGTCAATGTTGAATAATTTGTAACATGACAAATTTACTTTAAAATGTATAAGCTGTATTTTAACGTTTTTAATCTGGAATATCATGTTGTTTTAATAGATTAACACAAATTTGTTTAAGTTACCTACCTCATTTCTTAATTCAGAGTGAGTAAAGTAAATTGTATCCAGCGAATTATGAATCTGCAAAGCCTAAAATAATATAATTTTGATTGTTTTATTTTGCCATTAACTCAAGTATTACAAAATCTTTTATTTTCGACTTTACTGAATAACTAATTCAATTTCAAATGATGGCTGAAAAAAATATTCCATTTTTGAAACTTTTTGTGAGTTACTTATTAAATGCTATGATAACAAGAAATTGTTTTTAAATTTTTTGTTTTAAATATGTGATGTGATAAGATAATTTAGAAAAATAGCTATGCTTGGATTTTTATACTAAGAAGTTCCAAAGTACTACAACATATTTGGAAACAACTATTATCTCTTCCAAAATGTACCTATTAGTAATATTCAGAAAATGTGAATTTTTACTTCAATTTTAAGGAAATGACCTCGGAAATAACTAAATATTATTTTCACCATTTTAACACGTAGTGAATCCCTTTATATTTACCTGTGTTTTTAATCCTGAAGCAAATATAACCATATACCCCATTCCACTGATTTGATACAGAGCCCAAATGATTAGACCGATAACTATTCTATGATTTTCTAAATTTTCTTGCATTAATGCTGTATTTAATACATACGCACAAAATCCCAAAGAACTTAAAGTAGTAACAGTAAAACACAACTCTGAAATACTTGCTACCGAGTTTATATCTTCCATAATTGAGTATGCATCTCTGTAGATCTTAAAAATCATTTTTATTTGAGGTACACTATCTTTCTCGTTTTTTAGTTGTAACAACTTTATAGCAAGTTTCTTAAAAATTAGTTTGTTTTCGTTTATTAATATCAATAAATGACATCCGGCAGCCAATACTACGATTTCCATATAATATTGTACTATAAATGTTAAAAATCCTCCACCATTTTCAATAAGTATATTATGAAATGTTATTATTATAAACCTTCCTGTCACTAGAAATGCTAAAAATTTTAATTTCTTTGAATAATTCGTTTTGATATCTATTTTACGAAATGTGTCGTGAACATTATGTAAATCGCATAATATTTTTGATACTTTATTATAATAAACTAATTTAGATACAAAAGTAATTAGTAAGGATGATATTGTAAGAAATATTTGTAAAAGTTCTGGAAATGTAAAATAACAACCAACTGCAATGTAGTCTAGACGAAGTGTGAATAAAGCGTAAAATAAACAACTGCAAATGCATATTATTTTAACTATGTGCAATATAACATCACTCTTATTCAAAATTAATTTTTTGCAGCTGTCTTTTTGAAGTCGGTATGGAGCTACTCCTAAAAATTTGTTTATTACGAATAGATATTTTAATACATCGTATAAATCTTGTGGTTCTTTGCAAAACATTTTACAAACTTCGTACTTTTATATTAACTTTCATCACAACATGTTAAAATTTTATAATGCGTTTATAGTAATATTAATTATACTAATAGGACTTTTGACAAGTAATTCCTACATAAGTATTTTATTAATTAATTGCTTGACTACTTATTGATGTTTTTTGAAAATTAATATAATTACATGTAAGTAAACTAATCAATATTTCAATATTACATAATCAGATAATTCCATTTAAATAATTTCATTATTATCTATCAATGTTAAATATATAAATGTATACCAGATGAACCCATCAATGCCCAGAACTTTTAAATTTTAACTTGATATTTCAATATGTTACCGAAAAAAAAATGTATAAATCCGTTAATATTGTACATATTTTTAAACGTATGATATTATAATTCGCTGGGCAGTTAGGGTATATCAAATATGACATTTGAGTTAAATTAAAAAATTACAATTTTGCATCCTAGCAATGTAATGTCATTTTGAAGTTGTAAAATACTGTAAAAGTGTTTTCGTTGCGAGTAAATTGTGAGTTTATTATTGACTTCAAGGTAATGTTTTATATGAAAATAAAGAAAGAATGGATCTATAGATGTGCCTTTTTATAAATCTTAAAAATTAATTTGTATCATGAGATATAACCGTGTAAAGTTTGCAAAAATTGGATTTTTTTTTGAATTTTTCGGAATTTTTATATTCATGTACAATTTTTTAATCCAAATTTTAAAAAGGCACATCTGTAGATCCATTCTTTCATTAAATCCTTATTAAAATCAAATTTTACCATTCTTACTGACTACAAAACACTCGCTACGTTAGTACATTTTATGCTGGATTTTAGGAGGAGGTAGACGGGCCTCTTAACGAATCAGTCCAAGTTATATGTAGGGACAATATATACAGGGTGTATCATAACTTCGAGTACATACGTGAAAGGTATATGTTGTTTGATATTCTGATTACGAATTAAAAATAATTTTTTTTAAATTCGAAAAATTAAGGGTAGGTAGTTTACCTGCAGCATTTTTTGTAATACTGCACTGGATTCGTTTTCCTATTAACCCGTAACCACTGTGACCCTATTTTAGTTACATAGTTACTGTTAGTGGGTCAATTTGACCATATCTAAATATCTTCGTTTAATTAAATTGTTGTTGGTATAATGAAACACAACAACGCATATTACAAGAGCATATACTTATTTAATGTAAAATTACAATTTTTTGTTGGTATAGTGAAAAAAAACAAGTCATATTACAAGAACATAAGTTTATTTGAAAAATAACTGTAATTCACAATTTTTGCAAATTAATTGCGAGCATTGCGAACATACAGGATTTTTGCAACTCACGCAAGCATGAGATGCTTTTCTACTCTTTTGATATGGGCAAATATATCAATTTTTTCGCTTTTCAAGTTTCAATGTAGGATTAACTTCAACTTCTACTTACTGTATATATGGTCAAATTCACCAGAAAAAGAATAATATATTTATAAATTTGTCAAACTGACAGCTACGCACCAGCTGCTTTAACTCTCGACTAACCTATAAGTACTTGACAAACTGCTAAACGATGCTAGCGCTGATTTAACAGATACGGACGTAATTTAAATATTAATAATGTATATGGTCAAATTGACCCATCAACAGTGGTTACGGGTTAAACACAAACAAGATAAATAGGTAATCAAACATCTTAAATTACATAATAGTAAAATAAACATACAAAATTTAATTATTTAATGAAACAATGATTACTTCACCCAGTGTCAGTGGCAAACATGAAAATTAATTTTGCGATTTAAAAAAAATATATTTTTGATTTGATTTTTCACGTATGTACCTACTCGAAGTTATGATACACTCTGTCGCACCCTATATAATGAATGAGTCCAAAAAATGTTGAGTTATATTTCTCTAAATGCTGAGTCAAAACCGTTTTAAACTCTACCTTTCTCAATTTGGCGTGTTCTTCTCTATTATCTCTATCTTGACACATTTTTTATTTTTGATAGCAATTTCTGATTGAGAAATTGACAGTATGTAACTAATAAATAAAAACAGTTGACATGTAACAGCGGTAATAGAAATATCATCAATTTGATAGCCTCTTGCCAAACAAAACAACCAATCAAATTAATCAAATATGTACCACACGATACATTACATGAATTATATATTTCATGTAATACGACGCACGGAATTTAATGGTGATAATTCCACTCCTATATAAAATATGCATTAAACAAAACACAATTTTATCGCTTTGACAGCGGATAAAAAGAAAGGTAACTTTTAGCAAGTGATAAAACCTTATTTACCTTTTTCTTAGCAACCAAACAATTAACAAAACTCTAAAATGTAATTTGCTTCATATTTCTTTCTAATATTTGTCAGTGAAATGATTCGATTTTGGGAATGTTTGTGAAGAAGAACCAAAGGAGTCGTTAAATTATTTCGTTGAATTACACTCGAGCATTATATTTCCCCCGAATAAATTTCTGTTTGACGTCTCAACCTTGTCACCTGACAGCAATTTGACTCGAAAAATTGTTTTAAAATAAAATCACTCCACCTACGGTGTCGTGATTTTATTGAACAATTTTTCTTTTCAAATTGCTAGGCAACAAGGTTTCAATACAAACAGAAAATCCGGCGAAATAAAAAGCTCTTGTGTAATTATAGTTGACTATTTCACTCATACATTTCTAAACCAACAAAAATTCATGATTTTGCCTAGTTACCTTGTTTTACCCTCACACAAATTTTTTCGCACATCTCTAGTCAATAGACTGCTGTATTTTCGAAACTATAAAGGCTAGTTTATGCTCAAAATTTTTACGCCTTATTCCTTATTTCTGACAGTCATGTCAAATTTTTTATGTTTTGCATGTCATAACCTAAAATAGCCTGAAATCTTATCGATTTTGCGGGTATGGATACATTTCTACATTTAAAAAACATAAATGTCAATTGTCAAAGTCGCAACAACATCAGATTAATAAATATAATCATGTTTCACTTCGGTTAAATTAAAAATATTCTTAAAATTATTTTTATTCCTAATTTATAAATTTTTGAGCATAAATAAAAATGGACGTTTTAATAACTTCTTTAGCAACATGATATTTAATTAGTGTCAAATCAAAATTGACTTTTTCATTCGTAAAATAGTCATCCGAATATCATTCGTGGTTAATTTTTGTCTTGGCAAAATTTTCAGATTGTTTTACGATTGTTTGTTGCCAATTTATTCCGTGACATTGATTAAAAGTCATTCGCTTGACAGCTCGTGATTTTTTTGTCAATGTCACTCAATAAATTGCTTGGCAACAACTCTCGTAACAATATGAAATTTTTCCAGCAAAATTTAACCACTTGTAATATTATATGACTACAGTGAGTTTATCTTATGGTTGCGACTTTGACAGCAATGTATTAGAGCGTTCTTTTTAAAATGAAACATAGGGAATCAATTATACTGTATTATTCTTGAACAATATAAAATATTTGGGCAGCTGCAATAGTTCCAAAGGACGCTTTCAACATAAACTTTTAATTGTTCAAAGTATATGTTGTATTTCCAGGTAGTAATACATTGCTGTCAAATTCGTAACCATGGATATATGATAAACCCATGTTTCACATTAAAATAAACTCACTGTATATCAAGTCTATAATTTTTACCGTTTTTGAGATATAGAGTAGTTTATAATATTGAGTCTATTTTCATAACAAAAATAGACATCAATGCAATTAATTATTAGCTGACACAGTAAAATCGCAGCTTGGTAGATTAAATTATAAGTCGCGTTTAAAATAAACTAGATCGCTAAAAAGATTATTTCTGCAATTATCTGTCAAACATAAATGAATTATACAATCAAGGAAATAGCGTAATACAATAATTTCTAATTACACAGTATTTTGTTGGTGACAACCGACAAATCAAATACGTAACTCGTAAGTGCAACTGGTGGCTTTAAATAAATTTTACGATTAGAAAAGAAAGCGTAATAGGTATAAAATAATCGAACACGGCTTAACAAAAGGCTATAAGGAAGAATAAGGAAGTTAGCCAAAGGAACGTTAGTGTAATTTCACTGAGAAATGGCTGTATGAACTTTGAATCAGTATAGAAAGTTGAAACGAAGATTACACAGAATAAATGGGGTGGTTTAATTGGAAACTTTACAGGATTCTTATTGGACTTTGTACTAGTCGTGAAGTTTATCAGACGAGGCGAAGCCGAATTTGATAACATAACATGTGCCATAATGATTAGTTACAAAGTTACGATCCGTACAAAATTTTATCTGCTGGCGTAAATTATACTCGAGGGAAAAAAACGCACCACTTAAAAATGCACCAAAAATGGCAAATATTCAGAGTGCCAATGCCATTGCTTTTAGTCGAAATGAGTTCTAAAAAGTTTGAAGTTTTCTCTTTAATGTGATGCAAGTCAATGTGAAATGTGATGCCAAATCGATGCTCCTTGAGAAAAAAAATGTCCCTGATGTCAAAAAACGTCCAACTTTGACAGCTCGTACGATGTGCTAAAAAAATTGTGCACACAATTAACCAACAAGAGCGAGAAAGTTCATTCATTTTCCTGTAAATTCCCGAATATTTCGAGAATCTGCGATGATTTGGCGCGAAATTATGAAAAATTGTTGAATCTTTGGATTCTGAAAAGTTTGAAATTTTCTCTTTACGGTCCTGTAAGTTAATGTACCAGCAAACTCACTCCACCCTCTGCCCCTGAGCGAAAAAAAATGTTTTTGACTTAAAAATGTTACAATTTCACGACTCGTACCGCGAGCAAGAAAAATCGTGGATTCAATTGGCCAACGCCCTGTTGGCCAATTGAATCCACGATTTTTCAATAAAGTTCAATCATTTTCCTTCAAGTTCTAAAAAAATTCGAATACTTGCGATGATTTGGCGCGAACTTATTAATTTTTTAAAAAAGTTGCATTTTGTGCCTTTTGGGCCATAACTTAAAATCGTTGAATCTTTGTGAAATGGATTTTTAAAAGAAAAATCAATAATTTGTGCGCGTTGAATGTTCATTGATTACATAACTTTTCAAAATGTGTTTTTTTTTTGAAAAAATTCATAACTTCGCGCCAAATCATCGCAGCTACTCGAAATTTTCAGAAATTTACAGGAAATGAATGAACTTTCTCGCTCTGTTGGTTAATTGTGTCCACAATTTGTTTAGCACACCGTACGAGCTGTCAAAGTTGGGCATTTTTTGGTTATCGAAGAATTGAGGTTATGAAGTATCAAAAAGGCAACGATATTTCTATTTACCAGGCATTTCAAACGTAAAACTTATTTCCTCACTAATACTAAATACATACATGAGCCTCTGTGGCAGGGTGTGCATGATTTAAATCACATGATTTAAATCGTTGATTTAAATCGCGATTAAAATCACATGATTTTTTAAATTAAATTCAATGATTTAAATCACAATTTCCAAAATTTCATCTCATTTTATAAAATAGCTTAATAAAATGTCAAAAATTATTATAAGTTATTTTTTTATTTCATTACCTATTATTATGTTTATCACTGTTAAATTGTTCATATTAAAATTATAAATTTTTGTTGCATTTTTTCAATTTTACAGTAGGTACCTACCTAATATTTATTTTACAAATAAAATATTTGACAAGAACTTCTACTGTATCGTTGAAAGAAAAGTTTAACACTCATAATAATAATTATATTACCTAGGTACCTATATTGTCATTTTCAAAACGTCGAATAAATAAATGAAAAATATAAAATTTATTCAGAACTCAATCCAATAAGAAAACAAGAAAAGTATCTACTATGTTTTCTACAGAACATGAATCTATAGGTACTATTCCGTTTTCAAAGTAAACAAATAAAATAATAATAATAATTGTAATATTTTTACAAATTTGAATGCTTTTACTGTTATAGTAGATGAAAAATTCAGAAAAATACAAGCATTTTGATATGCGACTCGAAAAATAATTTGATTTAAATAAAAAAAATCTGATTTTTATTTAAAAAATCTGATTTTTATTTCAAAAATCTGATTTTTTGATTTTTTTCCAAATAAATCGATTTTTTTCACACCCTGCTCTGTGGTACGGAATTGTCAAATTTGTTTATTTTTTTACCCTCTCCGAAATAAGCTACACTCGGCTACACTTCATGAAGTGTACCGTCTAGTTTCGTTAGGCAACAACCTCGGCAACAACCTTATAAGGAAACGAGTAAGAAAGTTAAAAAATAGCATACCTGATGATTGTTTTTAGATTTAAATTTTACCAAATAATTTATTTTATTTTTTGTAATTTGCGTCAGCAGATAAAATTGTGCATACAATACGGATCGTAACTTCGTAACCAATCATTATGGTGCACGTTGTGTTATCAAACTCGGCTTCGCCTCGTAAACTTCACGACTAGTACGAAAAAAATATTCATTTTTACGAAATTGGGTGTTTCATGATGAAAATCTGTATCGAAATGAATGTCATTTAAGTCAGACACATGTAAAATGAAAGAACGAAAATTTATGCACGAGATGAAGGCGAGATCATCCGAGTGAATTATAGCCATTATGTGCGAGTCAAATACTTAGTAACTTTAGTAATCACACAGAGAAATGGCTGTATGAACTTTGCATCAGTTTAGATAGTTGGATTGAAGATTACGTTAAATAAATGGGGTGTTCTAATTGGAAACTTTACAGGATTCTTATTGGACTTCGAGTCAATTCCAAATAGACCGAGAACTCATGACAGATGATGGTCTCCGATTTCATACAGCATGCCTTTTGGAGGATAGTATATTGACAATATGGCAACATAGAAAAACGGGTATTAAACCCTTGCACGCTTGCACGCTTTCCGGTCATATGGAAAATTGCATTTCCACTTGTACAAAATTTTTCCGAAATTTTCGACCCTTGGGCCAACGAGGACTGCATGCCAATTTGGTTATAGGTGTTTTATGACACAAAATATTTAATTCTTTTCATCGGCATGCTGTATGAAAACGCGGAAAATCATATTTTTTATTACAAGATCACGTGACCGTTTGAGCCCTTTGGGATCCTGCGAATCGCATGCCTATAATTTTTAAGACTCTAAGGCTGCATTCACATAAGCATTTAGTTTTAAGGTTTACATTTATGTTTACGTTTAAGAAAGTTTGAATACATCTAACTAAATACGAGCATTCACAGTGCTTGAAAGTGGGCAGTGTGAATGCTCGTATTTAGTTATATGAATTTAAACTTTCTTAAACGTAAACATAAATGTAAACCTAAAAACTAAATGCTTATGTGAATGAGGCTTAAATGTGTTAATTTTTTTTGATAAAAGGGCATGCAATATTAAATGAAAAAAATCTGCTGTGGCCACCACACGACCTCTCGCCTAATTCTGCTTGTTGTACTAATCTAATAAATAGTTTTACTTACATTTTAGTAATAATATAGTAATATAATAATAGTTTCATGTTCATGTAATATGTAAACGATAATGTAAACCAATATGCAAGCAAAATATGTCAACTGTACTGTCACTGTCATAATAATTCAAATTTTATGTAGAAACAAATTTCATATCATGGACAACAAGATACTGGAATTTCAAAAAAATAGAATATTAATTGTACTTTATTTTATTGTTCCAGATTCAGCAATTTGTATTTATAATTAACTGTACACATAGATAATCACAATTCCTTTTATTTTTAATTGCAAAAATTGTCATAAATAAATAATGTACCAATATATTTAAGGAAAACTTTTCCAAACTTCTAAAAGTACTACTTCCGGTTTGCGGATTTCTACCAAAATCTTATCCGGTGTTAAGATACTTATTAAAACCTTAAATATGAAATTTGGTTATAAACGGTTTGATACTTTTTAAGTTATCGTGGACGAAAAATCGACGGTTCATACAAACGCACACACACACACACACACACACACACAGACATCATCGTGAAAATAGTAATTTCGTATTCTAGAGACCCTGAAACGTGCTTATCCACCAAAAACTCATACTCGAAAATTTTGACCCATTACAATACCTCTCTTATAGAATATGAGGCGAGAGGTAAAAACACCAAATATTTGTACTAGTGGAAAAATGCAATTTTCCATATGACCGGAAAGCGTGCAAGGGTTTAATACCCGTTTTTCTATTTTGTTATAGGGTCAATATTCTATCCTCCAAAAGGCATGCCGCTGTATGAAATCGAAGACCACCACTTGTCATGAGCTCCCGGTCTATTCGGGTCAATTCCAAATTTAATCAGTTTCTCTCAATTTTTACTGCTACGTAATAAAGTGACAAATACTGGCATGAACTAGAATCATTAGATAATATTACACGACATTACACATAAGAATTACGTGTTCTTGTCGTCCAAAATGATTCATAATTAAATTACCTAGTTCCACTTATTTGAACAATTTAAAATTTCGCAATATTACCTCCTGTTTTAAAAAACAAATAAATATTGTGAAGCAGAATAAATCATTTTCGTTTACTTTCTGGTGAATTTTTTATTTATAAAAGTTTCGGTCGAGTTTCGGTAGAATAGTGTTCTTATACTTTATCAGGGTCAAGGCACAATCATCAGAAAAGCACATGAATTTTAAGTGAACCCGCATTTAATGTCGAAATTATAATAAGATAATCGAAAGTCATAACACGTCAATGAGTATAAATAGAATATTTAGTAGTAGGTAGTACTATTTGCGATTATTTTAATAAAGAATGTCAATTTATAGTATTTGGATTAATCCAGTACACATTCCAGTTTTACACAAACAAAATTCCTTCTGGTGTACTCTCCACCAACAACCAACTGCACATGCATAAAAAAGTGTTCCACAACTTAGGACAAAAAATTAAAGTATACTGTACGACGTGCTGATTATGAAACAAAAAGAATTTTTTTAATTAGCAAAAAATTGCATCGTATTTTAATCAAACATTTTCCCCCCTGAGATATTTTTAATAATTTTTTACAAATCTTCTACAATGAAAGTAATTGTTTACATAATATCTACCGTGAGATTTATTTAACGTGAAACATGGGATCTTTCATATCCATGGTTACGAATTTGACAGCAATGTATTAGAGCGTTTCATTTAAAATAGAACATAGCTAATGAAATATGTATGTATTTCTAATTATTTTAGATATGAAAAAACTTGCAAGAAATATAAACATTTAATAGATATTTTTTCAGAATACAATTTATAAAAAAATTTCAAATACACGAAATAAATCAGATAGGAGGCTAACATCTGCATTATACCAACGTTTTTGCACCTTTTTCTTCAATTGTATACCTTATTTTCAACAACACAACCCTAATTGACAGGTAATATTTACTTGATAATGACAGCCTATGTTCTATTTTAAATGAATCGCTCTAATACATTGCTGTCAAATTCGTAACCTGGATATGAATGATCCCATGTTACACGTTAAATAAAACTCACGGTAATACAAATAAATGTCAAATTATCAAATATACCATCAGAACAGTGATACTTAAACTGTACACACGTCAAGTAAACTACCATTAATTGACTATTCATTTTGCGAATTTTGAAAAAATTCTTTTTGTTTCATGATCAGCATGTCGTACAGTATATAAACTTTAATTTTACTAAGTTGTGGAACATTCTGTATATCCAAGTATTTATCTAAGTCCAATTTATACCGATAACTCACAGTATATGAGGATGCCACACCAAATTGGATAAAAGGATTAAGGAGGGTCTAGACCTAAAATAATTGATTTCGAGGTGCAGCTTGTAACACATAAATAATATTAATAATTTAAATAATAGTTATATCAGTTATATTTATTGTACAAGGAACACTATGGTACTAGTCGTGAAGATTATCAGACGAGGCGAAGCCAAGTACCATAATTGGTTACGATCCGTATTGCAAACAAAATTTAATCTGGTGGCGCAAATTAGTCAAAAAGTAAAATATTATTATTAGGTATTAAATCTAAATAAAATCAGGTACCTATGCTATTTTTCAAACTTCCTTACTCGCTTACTTAGTAACGAGTTGTTTGTTATTTCATGATGGTCCTGACGAGGATCCTGAATACCATACTGGTTCCATTACGACCCTTGGTCTATAATGATCGCAATTATGGTTCTCAAATTGAGCCTTATAATGTCATTACGTCACGGAATCAGTTAAATAAATAAATATAATACTCTTTTACGCACTTTTAACTCAGAATCGTCGTAAATCGTCAAAATAACGAAAAACGATATGCGCAGATTTTACTCAAAATCCGAACTAAAACTGGTTTCAATATTAAGAATTTTTTTAAATAGATAAAGGTTGCCTCTAAGTGCATCTAATGCCAGTTTTTAAAAAAAATTTGTTTGCTTTAAATATAAATTACGTACTTGAAATGGAAATTTTTACGAAACGAAACGCTATAGCTGCTATATGTTTCTTAAAAATGTCAATTTTTTTAGACAAATTATAATTTTATTTCTAAATAAATAGTTTTATCTACGACTAATGTATAACATTAACATTAAATGTGATGTTTGCTACATTAATCCCACAAGGAATAATACCAGCTCGAATACCAGGGAAAATAGTCTGTATTTCCTCCTCTGCCACTAATCAGAAAATTACATTGCGTGAATCAATTTCTCCGTGGAAATTATTTTTTTTAAACATTGCAATGTTTAATGAAATAACTATGGTGATAAAGAATTGACATAGATATAGTACAGTATAAAACTCGCTATAATGACCATTATTTCTCTCAGATTATTAAAACCCTCGCTAGCTTTACTCGCTCGTGTTGTAAACTTCATCTTCAGGAATAATAGCATCCATTATAGCATCGTAGTATAATATACTACCGTAGTTTAACAAATACTTTATAAGTAAACTACCTATATTATTTAAAAACAATAACCAGAAATGATATATTAGTCTTGATTTTACAAGACGGAACGGTCTATTTCATGAGACGGAACGGTATGTTAATTAATTTACAAACCGGAACAGTGTTCCGGTCCGGTTCGTTCCATTTCGAGCCCTGGATAAAATACTTATAAAAACTAAAATAGCTAAAACAGGCCATGTTTAGCCATGAAAATGTGTATTTTGCTATTTTGACAGAAAAAAGTATGACATACTTTTCACTACTTTTACGCCGGTACCGGTAGAATCTTTGATTGTATTATTATTATTTTATTTTTGCGGTTTTATATGTACACGTACATTTGTGTAGGTATCCAGCATTGTTTATTGTTAATAATTTATTACCGAATGAAAGTTATTATTGTTAGTAAACTGAGCGTGTCGGAGCATTCTTAAGATTTATTTATAAATACAAAATTATTTAATAATAAAACTCATGTATATAATTATATTCATAACAAAGTATGAATTGGAATAATTTTTGAGAGGTTTTTCCAAGTGTCTCTATTTATAAATAATTTGATGCCCCTGCTTAAAATTATAAAATAAGTAAAATCTGTGTTTAGTACAACGCAGTAATCTCCCAGAACGCAGAAGTAAAATCCGCTTTTCAGCCGGGATTTGGCCGGCGTACAAACGTAAAAATTGCGACAAATCCCGGTTAGTGTCCCAGTGTTTTGATCGCAAACGAGGGCACAATGCCAGTAAGAAATCTCCTGCATTGCGCGAGGGCGGGACATACCTTCAAGGTCATCAGGAAACCCTCGCATGATTCACAGAGGTTAACAAACTCACCCATATGCAGTGCGGCTCTTGCAGCATAAACGTCACAATCTCGGCGAAATGGTGTTGGAGAGATCTTGTATCGTTCGACGCATTTTTCACGGTACTGAGTTCATTTCCTACCGCTTTAAAAAAATTCTGCGCGCCCGTGTCACTAGGCGGTGTAGGAGATGTAAAGTTAGTTTTCCAGTTCGGATCACTTGTCACTTGCACCGCATAGTACACCGAAGCAGAGAGCAAAACTACACTTACAGCTGTGTACACACGTAAACTTGGTAAAGGCAAACGGTCTAGAAGTATCACTGGCATTTTAATTAGTTAAAACACACCATATCACAACAACAGCACTGGCGGTTATGTCGCGAGGAAGCGTGCCGTACTATTTTCGCCTTTCGAAGGCTTGTCATATCGAGAGAACGCGACGGGCAATGCGGCGATGCGACCTTCGTTCGCTTCGTGCTGCCGCGAGTTGACTCCAGAGTATGTTACACACGAGAAAAATTTATAACGGTGCAATAGAGGTGGAACACGTAACTTCTACCGAGGAATATTCGTCGCAACGCCAAGTCTTTTTGACGTTCGTCGATGTTGCATCACACTGTCACTGCTACAGATTTCTCCAGATTTGACCTCTGCCGACATCTACCACACAAACCGCTAACTTGTCCAGTCAGCTGCTTACTATTAAAATTTTCCAAAAGGGGCAGGATTTTAATTGAATTTTTAACAAATTTTCCAAAAAAAAATTTTTAGTCTGACTTCTTATATTATTTTTAAAACAATTACAAATTTCTATGATATCTAGATTATTATTATATAAGTTAGCCTATTTCTTACACAGAATTATTTCCGAAATGTCCGCCCATGTCAGCAAAAACCGCGAACAACCTAGTTTTGTAACTGTCAAAGTGGGCATTTAAAAGTAGAATAAATAAATAAATACAGTTTTATAAATGAAATGGCGCTGCCAACCAGCTATTCGCCTAATTACTTCTCAATAGACGATATATTAACAACGCAAGAACGTATTCCATGTAAATTTTTGCAAGATGTTCCAAATTTAGGTAAGGTTATCTATCAAAAGCGTCCAGAGGGCACTATTACATATTTTTAAACAAATTTGGAACAATAATTTAAACAATATCTTCATTCTTCATGATACTATGTTGACAGTTACATTTAAAGTTAACCTGAAATACCGTTGCTTTCTGTCAAACTAATTTTTGTTATTCTTGTTAGAAGCATTATTGACCCTTAAGTGGTTGTTAAGTTGCTATACTTTATCCCAAAATTCGGAGGAGCACCTATAGAAGAAATTTGAGCGTAGTTGGGCGGCAAATTTGATTAACATATAAAATAAGAATGATTACCTTTCCTAATATTAATTAAGTTAATAAGCATTTATAAATATGTAACAATTTACAATCAGAAATTCTAAAGTATAAAATAACTGTTACATTTGTAAACAAGAGCTAAATTACCGCGTGTAATCTGGCTCGAAAATGAGCAATCTGATTGGTCAGCAGAACGCGTCAAATTTAAGCGAAGAAGCGAACAGTTTTACTTTGATTGTTGTAAATAATATTTTTATTTGCAGGGAAACTAGATTCTTCATCAGTGAGTAATGATTTAAAGGCTGGTAGTGAACTAGAATTACCTTTCTGGCTGGTTCAAGGAATATCAAGTGGTAGACAACCAATACTTTTACCCAGTCTACCGAAAATTTACAATGAATTCTATCGAGAAATATTAAAAGCTGATGCAAGTGCGGTAGATTTACACAAATTCAACTTAAATTTTTATGAACTAGGAGGATATGTTAAGAAATTCGATACCCGTCAAGACGTGCAAAATTGTCTAGAACTGGTAAGAAAACTCATCTAATATTTCTTTTAATAATACAAATAATTTCAGACATTTCAACAAAGATTTAGAAACATTATGGATCTTTGTGAACAAACTTTTATGGATCCAAGTTCATTAGATAAATTGGATTTACTAGAACGGAGATTGTATCAAGATGGCCATGCTGCTAAAATGAAGCTTAATCAATGGTTAAATGAATCTGATTCTAAAATAGAAGCTTCTGATATGGTGCAGAACCATAGAAAACGAAAACGGATTGACATGGAAGCCAGCAATGCAGCAGCTAGAATTAATAATTAATATATTATACTTACATTGTATCAATTATCAAATAAATCTATTTTTGCTACCATACCTTGTCCCAAATTTCGAAGGAGTACCTACAGAAGTATTTTTAAACAGAGAAAACAATTTTGTGTGTAGTTTGACTGCAAAATTACCGTCAATTAAGCCGCATTCACAGTCCGAAATTTGGTGTAATTCGTAATTGACTGTTCACAGCTCGAAATTTAAACGCTTTCAGAACAGCAGCTATTTTTACTTTATTTACTAGCAACTTCACAAATTACACCAAATTGCGAACTGTGAATGCGACTTTTCCTTTCATAACATTAAGTAAAGTTGACAAGTATATTATTTAACCCAGAACTTGGAAATTTGAAAATCCTGGAGAATAAATTTGGCTCAAAAATGAGCAACCTGTTTGTTCAGCAGAACGCGGAAAATTTAAAATTTTGGGACAAAGTTAATGATGTATTAAGTGAGAGTGTAAAACATTTAAAATAAAATATTTATTAACTAAACTTGGCAATATAATAACATGATTATGATAGTTACATTTGATTGTCATGTAATTAATATTTTGTACACAGTACCATACAGCACAGCCATATATGATCGTTGGATGGTTGTCTACGCATTCTATACTGTATCATAACTTAAATATACCAAACTTCTAGAAAATAAATCAGGTGATCCTAAAAAAGTTACTAACTGGCCACCGTATTAGTATCTTACAACTAGTTATTCCTAAATATCAAATCGTTATTAACAAAATACATATTGCCACTGCCAGCCTTTTTTTATTAAAATATCTATAAATAACAATTGTTTAAATTTGGGCTATTTGCATTGAAATGGCATTAATTTTGTTTAAATTTTATAGCAAATATTCAATCGTTACTTATTCGCAAATATACCTTACGTTTAGTAAATATATACAAACTATATTATTTAATATATCGTTGAGCAAATTCTGTAAATTTATAACATTTGTCAAGTACAAAACATTCACTACAAAAACTAATCTATGGAATAAATCACTAACTATATACTATATCTAACAGCCTGCAAACGTATAAAATTTATCTATATACACAATTCAACAAATTATAACTATTCAGTTACATAACAACCATTTCAATGTGAGCAATTCTTCATAAAGTGAATTAAACTATCTGAAACTTAACAATATGTAACAGTCGTTCGCTTGGTTTCGGAATGAAATATCCACAGGCAAGGTCAAGAGAGTAGATATTCTTAACATTAAAACAATATTCAATACTATACAATCTTAATAAACTATAAAATATTTATATAACAATAAATGATTAAATTGTGCCTATAATACTAAAATAAAATAGCTAAATAACTCAAATATCAATAATTCAGTTTTGATAATAAAACTGATACCATAGGGGAATGGGTTCAACACCAGAAAATGTTCATACACAAGAAAAATGTAACGCCAGAAGATGCAAATCTAGAAAATTCATAATAAAATAACACTCTATTCTTAATTGGAACAGGGTATAGATTTGAATGCATTTTCCTGTGTGTGAATATTCTAGAATCTAGTTTGCTGGTGTTGTATGGCCACCCCTGATATAGAACCAATTAAAACATAAATAATATACATAAATAAAACAAACCTGATTGTTTCTTGCACCATAAAATAAACCTTAGAAACTATGGTCAGTTTCGATGATAGGCTCTTGTTTAAAAGCGATCCTATAAGTGTCATTATCTGACATTGATATGTCTCTCATGATCATGACAGTCTCGCCATTGGTTGGACTAGCCAAATTTGTGTTGATGAGCCCAGTGGGGCTGTTGCATTGGGTGATGGCCCCAGGAGGGGTTAAGGGACTCTCGGGGGAGTCGCTGGTGCTCTGGTAGCTGCCAGGGCCCACCGGGGCGCCGTTGGTCACGGATTGGCCGTTTTCTGCTGACGCACCTGAAATAATAGTTCTTTTAAGTTCTAACACTACGGTTTAAAACTGCGAGACGGACTATTTTCTAATTTACATATTACTATCTAAATGTGTTCAATATTATTACTTTATGCGAGTCACCAGTATAGATATGTATTTCATTGTGTGTGCGGTTACCAGCCGTCAGCTCACTAATGGTTCTTTGTCATAAAGAAGATTTTTGAGCTGTTCAACTTTAAATATGTTAACAGCGGCGGGCATAATATTAAATGACAAAATGTAGGTAGAAGATTATCAAATTTAAAAAAAACTGGCGTGGAGAGGTCTTAGGATTTTCACTTTTCACTGAAAAAAATTACAAGTTCAAAAATCTTTAAAAAATTGGCGCGGAACGGTGTTAGGATTTTGACTTTTTCCGAAAATTTTTACAAGTTCAAAACTCGGTAGTCAAATAAAGTTATGAGGTAATTATATCAATGTTTAGATAATTTTGAATGCGAATTAATTTATTTCATGAATAATAAAATATTTTCCTACCTTTTGAAGGGAGGTTCTCCGCAGACCATTTTTCATTTCTTATCTTGAAATTATTTTAACACTCACTCCCAACTAGCATTATTTTTGTATACTTCTCATATTGAATAAAAAATACTGCTTGGGGGAGGGGATTGGTTAATAATTATTATGAAGTAAATACAATTTTTATACAATAGTGAGTGAACGTTAAGTGAAAGAATGAAAACAGAATTTTACGGTAAGATATGGTAGAGGAAATAAAAAATAGTGTGCGGTAAACTTCCCTTCAAAAGATCAGAGAATATTTTGCTATACATGAAATAAATCAATTCGTTTCTAAACATTAATATATTAGTTCATACATGTATTTGACTATCGGATTTTGGACTTTTTTTTCTGAAAAAATCAAAATCCTAACACAGTCCCGCGCCATATTTTTTTAGGTTTTTGGACATGTAATTTTTTTCGGCAAAAAACCAATTTTTTTCATTTTTAGATAATCGAACTACATTATCAGTATTTAAAGCCTCATTCACATAAGCATTTTGTTTGAAGGTTTATATTTAAGTTTAAAAAACGTACCATTCACATAAGCATTTAACTAAGTATAAGGTTTACATTTAAGTTAAAATTCATATAACTAAATACGAGCATTCACACGTCCCATTTTCAAGCACTGTGTGAATGCTCTTAGTTAGATTCAACTTTGTTAAACATACACTTAAATGTAAACCTTAAAACTAAATTCGTATGGGAATGAGGTTTGAAGTAGCTTAAGTAAACATAAACCTTAAGTTTGGAGATTTCAAACTTTTGTGCTAGAAACGCTAGAAAGTGAAAAGTGCGGCAGAATTGAAGCATAGGTTTAGCAGCTTAAAAATTTTCTCTATTACTGTCCATTCTGTATCAAAATAATTAAATGTACCTATGTAAATAGCGTCATTAAATAATCAACCGAAAATTTATAAAATAGAATGCAATAATATTTATTTCTAGGCATGCCCTAAAACTAGTAAAATAATAAAGTATTGTTACCACAAATTTTTTCCTGAAACGCACCTCCTAATAGCATTTCTTGCAACAAGCTATCGATATGGGCCATTCCGAATAACTTGGCAAACTGAATCTGTTCGATCATTTGCCAAGTGATGGATTGCAGAGCTGGCAAAGTGAGAAGAATTTCACCAAATCGGCCGCGGCTCTCGTATTGTCTGTCACTGATGTAATCCTCCAAGTTGATTTGTATTTGATACCGGAGAGCTTTGATTCTGCTTGGCTCGCTCAAACCTTTTGCGTCTAAAAACGGAGATAATTAATAACTGATAAGTTTGTTGAGTTTTCTTTCTCTTACTTGGGTCGAAGAACACGATCGCCTTTAAACAGGCGAACTCTGTGTCGTCCATTTGAACTTCGGTCATCGGTTTGACAAGTTCGTCCATAATTCTACTTCCAACTCTGCTAATGTCCAAGTCGGGGGACACTCGGGAATCTGATACACGAAATACTACCATTGGTCTTTAGTCCAAATGAAAACGCAGTTTACATTCATTTTATATACGACACAAACAGTGGTAGCTTCATTTACATGTTACAATGTTTTTGATAACCATGAAAATGTTAGACCCCTTTCGATTTTCTTTAGCGATGCTTACAGTATTGAGTAAGACCACCAAAGGATTGTAAATAATCATTTTTAACAAGGGTTACAATGTTTTTTATAAACCATAATAGCTAGAGAGCCGTATAAAATCGTGCCAGAAATGACTTTTTGTGTTAATTCTTCTTCAAAATGTAAATGCATTACAAACATGGCGCTATTTAAAAAATCTGATGTGGCCAGCACAAGACCTCCCGCCATAACCTATCTTTTTTCTACTATACAAATATAATTGTAAGTACGTACAAGTATATTTTAGTCAGTTAATCAATTAGAAGAAGATCTAAACGATGTGTCACTATTGTTGCTGTCATAATCGATTAAATTTTTCGTAGTAACAAATGTTAAACAATCATGGACAACAAGATACTGAAGTTTCATACTCGAAATTGTAAATAATTAACACAAATAGTAATTTCTGGCAAGTGATAAAATCAGGCACTAAAAATGTTAGACCCCTTTTGAATTTTCTTTAATGATGCTTACAGTATTAAGTAAGACCACTAAAGGGTTGTTTCATTTATCATTTTTATAATGTAATGAATTGGTTTCAATTATTTAAAAACCATAAAACGGCAAACCCTTATTAAGGAAACAATGCATTAGTAAACTGTTCTGCGTAGTCGTGAAGATTATCAGACGAGGCGAAGCCGAGTTTGATAACACGAACAAATTTTATCTGCTATGTATATATATGTTAAATAAATTATTTGGTATTGAACAAAAAAATTAAATGTTTGGCATCATTTTGGAATTAAAATTCAATTGAAATGGAAAAAAATTACAAGAAAATTAAATGAAAATGAAACACGAAAAATATAATGCAACACAAACTATAACTAATTCGTTTCCATAGCAAGTAACTGCCATTTTTGTTTTATATTATACAGAGTGTTTCACAATTTGGAAAAAAAAGATACGACAAGACGTACTAATCACGAATCAATTTTTTTTAAATTCGCATAATAAATTGTATTTTATATGGTATAATTAATGTAATTTTATCTTAAAAAAGTGTCCCTTTAAAGCAAAATTAATCTTACGAATTGAAAAAAATATATATTCGTGGTTAGTACATCATGAAGTCTGCAATTAATATTTTTCTTGAAATTGTGAAACATCTTGTATGTTATTGTATGTTTTCTTTTACTCTTGCATTGTCTCTTAATAGTAACACCACAACCCCATGCAAAAACCTTTTATCTACCACTGTAATCACGTATAAAATGGATCCAAACATGCGTGAACAACAAAAACCCAAATGCAAAAGCATGAAAACGTATATTACCTGGACAGTGTTTGGTAATAATGCAGTTGTTTCCTAACAATAATATGTCTTTAAGATGCATTGATCTTCTGGCCAGTCCCAATAATAAATGTTCACCTGCATGGGCTCGTAACAGAGCAACCTGTGAAGAAAAACAATCAACATTAAGCAAATCAATCAACAATAACAAGTGATTATGCTTGACTAATCAGTCGATGTATTGTTGTTGTTGATACAAAGATAATCTACTATTTGTTTAGTCTGTTTTTAAACTTGGAGAAGTAAAAACAAAAGTCATATGCATGTATACCACGAAGTATAACATAAACACAGAAGTGGACACTCCGTATTTAGCAGTAGTGTAGATTTGTGACATTTTTGTTTACTCTGTGTGAGAGAAAGATCACTACTAGGCCTTTGTGTTATCATCGTTACCGTTGTTGACCGTTATATAATGCATGCTCCGAGCTGGCCCGTATTTTTGTCTCTCTCTAAAAGGTAAATAGAAAGGTCAAACTTCATCCGCCCTAGTGTCCACTCCTGTCATATATTATACTTCGTGATACTCTTTAAAAGTCCCGAAAATTTCAATTATACAATTTCTATCTATACAATTAATCAATTAAGGGTCTCGTCTCCGTAACAAAATATTGCGTATTTAGAGGTGTAACAGTTTCTGCTTTACTCATTGCATATTAAAAATTTGAAGGAAAAACAAGTGCTAGATGTTTGTGATGCCCAGTTAGAATTCTGAAAAAATCTTTGAAATCCATATAAAAAAATTAATGAAAAAATGTGTTTAAGCAATTTTGTATATGCTTTATCTTATGATTAAGATATTTATTAGAAAATGTAATGCAAATCTAATAAACAAGTATGTGGAACTCAAGAACGATATACTGGGTTGTTCATTTAGTTGTTATAGTTCAGTTCAATCTAATTTATGTATCTCCTTGAGTTAAGAAACAAACTAGTTTTCTAGATTTGCATCTTCCTGTGTTTGAATTTATACCAAAACTAAAATTCAAGATTTGAATTTTTCTGTGAATGTATTTTTCATGCAAGTATTTCATTACTTATTACTTGTTTGTTCTGGTGTATTTTCCTGTGTGTGCATATTCTAGAATTTTATTTTCTGTTGTTGAATAGGTAAATGGCAGTTTAAGTAAATTGTGACATTAAAATTAAAATGTAACACACACAAAGATTCTTTGAGGATTCTTTCATGTTTCTACATTTTGAGAACAATAATCCTGGTTAGAATTGCCTGACAAATAATGGCGCCACTAAATTGAATAGTCAATAAGTCTTGGAAAAGAAAAATTTCTAATTCATTAATAGCTTGAAAACAGTGTATTAATTTTTTTCCAGGATTCAGAAGCATGAAAGAATCTACCACGAATCCTTATTTGAACAGGGCGTTTAGGAGTTCGTGCTATGACTTGTTTTAAAACAGATGATTGCATGAAGTTGTTCTTTACCTGGTCGTCAAGTTGCAGTTCTGTAAAGGCAGGAATATACTTCGCCCACTCGACCAGGATCAGAAGCTGCTGCTTCATGGAGTCACAAACGTCGTTGATGCTGGCGATTTGCTTGTTTGACAGGTCGAAGTCATTGACGGGGGACCCCATTTGCTGCAAGGGAGCATACTAATAAAATTTTAAGTTAATCGAATGCAAGTTACTGGGTGTGTTACCTCTAAAGCAGCGCCTACTTGTCTTGACAGAAGCTCTGCGTTTAGGAGGGAAGACACTGATAGGCCGTTTCCATTTGTGTTCTCTTCGTAGCTCGGTCTTCTGCAGCTTATTCTGTCTCTTTCGTTCTGTACCGCTGGAAGAAAAAACATGTTGTAGCATAAAGCAATTATTTCACTTATTTATAGTGTTGTGACTGGTCTTGATCAATTTGTATCATGTTTAATCTGATTTAGATCATCTTATACTTAAAAATGTTGAATTTAAAAATTTGCAAATCAAAAATTTAGTAGACGAAGTAATCTATTCTATTGAATCGCTTTTTTAAATGTACCTAAAGTAATTAAATGGATTGATATTTTGTTGAACATAGCTACAGTGGAAAATTTTAATATTACCAAATTGTGCGTAACAATTTAATGAAAATAATTAACTTTGTAGATAAAGTTGGAAGCCAATGCCTAAACAGGTGTCCAGAATGTAAATCGTCCATCATTACGAAATCAAGTGCTATTCATGACAACTTATAATTGTAGCGCATGTCCGCATGTCACGATTAATCTCTCTGCCAATATAAAGGCCACCGCATCATAGATTCTCAGGTGTCAAATGTGCCAAATAAGCCAATGTTACATGCACATTACCTCAAATAAATCAATCATTATTCTCTCCATTTACAAAACTTATTAGAAGAAAGCATTACTGTCTATAAAACCTTGTTCGAACGAGGATTCTACCATGATTCTGAATCCTGGAAAAGTAGAAGATTCTGTCTCAAAAAAATGGTTTTGAAGCAATCAATAAATTATAAATTCTTCTTTTCCAAGACTCATTGAAGATTCAATTTAGCGGCACCGCAATTTAACTAGAAAGAAGAAAACTTCTTCTTTTCCAGAATTCAGAATCTTGGAAGAATCTTCAAAGAATCCTCGTGCGAACAAAGTTTAAGACACATCTCTTGCTATGAAAAAAGCATAAAGCATAAGGTACTTAAGTATCATTTTGTTACTTTATTATTTAAATTTATGTTCTGTACCTATTTTATTAATTAATGTCTAAAAAAATTTAAATATTATTTTTTTAGTCACTTATGTATGGTCAGTTTCACCGCTTCCACTTAAATTTTAAGTATTCCTTAAATGAACAATATCGAATCAAAATCAAATTGTCAAATGTAGAAATAACATTGCTGTCATGAGTTCGATTCGATATTTTTCATTTAAGTGACACTTAAAATTTAAGTGAAGGTGGTACAAATGGCCATAACTTGGTTAACTTTTAAATAATAATATATATTTTATAGAAGTTTTCCGAATAATGTAAATAACCAATTTCATGAGAATAAATAAGTAGGTACTTTTCGTATATTCTCTAATTTTTGCTAATTAATTATGCAACAATAGACAGTATACGAGCTTGTCACCATGTTTAGTTAATAATATGGATTACAAATGTGTGACAAAAATTTAAATATACAATTAGCAAAGTGGGGCATTAGAAACATCAAATGAGTAATGCTTCTTATGAATATTCTGAGTTATATTTGAAGATTTAAATAATAAACGTTTGTTTTCTGTTTAGTGTCTCTAGCTAAAAGCATAAATTAAGTCATCGCATCTTGTAAATATTATTGTAATAATTCCAACATGAAATTATAAACTACATTACTGTACATCTCCGATGAATGGCTGACCGAAACTAAACATTTGTCTCACTATCACAACTCGTATATTTTTCGGTTAAAATTAGTCCCAAGACTTATTTCTGACGTTCACAACATTAGAAAGATACAAAAATATTTCTTACTGGGCAGGTGTCCAACTTTTCGCATCTGTTACATTATAGTAACCAATTATTTTTGTAGAAAAATAAAAATATTTCATAAGAGAGTGCAACGATTTTCCAAAGCTCGTCAATACTTCATAATATTGAAAACTTTTTCTATTTTTGTTTCGGAAAAATTTAAAAAACTAAACCTCCAAAAAATGTTTTTAGTACCTACATGCCCTTCTAAAAACCAGCATAACTTTTTAAAATTTTTATTAGAAAATTGTACATGATTATAAAAATTCCGAAAAATTCATAAAAATTAGTTTTCAATAAATAAGATATAGTACAATATACTTGTATTTTTATTTAAACTTTTGTATAACAAAACGGGGCTCGTATTATACCTACAATGTCAAGGCGGGAGGTTATATGCTGACCACATCAGATTTGTTATATCTTTCCATTAAAATTTTTAATATAAGTTTGGTATGTAGTCTAAAACTTCTAGAGTTCATATCAATTTCCGGGAACAATATATTTTCTTCCATTCAAATTAAATTAGTGTAATTGTATTTATCTGGGGAAAAACGTCTTTATTAGGTAATTTACTGTACGGTAAGAAAATAGATTTAAATATCGTGTTAACATGGCGTTTTACGGCGTATGCATCACTTCAATGAAAAAGACATAAATAAATGTACGACAACCGATAAAAATATAATTACATACCTTCTTTTTTCATGCCAGCCTTAAAACATTTTCTGAGTCTACAGTATCTACATTGGTTTCTTTTATCCTTGTCTACTACACAGTTTCTGCTAAATCTGAAAGAACAAAAAAGAATAATTAATAATATTAATAGACCTTGACTTAAAAATAACATGTACTTTTTCCATTTATTAATAGAATTGGTCAATTAATGCCCATTATTTGCTTGATTTTTCATGTTACATAATTTGATTTCCTAATGCTTGCTTAATTATGACAGTTAATTATAAATGTACTGTAATTTGTAAACTGATGTAACATTCGAAAATAACCTTTTCTGTTAAATAGTGACGTTTAATTAAATTAAACTGACACAAAATCAAATACAGTTTATTGTCAAATTGTATCAATTTTAAAACAATCTCAGAAATAGTTATTTACTTTACAAGTGGTCAAAGTAAGGAATTATCCACGAGGCCGAAGGCAGAGTGAGATAATTTTCTCGAGTGGGTCATTTCTTTTTGCCTACGAGTGAAGTATGAACGTTTTATCCAACACCTCAATAATTTAAAAAATATTAAGTTCCAACCTAAATCATCGTTTCTATTTTGACTTCCAACAAGCAAAGTAACAATTTACCCACAAGTGGGTATAATTTTGATCAAAGCCACTAGTGGACAATCTTTTACTTTGCTTGTTTAAAATCACCATAGTTATGATGCTTTTATTAAGAGGTGTTAGATAACAGTTTTTTACTTTACATGTGGGCAAATTAAGATATTATCCTATACCTTTTAATAACTGTTTAAATATTTAAAAAATATTAAGTTTCAATCTAAAACGTTGTTACTGGTGACTTCCAACAAGCAAAGTGGGTATAATTTTGTTCAAATCCACTAGTGGACAATCTTTTACTTTGCTTGTTTAACATAATTTATTAAGAGGTGTTGGATACAAATATTTATCAATTCTTTGGCACGAAAAATGTTCGCAAAGAAACGTCGAAATTTGTATTCTTGGATTTTTGAGGTTATGTGGTCTATACAGGGTGTAACAGCGAAACCAACCAACGCCTATATTTTCTTTATTATTATAGTTACAAAAAAATGTTAAATAGCAAAGTTGTAGCTGACCAAGGGGGACATCTGATTAAAGAATAAAATAATTTTTTAAACCAGTGGTTCTCAAGTTACAACACAAAGTTATATTTTTTCAAATGGGAATATACATATTTTTTAGGTCTATTCGGTAGAGTATTTTTTTCTGAATTCAACCATGTATTCGTTTTATATCCTTACATAATAAAAATATTGAGAAAAATTCAATTGAAATTTAAATAATTTTTAACTTCTAATATTAATGTGCAGTAATCTATGAAATGAAAAACAAGTGATAAATTAAAAAAATAACTAAAAATACCATACAAGCTTGCGATATTTATGCCACGAGATATCCAAAGAAACCACGTCCATATTTAATTTATCACTTGTTTTTCATCCATAGATTAATATTAAAAATTAGAAATTATTTAAATTTCAACTGAATTTTTCTCAATATTTTTATTATGTAAGGATATAAAACGAATACATGGTTGAATTCAGAAAAAAATACTCTATCGGATAGGCCTAAAAAATATGTATAGTCCAATTTGAAAAAATATAACTTTGTGTTTTAACTTGAGAACCACTGGTTTAAAAAATTATTTTATTCTTTAATCTGATGTCTCCCTTGGTCAGCTACAACTTTGTTATTTAACATTTTTTTTGTAACTATAATAATAAAGAAAATATTGGCGTTGGTTGGTTTCGCTGTTACACCCTGTATACCAATGGCTGCCACACCCAAGTTGGGTAAAAGGCCTGACATGTATGCACGTGTGTCTGGGAAAGAATTATTTCATTAAAAATGAGGTTTCACAGAAATTTACATAAAAATTTGCACTTAAATCAAGCAACAGTCTGCGCGATTATAATGCTAAAAATTTCGCATATCATCGACAAAAATTTTCTGGTATAATTCAGCTAAGCAACAATGCAAATGAGTTGATAATTACTGGTCAAGATAAAAACAAAAACATTTAAGTAGCACGGGACCAACGAATGCAAGATGACGAATGATTCTGACGAAGGAATGCCCCTTATTGAATTTTTACGAATGACGTATGCGATGTTAATGTCATTAATGCAAGTGTTCGGACGTCAATAGTGTTAAAATACAAGAACATTCTTCATCCTTGCTGTGCGTAAATAATTAACATAGCAATTAAAGATTTTTTATTTGACAAAGAGTAGGTGCTCGTAAGTGCGATTTGTTTATTTTAGAATGTATAATTATTTGAATATCTTACGTAATAATATGTATTTTGCGAGTTTTTGCGCAAATAATTCTCGGAAAACAAGATAATATTTGATGATGCAGCGTAAATAAAATTTATATAACAATTTTGTCTTATATTTAATTGACAAATTTGGAAAATAATTGTGCAAGTAATGTTTTTATAATGATACTTTAAAATAAGCTACTAAGTAGTTAGTAAGTCTATAAAAATATAATTATTTTTATTTATAAATTAATTAATGTTAATTAAGTAGCCGCAGCAGTTCCGTACATTAAATTTAAAAGTCAGAGATTTTTTAAATATATCATAACAAAATTACAAAGCATGAAATATGCGTAAATATTAATTTGTTTTTACTACAGTTTTTATTTTTTGTCAGTCTAACAGATTTATATTTTTATTATTATTTAAAAAATTCGATAAAAAATATGTTCATTTATTAATACTGTAGTTAATTGAATGTAGGTTGTCTACTGTATTATGCAACCTAATGGTTCTAGTTTTTTAATTTGAATTAATTAAACATTAAGAAATTAAGAAGAATTATTTCAAGATCAAAATTTATATTAAATTCCTAATTAAGGTGGTTCACTCAGTATTAAAATAATGACAATGCTGTTCAATTACATTAATGCCTTTAAAATGAATTAAAACGACACCTTTTGTCCCCATTATTAGGGACGAAAGTAAGGTATTTCTGACCGGTCAGTACTTTTCCTCCCGCTTCATGCGGGAATTCACTTGATTTTATCCTTCCTAGGGAAGAAAAGTACTTTTCCTCTCGCTTTATGCGGGATTCCAAAATTGATTATTTAGATTATGTTTAATGTAATCATCAATCTAATTGCTTTTCAGTGTAAGTAGTGAAAAAAAAATCGTGTGCATCTCAGGACAAAAGTGTTCTCTCGACTCGTGCGGTGGCAGCCCTCGCTTCGCTCGTATTGCCAACTCCGCACTCTCGGAAAAATGTCACTTTCGTTCCTAGTTGCACAATATACTGTTTTGAATTCATAACCTAGGAAATGATTAATGATATATGAAGCACGCAATTGACAATCGGAAATGTCAATTTCCCAGTGTAGTTAATCAGGAAAAATGCAAAGAACATGGGCTTTCTTCAGCATTCTACAATAAAATCATCTTCAAAATAACAAAATTTATTTTAATAAATGTTACTTCCCACGATTTTCATATATTGAAACCCATAAATACCATCAATGTACAAAATTTTTGAAATAAATATGTGTGAGTAGCGCGCCATCTGTCGGTAGTAGTGAGTAGAAAAAACATCGTAACCTCAAATTTAATGAGCAGACTACAACTACTTGAATTTATTTAATTATAGCTTTATTCGTTACAAAAAACATTATACAAACCTCTTGCGGGAAGACACCATCCCAGCATTCGCGTAAATAAAACCCTCGCTTCGCTCGTGTTTCAAAAAGAGGTTTGTACAATGTTTTTTGTAACGAATAAAGCTATAATTAAATACATTCAAGTTGTAGTTGTAGTCTGATCATTAAATTTGAGGTTACGAAGCTTTTTCTATTCACTACTACCGACAGATGGCGCGCTAGTCGCACATATTTATTTCAAATTTTTTATAGGTATGTTGATGAACTATAATCATATACTTTCAAGTTGTAGTCTGATAATTAAATTTGAGGTTACGATGTTTTTCTACTCACTGCTACCGACAGATGGCGCGCTGCACACAAGTTTATTTTGAAATATTGGCGGTTTTCGGGTGTCTTCATTAATTATAATTCCGGGATGTAACACTTTATAAATTTAATTTAATTATTTTGAAGATGATTTTACTCTGAAATGTGTAGAAAAGCCAGTGTTCGTTGCGTGTCAATGTCCTAGGTGATGAGACATAACCTTGTGATTCGCACCTGCAGGTGTAGAGGTGGTTCTTGCGCACGGAGCGGCGGAAGAAGCCCTTGCAGCCGTCGCAGGAGGCGGCGCCGTAGTGCTTGCCAGTGGCGCGGTCGCCGCAGATGGCGCAGTGCTGAGACAGCGGCGCCGTGCCGCTCGCCGCCGCGCTCAGCGTCGCTGCCAGCGTCGAGTTGCCTGCCATCCCGAGATCCGAGTCTACAACAAACAACACAGCATTAGTACAACATATCAGAACGAGATCCGAGTCTAGAACAACAACACAACATTAGTACAAGACGCAGGGACGTGACTAGGTACATCAGGGCCCACCCTGCAAAGTCGAGGCCCACCCAAAATCTTACAATATTTCTACATTCGTTTACGCTTTAAGGAAGAGATATTATAATATTTCATAATACTTTACATAATACTAGGGAAGAGATATAGATTTATACAGGATGATTCATCGTAACTTACTTATTCCAAAACGCAATAATGCCCGTTTTATGAATCAGAAACGTTTTACTTTTATTTTATAATGTAGGTACATATCTAAAGTTTTGTTTCACCCAGTTTTCAAAATCATATCAGGTAGGTGACGCCCCCCATTGTCTATACACTGAATAAGCCTTTTTCTGGCGTTTGCCATAACACTTTCCAGCATGGCAGCGGGTATGTTGGCAATTGCGGCCCGGATGTTGGCCTTTAGGTCTTCTAGGGTCCTTGGACGATTGACGTAAATGCAGGATTTCAAAAAAACCCACACAAAAATCACAAGGAGCCAAATCGGGCGAGCGGGCTGGCTACTCCTTCGAAAGTCACGCTGGGTTGCGATCACAGAACATCCATTGGAAAAGTACGACTCAACTGAAAACACACGCTGCTCCGTGTTCCAATGCATGATGGCGACTTTAAAAGTGCACCTGTCGAATGAGATCACTCTTTCCCCACTACGATCCGTACAGCCTGAATGGCACGCATTTTATAAAAGCAAGTTATGATAAATCACCCTGTACTTAATTGAGGCAAAAGAAATGTTTATGAATATGAATAGCGGATAGATTTAGATTTATTACTGGGAAATGTTGTATTTTTGAATAGATATAAATGTATTAACTTGTCAGTCTGAGTATTCGTGCAATCTTTATCTATATGTATACATATTTGATATCATATTCTTAACTGGGTACTGTTTTTCTACGAAATTAATTACAGAACTAAGTCAAATTCCTTTAGCAGTGAAAACATTTTTCGTCTCGTTTCGCTCGATATACTCAAAAGAAAAATTTTACTATAAAATTGTCACGTTACTAAATAAGTGGTGTATTCGAACCACTGCCGGCCAAAAAAAGAGCGATCCTGAACGAGACCAAAAATGTACGATTTTCAAACCGCTACAACTTTTACAATTTTAATCAGATCTACATGATATTGAAAAAAGTCCACCCCTGCCACCTGATTTAACGATTGAGGCAAAATTTTTCCAATCTTGCAATTGCGTTCAGATTCAGAATCCTGGAAAAGAAAAAGTTTCAAGATTCTGAATCTTGAAAAAAATAAATTCATGATTTTGAAGAAATAAATTATAAATTCTTCTTTTTCAAGACTCATTTAATATTTTTAGCGGTACCGCAATTAATTATCAGTTAATTCTCACTAGAAAGAAGAAAATTTCTTCTTTTCCAGGATTCGGAATCTTGGTAGAAACTTCAAAGAATCCTCGTGCGAACAGAGATTAAAAAACACGAACTTTCAAGTAGATACGTTGATTTTTCAGAGAGAAACAATTATATACGCCTCTGTATAACGGAAAACAATTATTATTATTATTATTCTGTAGAACATTATTGGCTATTGGCAAGGTCAGTATAAAAATAGTTTACATTATATATTAACAAAACACTATGTAAAATAATTGCCGATTGTTTGATATAAAAAATGATTGTTATCATTATGTTGTTTATAACAATAAATCATTATCTAGGTAGGTAATACAATTTTATTTTTTGCAACTATTCCAGCGTTAGTTTTTCCAATATTTTTTAACAAGTTTGTAAATGTAGCAGAAAATAGACGCTTAGCCTTCGATATTTAAATATAGGCAATTATTGTTAAATTTATCGTTAAATAGGCAATGTATGTAATTTTAAAAAATGTTCAAGTGCGTCAATGAAAAAATACTTGTTAGTTATCTATGTGAAGCTTAAGCTACGTTTTTACCTCTTAACATAGTCACAGTTTGACATACGAGAATATGGCTGAGCGTTTCCAGCTACTGTTTTAGTCTTAGTCGTAGTTCATGATCAGTAAGTTACTATATGCCACCAAAATAATATGCACGAAGTTGTGATTCACCCTGTATATACAGGGTGTAACCCAACCTGTGTAACCAACATTAAGGTTGTATAGTATTGGACGCACTGATCTAAAAGAATTTTGTTGAAATTTGCAAATTAAAAAATGGGTCCAAGCAAATGAGATATTCTGTAAGAACCTACAAATTTAATTTTTTCCTGTTTGTAAAATTATTATTACATGAATGTAATAACGCTAATAAATACTGCATAACTATTTTTTAACTTTTTTGTATTTAAATGTGACAACCAGTGGTGCCCAAAATGATATTGTTTTGCAAACTACTGTTAATTTTACGAATTTCAAAAAAATTCTTTTTGATTCATGATCAGTGCGTCCAATACTATACACCCTTAAATTTTGTTACACAGGTTGGGTTACACCCTGTATATGTGTAGTGATGACCACACCCAAGTTGGATAAAATGCTAATAAATTATGCACTATAACAAAAGAAGAAATATTGATATTTTGGTGCTAGCGCCATTATGTATCATCTCTATGTGTAATATGTTTTTGTTTATTCACAAACAAGTGAAATAGCCTTTTCAGTCAACAAAAGAAGATCGGTAAACTCGAGTCATGCTGTCAATATGTCTGAGACATTGTCAACAATTATGTATAAATATAGGCCTTAATCAATTGTCTTTGTTTGATAACTATTCACATATACCACCATATGATGAGATGTATGTATGTTTGTATGTAGTATTCATGTTGTTATCACGTGACCATAAGAATGTAGAGCGTTATCAGAGGCGATATTCGTTTGTTTTGTTTACTAAATGCGCGTGACAGCTGACGAGCTGACCAACGAGAGTTTGATAATTTGCGGAAAATTAGGACCATTGAAAAATATGCGCTTAATAAAATGTTATTGAACTTATTTTTAATTTAGATACATTAGCAAAACATACAAAATAATAATTATTAAATAATACCTTCATTAGCCTTGTAATGTTCTATATTTCTCACTAGTGATGTTTTTAAATTACTTCATTCAAATGATTACTACAAACTCGCTTTTGATTCGTGTAAATACCTTCATTGAATTCTTAATGAACAATATATTTTATCTACGACTACGACCATTGAATAATAGATTCGCATATTTTTTATATTGATGGTAACCAATCTACAGGATTAACTCCCAATTACAGGATGGTAGATGTTATTATAGTGGAATCCAACCACTCGGACCCAGTGTAGGTATCTTTAGAAAGATAAATATCTCCATAAAAAACACTATTGTATTATGAATTCATAATTCAATACTATTGTATAATGAGTCCATTATTCAACACTACGGATCTGTTATCGAATCAAAACACCAGATTAAGTTAATATTTTAATGAATAAAAATTTGTAAGGAAATGTTTTATTTAAAAAGTCGTAGATAACACGTCATAAATTTGACTATGGCTATAATAAACTTTCATCCTCTTGAATTAAAGCCTACATTATGTGCTCGTTAAATAATATACTATAATCTACGACCACTGAATAATACATTAATTATGTAGGTAACTGTAAAAAGAGAAACCCGCCGTCTATAAGAAACACTATTGTGTATTATGAATTCATAATTCACCACTATTTTATTATGATGAGTCCATTATTAAACACTGTTGTATAAAAATGAACTGTCACTAGATAGGTAGGTACACCAAAATGTGAGGTTAGGTTAATATATAAATGAATAAACATTTGCAAAGAAATGTTTGATTTAAAAAGTCGTATGTGACTAGCAAGTAATGACTATTATTCACTCGGATGATTATACACTCGCCTTCAGCTCGTGCATAAACTTTCAACTTCTTGAATTATAGCTTATACAGTAAGGGCTTGTTATAGTTCGTTAGTTGTTACGTGGCAAGTATAGTAAATAAATCTTTACGGGCAAGCTGGAAAGTTTGGGGTGAGCGACGAAAATCCAGTGAAGCCAGTAGAGCGTACAAAATTTTATTGCCACCTTCACAGCGTTTTTTAATTAATTTTATAAATTTTAAAAACATACATTTCATTTTGTAATCAGAGGTTGTTGGTGGTAACACAATTGAGAGAATAGACCTGTAATGTCACTTCTTGAGCCTTGTAATAAATCATTTACTTAGTTAGGTACCATCGAGGGTACCATAATACCTGTAAAGTGTCATCTACACAGAAAATGGAAAGAAAATAATATAATATACTATTATAAGTTATCTAAATAAAAGTAATACAATTAGTCGTACTTTTACTAAATCATGTTATTATGGCATATAAATGTCAAAAAATGTTAAAAAACATAAGTTAACTTCAAAAACACGTCAAATATTTGTAAATCGGTACAAATATATTGTAAACATGAAATATTTTCCATCCTAAATGTTAGAAACGTGCAAAGTAATCTTAAGAGCACGTGATATGCAGGATAAAATTGCATCATTAATAAACAAATAGTAGTAACTTCAAATTAATGAATATGAATACGTCATTTTGACACGTAACAGACCTAATGATGGAAATATTTAACAATTTGTTTACCCATATTTACAAAATTTACAAAAACACGGCATCCACAAGCTGAGTCACTGCTTTGCTCCTTATCGTCTTCTTTCTTGAAGAAATCTTGACCTGTAGCCGAAAGAATCCGATAAGAATTATCTGACCCGTCTGGGTCGTGATGGAAACTAGTTAAATCCTTAATTGCATCATGTCATGTCAGAAATTTTTGAATGGACATTTTTATGGAAGAATTTTATGTTTTATTAATTTGAAATTATTGCGACGCGTGGCACTTTTGACCAATTAAAATTATTGTTGATTGGTTTGCTGAAAAGTTGTGCACGTGTTGATGTTTTAATTAATCGCTAGTATAAAATTTTGCGGTGATTTGTTTGATAATAATAATTATCCAATTATTAAAAAAATTAAACTATTTATACAGGGCGTTTCATAACTTCAGGTACATACGTTAATGGTAAGTATATGTTGTTTGATATGCTGATTACGAATTTAATTTTTTTGTTAACTTTGAAAAAAAGGGTTGTTTACCTAAAACATTTTTTGTAGTACTGCACTGGATTCGTTTTCCTATTAAATACAAAGAATAGAAGTAGGTAATGAACATCTTAAATTACATAATATACTAGTAAAATAACAAACGAAATTTAATTATTTTTAATAAAACAATAATTACTCCATCCAGTGGCAGTGGCTACGAAAAATTTTGGACTGGGAAACATGGAAAATAATTTTGCGATTTAAAAAAAATCTTTTTGATTCGTAATCAGCATATCAAACAACATATACCATTAATGTATGTACCTAAAGTTATGAAACAGCCTGTATTATTAATATTATTAAAGATGTGTGAAGTTGGCACCGAAAGTATGGGCGCTAATTTTGAAATTTTGCAAATATTTTCCGCCCTAAAAATTTTAATCTTTATTATTATGAAAGTTAAAAAGAACACCAACAGAATCAATTTTTTTGTTTTGCAAATATTTTGCGTCCAATATGCGCCTATTTGCGCCCTATTTAGTTTTTCCATAACTTTATTAATAAATTAGTTATTAAGGGCGCACTTAAAAGTGAAAAACCCGTAACACGAAATCTGTAATGGTAATGTTTTAACCCGGTAATAGTCAAAATCTTATTTCATTTCTATTGCAAATTCTATTTATTTTCAGGTATACTTATTTAGCATAGGGCAATCTAGAAACTCTAATGATTCTATTGATATATTATTTATGCCTATTGCTTGTTCCTATTTGCAGAAATTTATGCAGATAAAGTGCATAAAAGTGACTATCTGAAAACGGTTTCGAGCGCGACCTTAACAAATGTCTAAGACCCAGCACCCAAGAAGTGTTAAAAATTCAATATTTTTTATAATAAATATTTTGCGTCCAACAAGGTAAAATTTTCGCCCTTTTGAGGCGCTATTTTCTTTTAAAAGACATACTTATATAAAAATGGGAAGATGTACTTATTTTTAGAGTTATAAATTGATTTTTGGATGAATGAAATTGAAAAACGTAAAATTTGTATATTTTTGAATTTGGAAAAATGTCCTATCTTAAACTGTAAAAATAAATACATGTTAAATAAAAAAATGTAGTAACAAAAGTATATTACAATTTTTTTTTTGTAGTACTTAATCATAATATATGCTATTAAATAAGTTTACTTGAAAAAATTGTTTCAAATGTTATCAGGATTACGGTATTATATAAAATTTTACGCATTTTTAAATTTAAAATAATAGTTTTATAGGTTTCCTGTGTTATATGTATAATATCCGCTATTAAAATTTATTTTTTTCATTCAATGCCAAATTATTTATTATTTAAACATATAAAATTAATTTTTGTCAAAAAGAAAAACTACTAAACTAATAATCACCTTTTTTCAAAATATTAATTAGTTTGAAATTGACATTGAGTTAAATTTTTTGCAATAAGTTCTACGATGTTCACATAACTTTTTCCTTTTTAACACAAGTCGACATCTAGTACCTAAACGGCCAACTCTCAAATTTTTTTACTAAACCATACCATATAGATAGGTACCTATACCTATTAATTTATATACATTATTATGTATTCACTTATTATTAAGTAATTAAGTATATGTATAGGTACAGGTAATAATTATTTTAGTATAGGCTTCCTGATAATTACTTATGTATGAAAATGATTATAAAAAATCTGCAAATCTAAAAACACTTATCAATGATTTATTCATTAATATATAAACAAATTTCTCATTAAATATTTCTACATAAATTAAAATCAGGAAATATTTTTATCGTTGATACACAAGTATGTTTACCAAACAATTTTTTTTCAAATTGATCAAAAATAATTACAACGTAGATGAATATTTAAAACTTGCTTAAGACACATACTTTTGTTTTAAACAATTTAATCTTTAAAAAATATTCTACTAGCGACAAACAAAAATTTCTGACTCATTTTGTTTATAAGAAAATAATCAGCTCATAATAATAGCATTGTTTTTTATTCTTTTTATTTGTAAGATATTTTTACAATCCATAAAATAATATACACATTATATTTCAACTTAACATTTCTCATCCACTAACAACTATTAGTACCCGTGAATTGACGGCTGGTAACCGATAACAATATGTGAAGCTGTCACAGCCAAGTTGGGCAAAATCCGTGATAGATAATAGTATACAGGCTGTTACATAATTTCAGGAAAAATAAATGGCAGATGACAAACCACGAATAAATTTTTTTCTTCAAAATTCGCACTTTAAATCCTGTACAAATTTTTAGAGCCACTGTTTCAATTAGTATTTCTAAAATGATTCAATTTAATAGACCTAGAATCACTTAAACTTATGTTGTAGTACCTAAATTAATAAACAAATTCCTAGAATACTAGCGATTTGACTTTTTTTTCTATTCCACTCTTTTCTCCACTACTACGTCTGCCTAAGACCAGCCTGAAGCTCGTACTTTGCCGCATCCTAGTTTTGCAATGTCATTTTGAAGTTGAAAAATACTGTAAAAGTGTTTTCGTTCCGAGTAAACTGTCAGTTAACGTTTTTATAATTTTTTAATAGAGAAAAAATGAATCTACAGATGTGCCCGGATGTGTCTTTTTAAAATTTTAACCATGCAAAGTTAGTATAAAATGGAAATTTTAAAGAATTTATCGAAATTGTTATAATAATGTAGGTACAATTTTTTAATTAAAATTTAAAAAATCTGACGTGGACACCACATGACTTCCTTGTACGCCTATTAAACTGTTCATTGTTTTTCATCCATAGATTACTGTACATTAATATTAAAAGTTAAATTATTAAAATTTCAATTGAATTTTTCTCAATATTTTTATTATGTAAGGATATAAAACGAAAACATGGTTGAATTCAGAAAAAAATACTCTACCGAATAGGCCTAAAAAACATGTATATTTCCATTTGAAAAAATATAACTTTGTGTTGTAACTTGAGAACCACTGGTTTAAAAAAATATTTTATTCTTTAATCAGATGTCCCCCTTGGTCAGCTACAACTTTGCTATTTAACATTTTTTTGTAACTATAATAATAACGAAAATATAGGCGTTGGTTGGTTTCGCTGTTACATCCTGTATAATACTTGTTGAATTAAATGTTACCATCTTTGTACTGGCCACAAAACACTCGCTATACGTTAGTACATTTTATGCTATATTTTAGGAGGTAGACGGGTCTCTTAATCAAATTTCGGTTATGTGGCATAAAGTCTAGTTGTCTTCTGTCATTTAATTTTTCCCTGAAATTATGAAACACCTCTATGTGTAACACGATTTCAGTGTGTGTAATAAACATTATTGTCTGCCAAGTTGCTTTTAAAATGAAAACATGTAAATGAAAATAATCATTAGAAAACTGGACTATGACGTCAATCAGGTGTTGAATACATCACATTAGAATATGCATCTGTTATCTGTATAATTTTAATTATAGTTTAATAATGCAGAAATATCAAAGAAATAAAGAAATTTATATGTTAAAATAAATGAGTATTTGTAATCTAATTTCTGCTGGAAAAATATAGGTAAACAAACATTACATACATAATATCACACTATCCCCAAACCATCACCATGAATCCTCTAAACACACTCATTCATTTCACACATCAATTTAAAACATAAATATACAGGGTGTTTCTATACCTCTGCATGCAACTTTAATAGGTTGTATAATTTGATATACTGATTACAGAAAAGAAAGATTTGTTTAAAAATTCGCAAAATAAGGGTAGGGAAAATTTTTGTGCCACTGGTTTGCAAGTCAATTTAACTGTTTATTTATTAATTATTATATAAAAATCTGACGTGGACACCACATGACTTCCTTGTACGCCTTGTGTGTTCATACTTTTCTTAATAACTAAAATGTAGAATAATATAAAAAATTATTTTAACATATTATACTAGTATACTCACAAATATATTTTAGTCATTTTATTTAAACTGCAGAAGAAGATATAAAGCATATTTTACTATTGTCACTGTCATGTCATAATCATTTAAATTTTACGTAGTAACAAATGTTAATCGATCATGGACTACAAGATAAAGAAATACTAAATAAAAAATATATACTTTAATTATTCCTAAATGATACCAGATACAAAAATATTTATAAAATACCGATTTTGGGTAATAATCACATAATCTTTCATTTAAAATAAAAAAATTTGTGTTAAATTAAATATTTATCGAAATATTTTTAAAAAGTACTACTTCCGGTTTATAGATTGAAACCAAAAATAGGAGGTGCACAACTAGATGCTATAACAGTCCTAAATACAAAATTTCAACTTTCTACGTCTAACCGTATTGGAGTTATGCGACACACATACGTCCGTACGTACGTACGTACGTACGTACGTACGTACGTACGTACGTACGTACGTACGTACAGACGTCACGTCGAAACTAGTCATAATGGATTCAGAAAAGGTCAAAACGGATATTTCCGTCAAAATCTGAGAACCGAAATTTTTCGCGATTACAATACTTCCTTACTTCGTACAAGGAAGTAAAAAGTGATTATTTGTAGATAGTCTAATACTATTTATAATTTTATTTTATAAATAATACAATAAATATACAGTTAAATGGACGTTCAAACCAATGGAACTAATATTTTTTTTTACTAGGTACCCTTATTTTTGCGAATTTTTAAAAAAATCTTTCTTTTCTGTAATAAGAATATCAAATTATATAGGTAATTATTAATTATATAATTTGTTAAATCATTTCTAAAAATTACTAAAAATGCGAGTTTTACATAAATTATTACAGTTAATGGGTCAACTGTTTAAAAAAAAAACTTTCTATACACGTCTTCCAACTAATGTATAGATATTATCTATTTTTATTTTTGTGTATTAATCAACGTATAATATGGATAATTAAATGATAAAAATTAGCTCCAAGTGTTCCTAATATTGATGTCACAGCGATTAAAATTTGCATTTATTGATTCACTAATAAGACATGATTCTTCATGTTAAATTTCAATTTGAATTTTTTTATAATAGAACCAGAATCGGTCAAATTGTTAATCTTCTATATTTACAAGTGTAAGTAGCGCCTTCAGTGAAATAAAAATATGTGACATTGTGTTTTCTAATAAGCATACATGCCTAGGCTTTTTTAATAAAAAGGCTAATTTTATAATCTGCTTAGGTATGACTTAATATACATTATGATATCCATCAGATCTACTATGTATTTTTGTCAAAAAAACTAGAAAAATATCAAAAATATTATTTGATATATCGTGTTCATTATGTAAATAGTGTATTGTATACTGTTTTATTACTATATTGTCTGAAAATTTACTTACAAAAAAACGTTGTAAATTTTTTTAAAATTCTTTTGCAATTTTTATAATTGTTTTGGTAATAAAATTGTCAAATAATGCACCTGTATAATAAATATATTAATTGATGCTGGAAACATAAAAAATGTATATTGCAATAATAAATTTTAGTGCAAATATTTGTAAAGAATGTCGTGTAATATTCATAACTATGTCAATGTGTCATTTATTTCTGAAACAAAATTCATGTAACAAGAAAATTGTGAATGTTGAAAAACATTTGACTGTAGCCAAATTAATCATTTAATATCCGTTATAAATATCACCTATGGCCTCAAATCTAATTGGAGAATCTTTTAATTACGTAAGGAAATCTTAATAAAAACCAAGGACCATTAAACATAAAGTCATAAAAACTTACTTAAATTATAATACGAGTATATCCGAAATCAAAAACGACTTTGAATTTGCATTGCACAATGACAAACTTTAGAAAAATAGAATTTATAAATAAAATATTCCTAATGCCCTGTTCACACAACGATTCTTTGAAGATTCTTTCATGCTTCTGAATTTTGAGAAAAATTGAATCTTCAATGAGTCTTTTAATTCATTGATAGCTTCAAAATAGAGCATTTCTTTTTTCCAAGATTCAGAAGTATGAAAGAATCTTCAAAGAATCCTTGTATGAACAATGACAAACTTGTTAAATAGCGGCGCCGCTAAGTTGAATCTTCAATGATCCTTGGAAAAGAATAATTTCTAATTCATTGATATCGTAGCTTCACGAGAGAATTTCTTTCTTCAAGATTCATGAAAGAATCTTCAAAGAATCCTTGTGTGAACAGGGCTCAAGTCACTAAAATCCAGCTCTGGATTTTAACACTTGCTTGGTGTAGCAATATTGGTACGAAATTAGCTAAGTTATGGCCAAAAAGGCGCAAAATGCAACTTAAAAAAAAATTCATAACTTTGCGCCAAATCATCGCAGGTACCTACTCGAGTTTTTTGGGAACTTAAAGGAAAATGAATGAACTTTCTCGCTCTATTGATCAATTGTGTCCTCGATTTTTTTTGGCACACCCTACGAGCTGTCAAAGTTGGACATTTTTTTTCTTAGGGTGGAAGGGGATGGAATTAATTTGGCATTACATTGATTTGCATCACTTTAAAGAGCAAACTTCAAACTTTTTAGAACTCAAAGATTCATCCCGTTTCGACTAAATGCAACCGAGTTATGGCACTTTGAATATTTGCCATTTTTGGTGCATTTTCAAGTGGTGCGTTTTTTTCCTCGAGTTTATTTACTGGAACAAGTGGCACTCTTACTACCCTGTCAAATAAACTTTGAAGTAGTGTTTTAGTAACAAAAATTTAATACACCCCTCTTGAAATAAACACTACGATTTCAGGGATTACTTGAACAAGTAGTTGCTTACTTCACAGCTATTAATGTAGACATCAACAAACTGTCTTCAAAATCACTGACTTGGAGTAGGTACTGGATTTTAGCGACTTGAACAAGTTAATGACGTCAGCTTTAGTGGTAGTAAAATTAATGTGTTTGCCTTTTTACCTTCCGCTTACCTGTAAAGGAAGGTATTGGAATCATGCAAAAAATCGGGTTGTGAGTTTTAAGTGGATGAGCAAGAATTAGGGTCCTTACAACTCATTTTTGATAGTTTCTCGATGATGTCTGTATGTATGTGTGTGTGTGTGTGTGTGTGTGTGTGTGTGTGTGTGTGTGTGTGTGCGTGTGTGTGTATGTGTGTGGTCCGGGCCGATGCCGGATGTTGCATAACTCAAATACGAATTATCCGAAAATTTTGATATTTGGTATTTTACAATTGTATACGAATAGGAAGAGCTCATTAGATTTTGGTACAAATATCTTCACCGGAAATGATATTTTTAGAAGATTGAAAAGATTAAGTGTCAAAAATTTCTATAAATTTGGATAAATATAGTATTTATTTGCAATAAGAATAAGAGGAAAAGTTATTTGCAATTTACGTTATAAAAAAATTGTCTTTATCTGGTAGCATTAAAGAACTGCAGTAAGATTTTAAAAATAAATTTATCAGATAAAACGTTGAAATCTTGTAATCCATGTTCGGTTGATTTTTGTTTCTGCGTAAAAAATATTGACAGGTGAGACGGGTGACAAGTTGACATATTAGCGCCATATAAGTCATAAGTCAGATATTAAATGTAGGAGGATGGCGTCAACACAGAAGAGTTTTCGTGTGAATGAATCTTTTGATTCAGGTGATACTAATTTCTGTGTTTGAATATTTTAGATTTTTATTTGTATATTTTAAATGGGCACCGGATTGTACGTATACGTTTCTGTTTAAAGTGTAGATATGGCGGAAGGTTGTGTGATGGCCACGTCAGATTTTTTCCATTTATTATCTAGAATTCACATAACAATGCAAATATGAGCTTGTTTTGTATACCTCAGAGTTAGGTTAGAAAAACGGCGAATAATTTGTTTATTTAGTTTAGTTTATGACCATAAATAAGCAATATAATAACAAACATGGTAAAGTATTTCTATATTATTATATTTAATGACACAAATAAAAAATCTGACGTGGACACCACATGACTTCCTTGTACGCCTTGTGTGTTCATACTTTTCTTAATAACTAAAATGTAAAATAATATTAAAAATTATTTTAACTTATTATACTAGTATACTCACAAATATATTTTAGTCATTTTATTTAAACTGCAGAAGAAGATATAAAGCATATTTTACTATTGTCACTGTCATGTCATAATCATTTAAATTTTACGTAGTAACAAATGTTAAACGATCATGGAGTACAAGATACCGAAATACTAAATTATAATTATATACTTTAATTATTCTTAAATGATAGAAGATACAGAAAATTTTTATAAAATACCGATTGTAGATAATAATCACATAATCTTTCATTTAAAATAAAAAAAATTGTCTAAAATTAATTATTTATCAAAATATTTTTAAAAAGTACTACTTCCGGTTTGTAGACTGAAACCAAAAATAGGAGGTGCACAACTAGATGCTATAACAGTCCTAAATACAAAATTTCAGCTTTCTACGTCTAACCGTATTTGAGTTATGCGACACACATACGTCCGTACGCACGTACGTACGTACGTACGCACGTACGCACGTACGCACGTACGCACGTACGTACAGACGTCACGACGAAACTAGTCATAATGGATTCAGAAAAGGTCAAAACGGATATTTCCGTCAAAATCTGAGAACCGAAATTTTTCGCGATTACAATACTTCCTTACTTCGTACAAGGAAGTAAAAAGAAAAACATGCATATATAGAAAATCTATTAAATTTAACAACTTATTTAAATTATATAATTGCACAAAATGATGGCATAAAACCTGTCAAAGAAAATCGATACATCCTTGGGTTACTTTTTTACCTATTTTTAATTCTTTATTAACTTTGAAGGATCTAATATTTTGTCATTTGGACTAGCGCCACTTATCAAAAAAAAATATTAAGAAATTTAACATGTTCTAAATAGAATTAGATTCTATTTTAGTCTGAAGAAATAGTTTTTAGAATGTGTTTAGAGACGTTGGAAAGAAAACTGTTTATAAACGATTTTGTACAGACCTACGCACTACAAATTTGTTGTCGAAGAACGAAAGCTGAGAAATATACATGAAAACTAATCATCTTAACACTTAACTTAAAAACAAATAGAAACTTTACTGACACATATAAACAATAAAGTTTTTGCGTTGTAATTATAGGCAATAATAAAGAAGAATATTTAAATTTGTTTATGAATTTATTTATTTTGAATGGAACCTAAGTGATATAACAAGTATCCGAGGGTTTTTATGAAATTAAATAAATACAACATTTTGTACCGAACTTGCGTGAGGCAGCCTCACATAGGTACAGGCTGTTCTACAACTTAGGACAAAATATTAAAGGGTATATACTGTACGACGTGCTGATCATGAAACAAAAGAATTTTTTTTTTAATTCGCAAAAAAATTGTATCGTATTTCAAGCAAACATTTTTTTGCCACTGATCGGTAGGTAGTTATTTTTCTTTAATAATTTTTTTCAAATCTTCTACAATGAAAGTAATTGTTTACCTACATAATATCTAATACTAATATTGTGTAAAACCTAAAACCAGTAGCAAAAAAAATGTTTGCTTGAAATACAATACAATTTTTTGCGAATTTAAAAAAAATTGTTTTTGTTTCATGATCAGCACGTCGTACAGTATATATCCTTTACTTTTTGTCTTAAGTTGTGGAACATCCCTGTATTGTGAGACATCCGTATAGATATACAGATTGTTTCACAATTTCATGCATATATATTAATGGAAACAAATAATGGATCAATTTTTTTACCTTCCGCTTACCTGTAAAGGAAGGTATTGGAATCATGCAAAAAATCGGGTGGTGAATTTTTAGTGGATGAGCACGAATTAGGGTCCTTACAACTCATTTTTGATAGTTTCACGATGATGTCTGTGTGTGTGTGTGTGTGTGTGTGTGTGTGTGTGTGTGTGTGTGTGTGTGTGTGTGTGTGTGTGTGTGTGTGTGTGTGTGTGTGTGTGTGTGTGTGTGTGTGTGTGTGTGTGTGTGTGTGTGTGTGTGTGTGTGTGTGTGTGTGTGTGTGTGTGTGTGTGTGTGTGTGTGTGTGTGTGTGTGTGTGTGTGTGTGTGTGTGTGTGTGTGTGTGTGTGTGTGTGTGTGTGTGTGTGTGTGTGTGTGTGTGTGTGTGTGTGTGTGTGTGTGTGTGTGTGTGTGTGTGTGTGTGTGTGTGTGTGTGTGTGTGTGTGTGTGTGTGTGTGTGTGTGTGTGTGTGTGTGTGTGTGTGTGT